>JAOTAY010000003.1:825267-841676 GCA_025629805.1 Erythroxylum baracoense | reverse complement strand
CGCCAAAGAAGGTCACTACAGGGTTTGACCTCAAAGCGATTCTTGTAAAAGTTCTGGCGAGCTTCTTCAACCTCAGCTCGTTCTTCAGGAGTGCCAGCCTCAGGATCGAACTCCCATATCTGCCTACCCACGTAGTTGTTTGTACTATACAAGTAAGGGTCATTGCCACCCTCTGCAATCTTAAGCCTCCACATAGTTTTTATTTCTTCTTCCCTAAATGTTCGAAAGTTGATGCAAATTTATTGACAACTGCTGATGGTAGCTAACTTCTTTTGTAGGTGTAACAGTCACTTCCTTTATAAAGCTGTAATGGGTGGTTAGTTTAGTTTTGTTCCAAACTGCTTGAAATGTTAAGTATATTATACAGAAGAGTAGTTCAGGAACTGTGTGAGAAGAAAAGGAAGATACATTTGAAAGACAAAACTTGGTCACGTTGTTACGTGCCTGATCCCTTGTTCTTGGGGTTGGATTTTATAGTGTAGGCTATTCAATTACAGATGATGCAACTGTAATTACTAGTAATGCAAGCGTAATTGAAATAAATTGTGATAACAAGTCAGATTATAATTATAATTATAATATTTTAGAAAAATGAATTATAAAATTTTCATATTAATATATGAGTAAATTATATTTTATATTTGAATTTTATTTAATTTTATAATACTAATTAAAAATTTAAAAATATCACTCAAAATTTAAAATTTTCAATTTGTTGTAATGCAATCTAAGTGTTAATTTTACTGCCATAGAGTGTTATATAGGTTGGGGGCTCATTGACATGTGAAATTTTAATAAAAATTATTTTGTATTTTTATTAAAACAAATTATTGAAAATAAAAATCATTGCACCACCTACCTATTATTATTTAGAATAAATTTAAAATAATATTTATTAGAATTCATGTATTATTCAATATAATTACATGAACAAAAGTAATGATAATTAAAAATAAAATTGATTTATAATAAATTAAAATATCTAATTAACTTTTGTTAAAATTAGCATTATAAAAAATTAAATATAATATTTCTTTTGGACATTCAAGCTACATGTTTGAAGCTGACAATTTTGACTCAACCTTAATAAGCCAATTAAGCGGTATACTCAAGTTGCTAAGAAAATGGTTTTCGTTCAAGGGAGAGTCAAAATTTCATATGAAAGTTTACATTTGAGAGGGAGATTTTTGGGATTTTAAATGTGAATGAGAACCTCAAATTAGAAAGAGACAGAACTAATGAGAGGCATATAAATAAAAATGACCCATAAACTTAATGCTTTAATGTTTTGGGTTGAAGTGTAGTGCCAACGTTTACAAGTATGATCCCTTACGAAGGCTATAATATAAATCTCTTATAAAAGTAGGCTCTTCATAAGTCTAATCGAGTTTCGATAAACGAACCCAAATCTAAGCTTATTCGACTTTAGAACATATTTGAAAAGTTCAAATTTATTTATTAAGTTAAATTTGAAAATTTTAAGCTCAATCTAAGTCAATATATTAAAAATTGTATTTCTAGCAAGTGATATGATTTTTTTACTAATTTTTATTTTCATTTCTTATAATGATGATTTTTGTTGGCTACCTCAAGCCTCATATGCAGGATATATATATATATATATACACTCTCAAATATGGATATGAATTTTTTACTAATTTATGAAAGAAGTTGAGTATTTATCAACATAAAGTAATTCGTTGTTTTTAATTAATATTGATTTGAAATTTCTTTGATCAAGGTATAACAATACTTAAAATAAATTTTAAAACATGATAATTTAATCTAAATATTTTATTTATTAAAATTTAATGTAACGATATCTAATTAACTTTTATTATAAAAATTTAATTAAATATAATATTTCTTTCGTGCATTTAAGCTACATGTTTGAATCTTAAATGCAAAGGCAAAGGACACGTACCACTTTCCTGCCGACAATTTTTATGCCAACTATAAATTATTGGAAGAGACATCAGCCCACACAAGTATCTCTATTAAGGGACAACCGGATCAATGAGAATCCTCTCATTCTACGGATGAATTTGACGTAACAGAGACTAAACACAGAATGACAAAAGACAGATGTTTTGATATTTCAAATCATTAATGTATCCTACGTAAATCTGCTACTGAAACCATCTCTCATCTTTATTTCCAATTCAACTTCATTGTGGTCCAAAATTCAGCATATGTTGAATTTGTTTTGTGTTCTTACTGGTTGAATGGATATCTTGAAATGGACTAGCGAAATGATAAGAAAGATGAAAAGTGATGAGATTTCATTAGAACAGCCTTTAATTACTGCATTTGTTCAATATGGAGGAAAAGAAATCATAAAATTCGCAGAATGTCACGGGACCAATACTTGCTAGCTTATAACACCATCTGTTGGGCCAGGAAATATGAGGTTTAGATTGTGTAATACAAAATTGATGTTACGTTCCAAATCCTTACTCAATTAGGTGTAATTACGTTCTGAATCGTTGTTGTAATAGTTCGTAATCGTAGTGTATTTAAAACCTTGTTAAAACATTTCACAAGGCTAATTAGTCACTTGTACAAGATATGGAGTTAATACCCTTTGAGGAAAACCACCATCTTCCAATTGAGAATTGACGAGCAACTGTGCAGCTTGATGAAGAGGGGGTGGGATCTCTAAAAACGCCTGTTAAAAGGAACCAAAATGTTCAAAGAGGTAGATTCATTAGTAATTGGTAACTAAACAGACGATCAAGTAACGACCACAAATTAAAGTAGTAATGATCTAATTTTTCTGAATGAATTATGTCACAACGTGACAATTTTAACGACTTTTTAATGTTCATTATTAATTAATTTAAAATTATATTACATTGCTACAAAGTAATTATTGATTACGTGAAAGCTAATAATGAATTATATAACTGAAGTAAAAACTTAATAGCCTCCACATGTCTTTCTTCCTCACTTGACCGCTTGATTATACTAAAACTTTCAACCACGCACAGCAGAAATTTGGAGCAGTCCTAAGTGAAAGGTGGAATTCAAGAAGTACAACTCAATAAAAATTCTGTCGATATTATCATCCCAACAAAACATCAAATGATAGTTTATCTTTAAGATAATAGTATTCCGAGCATTAACAACAACAAGAATTTAATAAATACTAATTAATACAAGTTGGTAGCTGTCCTGTTATGAAAACAACTAAACATGTGATGCGTCACTCAGCTGAGACTTAACCCATGTGTAGGAATGATGACAATTAATTGATTGATGATTACATAACAACTAGAAATTAACAATGTATTTAAAATAAAATCTTGATGATTAGTTTTTGTCACATAACATGATTCCATATATAGTAATTTAGAGAATAATCTTATCTGTTAAAAAATTGTTTTTCTCAAGAAAATTAAATATTGAAGGAAATATAATAATTATGGGAATGGGAAATGAGTATAACTTGAAACTTTATTTTATTATCTCAATATTTTTTTATAAATTCAAGTTTCATATTTGGTAGGTAAAGTAGAAAATTATTAATTACATTCTGTATTTAAAAGGATTAAAATTTCCCAGAATTTATTTGTTAATAAGATTGATAGGATTAAGGGATATGAATAGGAGACAAGAGACCATACAAAATCGTATATATTATTTTAACTCTTTGATTTTTCACATAAAAAAGGGGATAATAGATTTTGAAATGTCAAGTTGGAAATGAACATTCCACTTAATTCCTTAATGATAACTGGATAAACTGAGAATCCTCTCATTTTAAAGATAAAATTGATATAACAAAGATCGAAAGTAAAAGCAAACAACAGTTATAACAATAACAACAATAATAATTTCCAGTAATAATCTTACTGACATGCAAAATTTGAAAATGTTTAATAGTACGTAATCTTACTCTTAATTAACAGTAAGATTGTTTTCAAATAACCCACGTGAAGAGAATAAAAGCAGTTATACAAGAATAGAATTGTAACTAGAGGAAGGGATGCAGAGAAATTGGCTAAATATTTTCACAATTTCCTGCTTAATACTAATGAAGAAGATAGAGTTATGTCGATGGTTGAGAATTCAAACCTTACCAATAATTCCTCCCGCTTTGACTTAATTGGCTTGGCATGCATAGAACTCATAAATTTGGAGCAGTCCTTCTAAGTGAAAGGTGGAATTCAAGAAGCCGACAACACTTTAGCTGTCTAAGCATTCAAAAAGAGATTGAGCACTGAAAACAACTTTACTGATTGGGAAGAAAGTGAAAGCATGTGAAAGGCCTTATGCATTCTATTTATATGATATTATCGTGCAAGATATCAATTTGAGTTCCTCAAATTCTCACATTATTCTTTTTTAATCAGCTCTTGAAATTTAGATCATTATTGTCATTTTTTTGGGTGTGAAACGAGTAGTGAATGATGTCAAATTCTCAAGGAAGCCAACTACGCACCGGTTGATTTTCAAATTCATATTCTTTGGCTCTAGTAATATTAAGATGTTTATTTAGATTATGGCTATGCAAGAACTTTGATTCATGATCACCAAAACAACTATCTTTTTTCTCAAAATCTAAGGCTAACTACAAGAAATCCGATAGGTGAAATCTAACCTATTTGCCTTCTTCGGAGAGTTCTCGGCGGTAAAAAATAGTTGAAAGTTAGAATGCTAACTATGGTCATTTGTCTTTGTGTGGAGGCCGCCTTAGAGTGACTTGTTGGTGGCTAGTCTACAAAATAGGTCACGGGCACCACAAAAAAGACCAATAAATAACAAAACAAAATCGAGATGTGAGGTCATCTAGGTTTTGTTTTCTCTACTAAAATGTGATAATTCACTGAGAAACAAATTTTAGATATTACAAAATTCAATATTTTTTCTTTTCAATTACTTGATTTTTTTAAAGATAAATATAAATGATAGAAACCTCATTTGTGGCGAAGGGAAACCTTGGTTACAATCGGGGAGGTGACAGCTAGAGAGACCTACCAAACAACAAACCAAACAAAACACTAGAAAACACCACCCAAACAACCAAAAGCAAAATTATAACAAAAGACCAAACAAAAACAAAATAAACAATACAAGCCTAACTAAAAACGAAGATAAGGAAGGCCCAAAGAATCAGTTCGAACAATGCCTTTTAACAGACGAGGGCATCTTTGAGTGTTATCATAAAATTCCGTCCTCCTTCCCGAGCTAAAAAATCCGCGGCAAAATTTTCTTTCCTGAATTGGTGTTGTACCATGTAGTTCATTCCCCTCAATTCCTCACATAAATCATCCCGAAAGTCTCAGAGGTACCACAAAGTGCACTTCTTGTCATGAATCCAATCGACGACAATTTTGGAGTCGCTTTCAATAATCATATTATTCATATTGAGCTGTTTGCAAATCCGAACTCCTTCCACAATGGCCTTTAATTCTGCACTATTATTAGTGTCATGTCTGTAATAAGTAAGGAAAGCCCCTTTCACTAAGCCATGACTATCTCTTATAATGCCACCAACTCCTGTATTACCGGGATTCTCTCGACAACTCCCATCTCAATTAAGTTTAAACCAGCCCTCAGGGGGCCTAGACCATTTTACTAATTTTCCAAGATTAGGAGTAATGTTCTGATATTGTACTGAAAAATGTCAAATCTATCATGATTTGAGAATTTCCTGGCTGAGCTAAGATTGTCACCCAGAAGTTTAATCCAAACACAAATAGCTCGCCAAACCTGATTAGTGTTTTCAGCCTTCTCCCCTCCATTCTCGCTTACATCTTCTCTTCCAGAGGCACCACGTGATTAAACAAGGAATTAAACCAATCAACGTTCCCTTGATGGAAGACTTCTTGGCATAATTAAACCAGTGCAACACTCTGGATTTCCAAGACCAAGGAGATCCCCATTTCTGTGCTAGCAAACAACTATACCTGGGACGTAACCTCACCCCAGGAAAAAATATGGTCTATACTTTCCTGTTGACGCCTCTAACAACAATCACAAGCTAAAGCTAAAGAGACCCTTTTGTGCTGAATTCGTTCATCAACTGCCAGAGCATTAAACCAACTCGTCCATATACACATAGATATCCTTGTAGGTAAACTATTATGCCAGAACCACCCATAACTCGGTAAAAACTGCCCTTTAATCCGAGTCACCTCCCAAGTTGTAGAAGTAGAAAAATTGCCATCAGGAGAAGGCTTCCATACAGTTGTATCCTGATACGTTCAGCTTGTCTATGCTGCTTATGTGGCATAGTCACAGATTGCTACTGCGTGGATTTAACAAGTAGTTAGGATGAAGGTTGTTGGGGAGGTTTTATGCCATTAAAATAGGATCTGATAAGTAGTTTAAGTAGTTTTCATATTCCTTGTTATCTCCTATTTTCTAGGATAGGTTGTTTCTTGTTTCTTAGCTACTGAGATTAGTTCGGTAGTTTTGTTTGAATTAATCTTGTTTCTTATTATAGATACGCTAGTTTTCGAATGAAGAAAACAACAACCCTTTTGAAGTTAAATTCTCCTCTTAAGACTCTCCTTCTCCTGCTTCTCTTATTTCTTGTCGTCCTAATTTATCCTTCACAACCCTGCACTTAACATATCCACGCCCCTTTTCCCAGTCAGAACATTTAGAACAATATCTGCCACCGTATCAGCATCAACTAAGTCCCTTAACAGGTATGTATTCCAAGAGTTATTAGTCCATCAATCACTAATACGTAAGTTTAAATTAGCTATATCTTGAGCTCTAGCAGAAAGCAAACCCGAAGATAACCATCTATCAAACTAGAAAGAAGCATTACCACCCCTGACCAACACCTTCACATTATCTATAACTTCTAGTAAGATGGAAATAATAGATTTCCAAAAACGGGAATCCGAGGGCCTCCTCTTTTGTGATAAGATATGAACTTTGCGGAAATACATGGCTTTGAAAAAATTAGTCCACAGATTGTTGATAGAAATGAGATGGAAAGCAAACTTCATGTGAAGTGACTTTTCCACCTCTTTGAAATCTGGAATACCCAAACCACCTTCCTTAGTGGGCTTGCACACTTTTTTTCATGACATCCAATGCAATTTTCTTTAATTGTTCGTCTCCCCCCGTAAAAAATTTGCAAGAAGAGAGTTTATTCGGGAAAGAATAGTAACTGGAACATTCATCACATAATATGGATAGGCATGCTAGACAAAACATGTTTAATAAGAATCAACCTACTACCTTATGAAAGGAGTCGGAATTTCCATCCATCTATTTTCTTTCTCACTTTTTCCACAAGATACTCAAAAATGCTAGTAGTCGATCTGCCCGAGTTTAAAGGGGCTCCCATATACGTCACTGGAGACTTACCTTCCTTGAAACCGGTGATTCTAAACAGACTACTTTTCCAACTTAATGCAATCCTCTTAGAAGCAATTAAAGCTGACTTCTTATTAATTTTCTGCCCCGACCATTTTTCATATAACTTGAGCGCATGCATCAAATTTTTAGTCGAACGCTTCCCGCCATTCGAAAAAATGAGGACGTCATTAGTATAAAGTAGGTGGGAAACCAAAGGAGCACCAATAGTATTGTGATATTTACCAATCTTTCCTTCCTCAAAATTTTTCCTCAACAATCTAGTTAAAATATCCTTCATGACAATAAATAAATAGGGGGATAGGAGGTCTCCTTGACATAAAACCCTTGAAGACTTAAAGAACCCTTTCAGAGCTCCATTTATCAAAATAGAAAACCAAGGAGACTTTATACAATTACCGATCAATCCGCAGAACCTCTCAGAAAAACCAAAGGCCTGGAAAACCTTTAATAAAAAATCCCAATTCACCATATTATAAGCCTTAGCCATATCGATTTTCAACATCACATTACCACCAGTAGATTTTTTATTCAATGAATGCACTATTTCCTGTGCCAGATTAATATTTTCAAAAATACTATGTCCTGGCACAAAAGCTCCTTGTTCATACGACACTACTTTATCAATAATGCCTGTCAATCTATTGACAATAATCTTGGAGAAAATCTTATACACCACAGAACAAAGACTTATGGGGCGAAACTTATCAAAGCTCGTCGGTGCAGGATTTTTGGAGTTAAAACAATAAAAGAGGAAGAGTAAAACCTGGATAATGGAGCATCACTGAAAAAATCTCTAGTAGCAGTTGTGACGTCCTCCTTCACAATATCCCAGCAAACCATATAAAACTCAGACCCAAAGCCATCGGGGCCTGGATTACTAATTTTTGTAATAGAGAATAAGGTTTTTTTAACTTCCATCTCAGTCAGCTTCGCACAGAGCATCTCATTGTCATCATTCGAGATTTTTTTCATCAACTAACTCACCTAAATCACAACTCTCGACTTCTGAATTTTCGTTTAAAAATTCTAAAAGTAGCTCTCAGCCCAAGAATGAACTGCTTCGACACGCTCTAGAACCCTTCCGCCTGAAAGCACCATTTTCTTGATCATGCCCTTTAGGCGAAGTTGTTTAATAACGGCATGAAAGAATGCAAAAAAATTTTCGCCTTCAATGAACCATTTTTTATTAGCAAGTGGACTCAGATGAGAGGCTTCCCTCTTCTCCCATAAATCCAACTCTATTTTAGTCGCTAAAAAATCATCCTCAATTTCCTCAAAAAATTCAAGCTGAAGCTTCACCTCTAAAAAGTCCATTCTCTCCTCAAGCGCTGTTATATTACCTTACACTCTTCCAAAGGCATTTTTATTCCAACCTTTTAAAGCAACCTTAGTTCGTTTCAAACGGGTCGCAAGCTTCATCAGTCCTTGAATCTCATCCGGACTATTCCACACTTCCTTCACAACTTTCAGAAAATCAGCATGCAAATACCACATATTCAGGAAACGAAAAGGGGAAGGACTATATGCAGGAAACGGTATATCTGAAGAAACCACCATCGGGCAATGATCCAAAGATTTACGACTAAGGTAATTCACTTTCGCAAATTGAAAACGAGTGAAGAAACTATTACTGATGAGCACTTTATCTAACTTCGCCCAAGTCCGGGAGGTCCCGATGTGCCCATTACACCAAGACATCCGTTGTCCCAAACAAGTTAACTCAAGGAGCCCACACCTGTTAATAAAATCATTAAACTCATTCATGGAAGGCAGAGATCAAGGGTTACCACCAATTCTCTCAAAATTCGTTCTGATTGCGTTGAAATCACCCATTTCGATCCAAGGCTGATTCATCACCCGCAACCCCTCTAGATCAAAGAGCCCTTCTCTCCATATGAGAGCACTTAGCATAAATAAAAGAAATCAATGTTTTTTGTCCATCTATCATCAACCACCCAGAAATAGATTGAGTCGAACACGCTATTGTTTCAAAAATATTTGGGTCATTCCAGAACACCCATAGCTTTCCCCCTTGCAGTTCATTCGAAATATGATAATGATAATTCAAGTTAAGATAATTCCCCAACTTATGCATACGATCTGCTTTAATAAAAGGTTATGCAATTGCGAACACACTCACCTTAAACTTATTGAGTAACTTTTTTAAACGACCTCTAAGACTGCCCACCCTCTTATATTCTAGAAGAAAATATTTTAACTCGTAAATTTAATATTTTTTTTACAAGTATGCACCCGCTGAGATTTCCTTACCGATTTTCCTTCGTGTGTATCTGATTTTATGGCTTCTGCAGCGGTGGATTGTCTCTCTCTATCTGTGTTATACATTTTTTCTTTCCCCAACAAAACTGTAATTTCTCCTTCCTCTCGCTCTGAAGAATAGCCTATCGTGTCATCTCCCTGTGGACTACCATTAACCAGACAGTCGTTATTCTCTTCCTCATCTAGCACTGTATTCTACACTCTATCCGCCTGTTCATTCTGTTGCAAAACGGGTTCCTCTTCATGCCAAACTTCTTCACACACTTCATCACTATTGTCAAGGTCGCTTGATATATTATTTAGCACATGTTGACCACACTCCGTTTCTTCGACCTGTTTTCCTTCCCTGTGTTGTATCACGTCCGCGTTGTTTATCAAGTCCGATTGTGCAGTTATCACCACTTTGTCCGATTTTTCCTCGAAAATCGTCTCTGTTGGATTGTTCACGTTACCATTAATAGGCCCGGTATCCAATAGTTTCTCTCCCATAACAGTGCTAGTTCTATTCTCCATCGTCTTTTTGATACCCTTTTGTTTCCATATTTGTTTTTCTTTAACTTCTCCTTCATTTTTCCTCTTCTCACCCACCCTACAAATAATAGAAGCATGTCCTTATCTAAAACACTTTGAACAATAGAAACCACTTCTTTCATATTTGGCCTCCTGCCATATGCAATTCGTGGGAGAAACTACTATCGAAAAGCCCTTTACCGGTTCCATAGTTAGACCGCCGAAGGAGAGGCTGCTATTATACATGCAGTTCATAACCACATGCAACAACCAAATCACATTTTATTTAGAGCATAAGTCAAGCAACTCATACCTCCAACACTTGGGATGTTCCTTTCCATTGATCAAAGCTCCAACACCTATCAAAGAACCAAAACAAAGAACCCTTTTGCAAGAGAGAATTATGGTAGAAGACCCTTCTTTCTTTTACACATCCACATACAATTTCTCTACTACAATCTCACCTTATGCCATTTATATGACATGTTCTACCCTAAGGGGTAGAATAGGTTAATTGTATCATTTTATATGGATGATGTGAACTATAGTTTAATGGGCCAATATATAGGCGTTAGGGTACTACCATGTGCCTCAAATGCAATTAGCAAATTAACCATCCCAGTATGATTATTAAATATACATTAGGCAATTCGATTGTGGTTAGACATATGAAATTAACGTTTTAATTATATTAGTCCACAAATATTTCTAACAGAGGCTATCGGAAGGGTGAAAAACGTCGTCCAGAGATCAAGAATTAAACTGTGAATGAATCGGTGAAAGTAGGAGCTGACGAAAAAGAGATGAACAGCGGCGACAAGAGGAACCGACTGCTCGCCTTCTTTGCATCCAATTGTTTGGGATCTATTGTTTGACGTTTAAGAGGTGTTATATGGCATCTGGTGACTTTTTCCAATTACTTGATTGTTTTACTTAATTATTGATTTCTTAATTGATTTATTTTTTTATTTTTATTTTATTTTAATTTGTATTTATCAATGTATGTATCTTTTTTTCTTTAAAGTGTTTTCAAAACTTTTTTGTTCTTGTAAGTCTATCAGAAATATCCTGTCTACTTGTTAAGAGTAAAGCTGTGCATTTCTGCAACTTCACAACACCTCACATCTCAGCGAGATTTTTACTAAAACGTTATTGTTGTTGTTGCTACGTATTGTTATGAATCATTTAAAAATTATGTACTAATAATTAGTAAAAATTAAAAAGTTTTGAGAATATATTTTTATAATTTATTTAGAATACATAATTTTTGTGATTTTTAAAAGTCATTAATTATTTGACAAAACCTCATAAAATTTGAAATATCAATGAAGAGATATTACATTAAACTCTACCTCATTGATTGAGGTCTAGTGTGAAGTAAGTGTATTTAAAAAATTATTGAAATCATAAGTTATTACTAACATTGCTATGCAATTTAGACTCTAATTAGCTGCTTTTCTATAAATAAATTTCATTAACTAATGCAATGAGATAGTGTTACCTAATAAATAATTTTAATTTATAGACAGGAGTTAACTTAACATAGCTCTCTCTATTCCCAAATAATAACTAGGAATTCTAAGGAAAAATATTATATGAGTCACTCTTTATTGGTTAAGTGATAAATTGCATATTTCATAATAAATTCAGAAGAAAATATCAAAAGTATGATTTTATGTGAATAATGACCAAACTTTATATTTTACTTCTTCTTGAACTAAACTACAATTATAAGAAGTTTTTCTTCATTAACAATAATAGGGGATTAAACGACTCTCATAAGCAAGAAAATGTATCTTGGTACGTAATGTCTAGCCTAATCTTTCTATGGAGATGAAGTATAAATTGTGTCTTTAATTGATTATTTTTGTGGACTAATACTACCTTACTTAAGGAGTTGGTTTGTCTCATTGTCAATATGATGATGGAAGCGAGCCGGGAAGCTTCTAGATTACTTCTGTTCTCATAGCCTTAATTTGAAAGTACTAACATCTTTGATGTGCAGATAGGAGGGGTCTTTTATCTCTTTTACAATCAACTTGCCTTGGATAAGCAACGGTGTCTTATTACGCCATTGCTCCAATTTATTTGTTTGTATTGTGTAGTGTATTGTTGTTTTTATTGTAGGAGACTAAGTTAAGTACTACTATTCTCCTAACATTGTTCTTCATCTTTTATCCATCAATCCAATTTTTTAATTTTTCAAAAAAATAAAAGAAATGATATTCTTTGATCCGATTACCTTATTGGCTCCTACCATAATTTCATAAGTCTTCAATTTTAATTGAGCTAGTGGAAGAATTAATTATAGCAACCTAACACTTATTACTCTTCTCCATTTACTAATTTACTTTCGTACACGATGATGTAAGCTGAAAGAAATCTGCATGTTGAAGTTAAGAGCATGAACGACGAATTTCAACTCAACAGTCACCACCCATTTATTCCTACAACAACTCAGAACTCTAAGAATTTAATTTATTAAAACTCTTTATATTGCACATAAACAAATTGAATTTATTTAATAATTTATATTAATAAAATCAACAACAATTTATTCGTACATATATTTTTCTTCACTTTAGAATCCTCTCGTTACTGGCTTCCACCATATTTTCATAAGTCTTCAATTTTAATTGAGTTAGTGGAAGAATTAATTATAGCAACCTAACACTTATTACTCTTCCCCATTTACTAATTTACTTTCATACCCGATGATGTAAGCTGAAAGAAATCTGCATGTTGAAGTTAGAGCATGAACGACGAATTTCAACCCAACAGTCATCATCCATTTATTCCTACAACAACTTAGAACTCTAAGAATTTGATTTATTAAAACTCTTTATATTACACATAAACAAATTGAATTTATTTAATAATTTATATTAATAAAATCAACAACAATTTATTCGTAGATATATTTAGACTACAAAGTTAACGTACTCAATACACAAGCTCTTCACTTTGTGGGGGGCTGAAGAAAGTTATAATATATATAACATTCCTTTTGTATTTCTACAAAAAGGTTGTTTTATAATTTGAACGTATAATCTTAGTTATATAAAGGAGAAATTCTACTAATTGCTGAGTTCACTCTCATATTCAGATTACAGTTGATGGAAAATTTTTCAGCAGCTCGATTTGACAAATTAATTTTGCTCAACCGTAAGAGTCCCAATGAAAATATTAAAGGGATATAAATGTGAACACCACATCAAACGGTGGTTTGTGATGGAAAACATCTTATGTGTCAGTTGATAATATGGACAAGAAAAGCTTCCCATGTGTAAGTTTAGGAATGACATTATCTTTGCAAGATTTAAGCTTGCGAAGTTGCGATACCTCAAAGTTTGCTAGAGAAAAACATACCATGAAACATCGGAGTTCGAGTTTTTTGGGCTGTGGAAAAATTTCAGTCATTTCGATACTGATATTTCTTTTTTTTTCCTCAGAAATAGTATATATTTTAATTCTTACAATGAATATAGTTACAAATTGTGATGGTAATCACCTTCACTCCACCAATCAAGACTCAGAAACATCAAACAACGACAAGATGGGAAGAATCGAAGAAGAGAAGTCTGAAGGTAATGAGGAGAGGTGTCTCGAAAGTTCTAGTTAGCAGAAAGCAAATGACAAAGATTAAAACTCACCCACGTGATGCACTGCCGTTTCAATGCATATGTGAAGACTCAAGTACAAAGCATCGTCGTATTACATGATTAAGTAGATAACAAACACAGCTTCACACTCAAAACGCACAGCAGCAGAATGAAGGATAAGTAAGTCACGTGGAAGACACATGACAGTCATCTTGCAATCAAACACAGCCGAGACACTCCCTTCATTAACTATAAAAGACACAACTCAAGTATCAGTTAAAAACAACAACACAACATATTTTTCTGTTCATTGTAATCCATCATCTGTGAGTGAAAATACTGAGTGAGAAAAATACCAAAGTGTGCTAGAGTACTTACCAGTGAGTACTAGGAGAGTTTGAAGACTCTTGCAAGTGTTTTAGGAAACACTCAACTCTGTAAAAGTTCTCATCATAATCTTTCATACTAGTAGAAACCACAACAGTGGGAACCTTGGATGTAGATAGCATTAAAGCTATCGAACCAAGTAAAAATTCTCTATGTTCTTTACTTTTCTGCAATTTCAGTTCCTGCACGTTTAACAAACTTTATTAGTTTTGTTCCAAGATATCAGTAGTACAACACAAATAACCCAACACAAATGATTCACTTAGCTATTGGATGGACATGGAAGATGCTTTCGATACTCCAAAGAGCGCGTAAAGGAAAGACATTTCTATATAATCCATTGTGTACCATGCAATTATTACAGAAAACCCCCATAAGTTCCAGCGAAGAAAAACATATGATCATAGAACCAAAAATGAAATATGAGCTATAAATTGTGTAATGCAAAATTGATATTATGTTTCGAACCGTCACTTCGTTCTTGTAATTACGTTCTGAAACGTTATTATGATTTAATGCAATTGTGTTAATAACACTTGTAATTATAACTAATTATTGTAATAGTTAGTAATCGTAGTGTATTTAAAACCTTGCTAAAACATTTCACAAGGCTAATTAGACACTTGTAGAAGATACGGAGTCAATACCTGTTGAGGGTGATAAAAGACAAATAATAGGATAGGAAAAAAGGTTCAGTATTTCTCATTCATAGAATACTGTACATTAGGCCTACTATTTATAGAAATATGGAATACAGAATAACAGAAGAATAAAATATGTACAAAATCTAAACTGAAAAAATCCTATCTTTACACAAACTAACTTTAATCCTATCTTCAACACTCCTCTTCAAGTTGGAGCGTGAGGATCTATCATGCCCAACTTGTCAAGTATATTGTGAAATCCTTGACCGGTTACGGCTTTAGTTAGAACATCAGCGAGTTGTTCCTCTGAGCTCACAAACAGTAGATCAATGATTCCCTCTTCCAAATTCTGCTTTATGAAATGTCTGTCTACTTCTACATGTTTCGTTCTATCATGTTGTATCGGATTCTCAGATATACTAATGGTTGCTTTGTTATCATACATGAGTTCATATGGACCTTCTGGAGAAAACCCGATCTCTTTCATAAGCTTATGAATCCACAAAAGCTCAGCTAGCCTTTTGGAAACTCCTCTAAAATCTACCTCTACACTGGACAAAGTCACCACTTTCTATTTCTTGCTCTTCCAAGTAACTAAGTTACCTCCGGCAAACGTGAAGTAACCTGATATAAACCTTCTGTCTGTCACACATCCTACCCAATCAGCATCTGTGTACCCTCGAACCAACAAATGTCCATTTTTACCAAACAGAAGACCCCTTCCCGATGAAGACTTCAAGTACCGCATAACTCTCAGAGCTGCCTCCATATGTTCCTTTTGAGGCTTGTGCATAAATTGACTTATTACACCTATGGCTTATGAAATATCAGGACGTGTATGAGACAAGTAGATAAGTTTTCTCACTAACCTTTGATATTATTCTCTGTCAGCTAGCTCTGAATCCTCTGACAAGGTGAGTCCATGAATTACCACTATAGGTGTTTTAGCTGGCTTACAATCCACTAACCTTGTTTCAGCCAAGAGGTCAAGAACATATTTCTCTGTAAAATGAAGATCCCTTTTTTCGACCTGAGTACTTCTATCCTGAGAAAATACTTGAGTCCTCCTAAGTCCTTCATCTCAAACTCCATAAACAAGTTCTTTCGTAGCTGTGCTATTTCTTCAGAATCATCACCTGTGATAATCATGTCGTCAACATAAATGATTAGATAGGTTGTCTTTCGTTCGTGCCTTTTCAAGAATAGTGTGTAATCTGAATTGCTCTAACGATATCCATATTTCTCCATTCCAATCGTAAATCTCTCAAACCACGCTCTAGGAGATTGTTTAAGCCTATATAATGCCTTCTTCAACCGACACACATTTCCAGTTTGAAAAACACTCTCAAACCCCGGTGGAGCATCCATGTATACTTCTTCGTTCAAGTCCCTGTGGATAAATGCATTTTTTACATCAAATTGATGCAAAGGCTAGCCAAGGTTTGCTGCTATTGAGAATAAAACCCTGATAGTGTTAATCTTTGCCACTGGTGAAAAAGTTTCTAAGTAGTCTAAATGTAACAGCCCAGACCACCCGCTTGCAGATATTGTCCGCTTTGAGCCTCGGGGGGGTGAGACCTATTAATGTAGCATGGGGGTCGCGTGATCACTTGAGGTCCTACGGGACGCAAAACACGGACTC
>JAOTAY010000003.1:774553-794029 GCA_025629805.1 Erythroxylum baracoense | reverse complement strand
AACTATCTATAATATTTATTTGGATTCATTTGTTAAAATTGGTAATCTTGAGAAAGCAGAGGAGATCTTCAACCATACGTGCCCCATCCAATGCCCAATACCCACTCCTAAACGAGATCAGGCATAATAACGATAAGATCAAAAGAAGAGGCAACCTAAAACATTCAGCTTCATTTCAGCATTTTCATAATTTAGTTTTGAGCATTCACATTCCATCAGCTATCACTATTATCACTAGAAGTTATGAGGACATCTCATAGGGCTCCTCCTCTTTATGTGCATAATGAGAATAATAAATAGAATCTTATCTACGCACAGGAACTTTAGAATCAAAAAACAGAACTAAAGAAAGGAAAATTTAGAAACTAAAGTCGAGAAACCAGACCTTTACAGCAACCCATTTCACAATTGCACCCAAAAATAACAAATTTTCATTCACCCAACAAAAAGGAGTGCAATTCCAAGAACGAACAAAGGGTCAAAAACAAAAAGTTATCCCCAAAAAGAAAGGGACGAAGTCTACACCTAGATAGATTAAATTTACATGGAAAAAGAAATAGCTTCTTTAGATAAACACCTTACCTTCGTAATAAATATTTGGACAATTGAAAGAAGATTTTAGAACTAAAGGATCTTGCAAGCACAAGGACTGGATGACATCCTTCTGAACTCCACATATTAAAAGAGCAAGTAAAAGTGGCTACAGTTCTCTGGTGTTTTTGATAAAGAAACATTACTCTAATGCTATGAGCTAAAGGATTGAAGGCCAGGCTAGACAAGAAACCACGTCATCTTAAATAAAAACATCTCTAAATGCACTTCGAAACAACAGTTACCGTCAAAGCCAATATTGGTACATTAGGAATGTGATTCCTCAAAGATGCAAGATTACGGTAGGCTGGTCTAATTAAAGCAAAAAGTAAAAAGAGTGTAATGAAAGGAAACAGAGAAAAAAAGAATTATGGACATGACCTAAAACAACTTTCAAACAACATAATACCATCTTAACAACATAAAAACAATAGCTCACACCTGCGGAGGAAATGGCCGTCGGAACAATCTCCTGGGTGTAGAAGCTTTCGCCAGAGATGGCGTCACGCCTCCAGGAAGCGGACTGGAGGAGGTGATGCCTTGAGGATATGGAATGGGCAAGGGCTTGGGGTAAGAAGAGCGATCGGGAACATTCTATATGTCAACTTACTATCATCAATCTTCTTGCATAAACAGTTAAAACAAAAAGGCAGTGAAAACAAACCGTATATTCACAGATAAAGGCGAGAAACAAAATCCAAGGGGAGAGGAGGCATCGGTCGGCTTGGCTTAGGCGAGAAGAAAGTAGAAGATATCAGTTATTAAAATGTTGTCGTATTTGTCGTGGAACAGAATAAGTACACAATTAGTGGCACAAAGATGCCGTTCCTTCATGGGTCTGTGAAAGACGCCCGTAAGATGAACTGCAGTTCTGACAATTCAATGACTTCTCTCGATGGAGTGAGACAAAAACATATAGTTAGAGAATTAATTTTATTTATAATAATTTAAGAATGTGCAAACAAGTATTTTTTAAAATTTAAAAAATATTTAAAGAATAACGTTAAAAATATTATTGGTTAGCAATTTATTATAAATAGGTAATTTGTTTAGTATAATTTAAGAATGTATTAAGAAGAGATTTATAAAATTTAAAGAAATATGTTTAAATAAGGATGTTAAAAAAGTTATTAATTAATTATAGATAAGTGATTTTATTTAGGGTAATTTAAGAATGTGTTAAAGAGTTATACTTAAAATTTAAAGAAGTATATTTAAAGAAGGACATTAAAATTTTATTAATTACTAAATTTAGTAGAGATAAATTATTCTGTTTATGATAATTTAAGAATGTGTTAAAGAGTTATACTTATAATTTAAAGAAGTATATTTAAAGAAGGGCATTAAAAATTTAGTAATTACTAAATTAAGTATAGATAAATAATTCTAATTTAAGAATGTGTCAAAAAGTGATATTTAATTAAGTTTTAAAGAAGTATGTTTAAAGAAGAACATTGAAATTATTAGATCTGATTTATTATTAGTTCTTTATATAATAATAGAGATTAGTGTATATTATTTCGATAAAATATTTTTTATTTACTCTTATAATTTTTATTTCTTATTGAACCAACTCATGCAACACTTGATACTATCTTTCATCCTCACTACTCGTGAAAGTAAATTACACTTAATAACACGTCCACCTCGTGCTAACCTCAACAGAGAATTTTCTTAATAATGCTCGATAATAAAGGTGATAATAAAATAACTCAAATGATTGAAATAATGAAAAACACAAACAAAGATACTTGAAAAAGAAAACAACTTTCCTAACAATATAGCTTCGTCAACGAAAGAACGAGACGTTGTCCATCAAAAAATTTGCTGTGCAACTTCAATATCGTCAGTGGAACATCCCATGCATAACAGCTAAAAAATCACCAATGAAACAAACTTTTCTCCCTTGAAAACGTTACAACTTATGAAGCTGTAAAAGCACCAAGGCTGTTGGAAGTTTTTCGCCCCAAAAACCACTATTGTCAACAACTCAAAAATTCCCTCATGATAGACAGAAAACACAACTCCCAATCTGGAAAAAAAAAATCCAAAAGATCAGCTTGCAAATATCACTCAAAATCACCCAAAAATCCAGCTGCCAAGTCACCCCTATCGTTTTTTCCACAAAGGCAGCAACAAAATCACTCTTGATAAATCACATAATCAACATATAAAAATCAGCTGTCCAGTGTAGATAACATCACCAAAGAAAATCAGTTGTCTTAGATAGTCATTATCTCCAAAATGGGCAATCAAATAAGAGTCCAAAAGTTACCAAACAACTACATCTTATATAAATCAAAATATGGTGGTTTGATTTCAATTAAATCATATCCTTAGTAGAATTTTAACAAATAACCATATCTTTAAAGAGTTCCTCATAAAATAGAATATTTATCATAATAATATTCCTCAAATAATTAAATATGTTAAATTATAAATAATACTCAAAATATCATAACTCATATCTTAAAAGACATAAATAATTATTTTGAATATTAATCAAAATTTTAGACGAATTATTGTGTTAAAAAGATATGCTAGGCTTGCATCAATCTTCGTGGGTCTTTCGTTCATTTTTCCATTATAAAATAGAGAATATAAGGAAGGGTAATGAGATAGAAACTCGGATAGAGATGGTTCAATTCGAGCTTGACCATGATCTTCTTGCATTTGCATACACCAACCCTAGTGTTCTTGGTAATTATTGTCATATGGGATTGATTTCTGCAATCATTAATTCATTATGATTAAAGAATGAGCTTAGAAATCCAACAATCATCTCGGATTAATATTTGTCAATAATTAAGCCCTTTTACCTTTCTTTTAAAATTGTTATGTATATGTTGTAATTCTTTTATGGATCGAACAGCAACATAAAGACAAACCTGAATCTATATCTAGTGTAATCTTTTCTTGTTTGTGAATTCCTTCTTTACATAAAAGTTTATCTACTCTTGCCTTCTTACTTTTCTTTCGTTCTCTTAATGGAGCGAGAACTTCTATTATTTGATATCTTTTTAACGTAACTTCTACAGAAGGGAGAGGAAAGAGTTAACTGTTAATTAACCCTAATGATTCTAATTACTTATAACTAGTCCAATAATCATTATTTTGGGCCCACCTTTATATTAAAATCCGTTAAAGTAATATGGGTCACATTAATTATGAAAATTAATATAACAATCTTCCACTTGGCTCATGTTATGACTTGGTGATTCAACAATAAAACGTTTTCTTTTATGGATCGAACAACAACATAAAGACAAACTTGAATCCACATCTTGTGTAATCTTTTCTTGTTTGTGAATTCCTTCTTTACGTAAAAGTTTATCCACTCTTGCCTTCTTACTTTTCTTCGTTCTCTCAATGGTGCGAGAACCTCTATTCTTTGATATCTTTTTAACGTAACTTCTACAAAAGAGAGAGGGAAGAGTTAATTGTTAATTAACCCTAATGATTCTAATTACTTCTACAAAAGAGAGAGGGAAGGGTTAATTATTAATTAACCCTAATGATTCTAATTACCTTTAACCAGCCGAATAACTATTATTTTGGGCCCACCTTTACATTAGAATCCATTAAAGTAATATGGGCACATTAATTATTAAAATTAGTCTAACGTATGTCAGCTCAGTAACAGTTGTTGAATAAGTTCTATTTTGTTTAGATTTTTTATAGGAAAAAAAGATATTAAACTTGTAGTTATCTCTTCCAATTTTGTATGTTAACAACATTACAAACTATGGTCATCAGAAAAAAAAAGGCCAAATTCTTAAATGGTTGAAATACGAGATTAATGTAACTATGATGTTAGAAATTTAGAATAATTATAGGTATCGTGGTTAGGACAAAAGGTAAAGTTTTTAGACGCTTTTTTGCGTCTTAAAAATAATTTTAGACGCTTTATAAAGCGTAAAAAAAATAAGTGTCACAAAAACTATTTTAGGCAGTTTTCTTAGACACATAGATGCGTCGAAAAAACGTAAATTTTTTACGCATCTAAACGTCAAAAAAATATAGATTTTTTACGCATCTAAACATCGAAAATCTAAGCGTTGAAAATCTATTTACACATATATGCGTCAAAAACATATATTTGCGACAATTTTTTAGATACATAAATGCTATTTTAAACGTTTTGTGTAAGTTTTTAGATGTTTTTTTCTGTCGATATTTTTCACTTTTAGACAGTTTTTTGAGTCAAAAAATTTCACCATTTTTTAGTTAAAAAATAAGCTTACAATTTACTTTTTGCATCTTTTTTAAGATCACTCACATTATTATAATAAATTAATTATATAAAAACTTTTCCAAATACTGCTTAGCACATTCATGCATCCACTACACTAAAATAAGGAGATTTTAGACGCTTATGTCTAGACGCATCTAATAATCGTCTTAAATATTCTAAAAATTGGTGAAATTTTAGACATTTATTTAAGATGGTAAATTTTGTTTAAAATATATACTAATAAAGTGTTTAAAATTAATAATATATAAGATCTATGAAATATCCGTATTTTTATCTTAAAAATTAGGTGTTGATTAATCATTTTCTGACTTTGTCCTTTTTGGCCTAGTCACAGTTTCTGCTTTATTTGACAATTAAAAAATTAAGAACTTAATTAGGATGGTATAGGGCTACAAATTATCAGGTACTTAAATATTACATTATGTTAGAAAAGAAAACAGGGCTCCTCTCCGTAAAGGTTTTGAGCTTGGACCTGATATTCTTAATAACCTACGCAAAATGGAGACCCGAATTGCCGGACGGTCCTCCTATAAATAAGTATTAAACAGCCGCAACTTCGGGTTCGGATTCGGACCCTGCACTCTGCATTCACTCCGTTACATTACTAGGCAGCACAACAAAACAAATTAACACCGTTTGTCCTGCTCGGGAGGAGCTCCGCAATCCACAGCCATGGTAGACAAGAAGAGAAAAACAAGAGATGATTCGAAGAACTCAAAACGCAAAACCCTAACTTTCAAGCGAAGTAAAGGCGATTGTGGGAAAAACAAACAGAAGAAGAGAGGCGGTCCTCGCTTGCCTAACGCGCTGCAGAAAGAGCTCGACCGTGTAAACCCTAAGAACCAATTCAACAGTGGAGAGGATGATGAAGACATCCACTCCGATGAAGGCATCATCGTACTGTAACTCTGACCCCCAGCTGCGGCCGCTCCGATTCATTGTACATAGGACAGGGCACTTACGGCTGTTGCATGCCAGTTGGGTTCCGCACGAAGGAGCTTGTCTCCAAATCGATTGATTATCTGAGGAATGGAGAAAGTATATCGGTGACGATTCGGTTTAGGCTGTTGAGGTATTTTGTTTAGATCTGACTGCACAGCAGTGGATTGGATCTATCTTTGTGAAAATGGATTGGATTCTTTTTATTGGAGGTAATGGGATTTGACGCCTATTTGGTTGCAGCAAGAGGGAGTTCCGGAAAGGAGATGAGATCGCGTGGTACGCGGATGGGGATAAAATTGTCAGGAACGAATACAATCCAACTACGACTTATGCATTTGGTATTGTTCGCAGATTTTCAACTTTGGTTTTCTGTTTCTAACCGATTAGTATAATAAAATGTGCATGCTGATTAGTGTGCATTGGGTAGATAGAGTAGATGGACCTCATACTTTGACACAAGACGTATATGAAGTAACTGTTAAACCAGTTGTCAAGGTTACTATTGTAGAAGTCGTAGTTAAGGTTTTGATGCAACATTTCACATGTCACATGCAGAGCATTGGTAGTCAACTCTAGGATGCTACTTTTGTCTTTCAAGCTTTGCTTGAAAGTGACCCCGGTGATGAACTGAAGCCAACACTAAGAAAAGCGTATGATTTTATAAGGAATTCTCAGGTTGCAAAACTCCTTTTTTTTGTTTGATGTAGGCATAAGTTTTTTTGTATGATTTACTCATTTAGGTTTCACATGAATGTTAAAGGTCTTAGAAAATCCTTCTGGTGACTTCAAAAGCATGCATCGACACATTTCTAAAGGCTCATGGACTTTTTCTGATAGAGATCATGGTTGGCAAGTTTCTTATTGCACTGCAGAAGCATTGAAGGTAATTAAGTTGATTAAGTTTAATTAAGATGATCAACTGAGGCATAGCCCTTAATAATCACTCTCCATGAATATTCTGTCATGTTTTGCAGTGTGTTCTATTTGCCACTATATTTTCTCCACAATTGGGTGTTGAGAAAATGGAGCTCCATAGGTTACATGAAGCTGTCAATGTAATACTCTCCATGCAGGTAAGTTGGTGATTTCCATTATCAGTATACGTTTCTGAATCTGTTCTTGGTATTTCAATGATAGAGCTCCACTATACTCTTCCTAATTTGTAAAAAAAAAAAAATTCAGAGTGAAAATGGTGGTGTAACAGCTTGGGAGGACGTACGAGGTCCGAAATGGTTGGAGGTTAGTCTCAGGAAAACCTATTTCCCCTCTTTTGTTGTGTTATTTCATTTTTTTTTCATTAATCATTTGTGGCTTGTCTAGATGTTCAATCCCATAGAGTTCATCGAGAATGTTGTTGTAGAGCACGAGTAAGACTTTATACCTGTGGTCTTCAATACATACTATAGTATGTCTAGTCCATGGATTGCTTGACATTTGATTGTTGACATGGTTATTGAATTAGGTACGTTGAGTGCACATCATCTTCAATCCAGGCATTGGTCAAGTTCAAGAAGCTGTACCCTGAACACAGGAGGAAAGAAATTAACAAGTTCATAGAAAATGCGGTGCAATATCTCCAAAAGAGTCAGAAGCCTGATGGTTCATGGTACCTGCTACTTCTGCAAAATCAAAACTAGTGATCTAACTAAAGTTTCAAATTACGAATTACGAGTTATACCGTAACTACGAATTGTTAATATTGCAGCTATAATTTTAGTTGCAGTTCGATAAATTAAAACTAAGATTAAGTCATTAAACCAAATTTTTAGCATGGATGTACGTAAATTTGAACTTTTGCATTTGGTTCAGGTATGGAAATTGGGCAATTTGTTTCACTTACGGGACATGGTTTGCACTGGTGGGGCTGAAAGCTGCTGGAAAGACTTATGGAAATTGCTTAGCTGTGCGTAGAGGTGTTGACTTTCTACTGAAAATGCAATGTGAGGATGGTGGTTGGGGTGAGAGCAATCTTTCCTGTTCAAACAAGGTACTGTAATTAGCATTGCAGGTTAAGAATACTGTGGTCACGGCATAATCTGAACTTCATGGTTTTAAGTAGCATGTCACAAGTATAATTCCGACTGCAGTTGCAATAATATTAGTATGACTTCTTAAGACCCTAATGGGCTGTTTAGTTTAAATAATAGAATAGATAAGGAAT
The DNA here is from genome assembly GCA_025629805.1 of Erythroxylum baracoense. NCBI lineage: Eukaryota > Viridiplantae > Streptophyta > Magnoliopsida > Malpighiales > Erythroxylaceae > Erythroxylum > Erythroxylum baracoense. Next base: position 786,080 of record JAOTAY010000003.1, on the reverse strand, counting down.
AGAATAGTTATTCTTAAGAATAGAAAAGATAAGAAATAGAATAGAATGAATATTACTTTGTTTGGTTCAAGGAATAGAATAGATAAGAAATTTCTATGCCAGTGTATGGTTTGAAAATATAAACTTGAAATAACAAAGAAATAACTAACAAAAAGACCAAAATATCCTTATTATTATTTTTATTTTTATTTTTCTACTAACAACTATTATTATTATTATTATTTAATTTATTTATTTATATTATTATTATTGAGAGGTATAAGTTGTCCAAAAGAAAGAGAGTTGTGTTTGAGATATTCCCACTTGCATGGAATAGGTAAAGAGAAGGGGAGGGTTGTCTTTAGTTATTCCTTAATGTAAGGAATAGGTAATCTTTCGAAATGTTATTCCTTGGGTCATAAAATAACCAAACAAGAGAATAAGTAATAGGTGGGAATAGAAGGATAATAGAATTTTAATTACCCTCAACCAAACACCCCATAAGTTCTAAGTTAATATATTATAATAACATAACCATGGGTTTGAAGCACATGGTTAGGTCTAATATAGTATGAAAAATGAGATGTTTGAATAATTTGCTTGCAGCATAGATCTTAAATAACGTTCATCATCATTTTCAGGTGTATACCCCTCTTGAGGGAAATCGATCCACATTAACTCAAACTGCATGGGCTATGATGGGATTAATTAATTCAGGACAGGTTAGTATTACAGAGTTTTTTGCTAATTAAAACCTTAATTGAGCATTAATTAGCAATCAATTTACTTATGTTTGAACACGAACAAAAACCATTTTGGTTCCTTTTAACAGGCGTTTAGAGATCCCACTCCTCTTCATCGAGCTGCAAAGTTGCTCATCAATTCTCAATTGGAAGATGGTGGTTTTCCTCAACAGGTATTATCGACTCCATACCAATTTCAAGTGACTAATTGACCTTTAAAAGGTTTTAAATACACTACAATTACGAACTATTACTATAATTACTTCTAATTACATGTATATTATTGAGGCAATTGTAATAATTCACAATAATGATTTAGAACATAATTACAACTAAGTAACAATTCGGAACGTAATATCAATTTTGTATTACACAATCTAATCAAACCTCATATTCATTTTTTGTTTTATGATCACATGTTTTTCTTTGCAGGAACTCATGGGAGTTTTCTGTAGCAATTGCATGCTACACTATGGATTGTATAGAGATGTCTTCCCCTTATGGGCTTTAGCAGAATATCGAAAGCATGTTCCATTTCCGCCCAATAGTTAAAAGAATCGTTTGTAGCTATATACCATTGTAAGAATTAAAATATATACTATTTCTGCAGAGAAAAATAAATAAATAACAGTAACGAAATGATAGAAAATTTTCTACAGCCACAAAAAGTTGAAACCCCGATGTTTCATGATATGTTTTTACCTGGCAACTAACTAAATAAACACAATGTAGGTGTTCCATGTTCAAACTTAGTTATTTATCTAATTCTTACATTTTATTTTTCTCTAGATATTGTGAATCTCGTATATATCTCATATTTTTATGCCAACTTCCTCAATCGTGTCATATTGGAATAGGGAGGAATGATGCTACCATTCAAGAGCACATTTCCACATGATATGCAATTTTATAATTTAACCATATGAAATTATCTATTCTATTTTTCTCTATAATATAATATGGTAATTGTCATCCAAACCATTATCTTAATTTTTAATTATACTTGTATTACTCGAAACTACACCTGCATCATCTATAATTGTTCCATTAATCTATAATAATAATATAACTTGCAACTTGCAAAGTTAACAACTTGATTTCACATAACAATAATATATGAGACGGCAAAAGTGATTTACAGAAGCTAACCGTAAAGAAAACCATCAAAAGAAGTGTAAAGAAGCATGATGACAGTGATGTATTTAGGGATAATTTCTGTAATAAAGAATCAAGAGGAATGAGCAGTTCAATTGCAATTCTAAATAGAGATGACCAAATCAAAAGTTTTTCAACGTTTGAGATCCAAAAAAAAGACAAGATATCTCAAATAATTGCAATATTTTAAAAAGTAAATCCTGAAAAGAAAAGAATAGAATCTTTTGTCTTCTCTATTTTTCTTTTTTAAAAGCATTTTTCTTACATTACAAGTTATCAAGTATTTTTTAATGACCTAAATCGAAGTCATTATTCTTTAAATGTGTGTTGGATGAACTCGCAAGTGTTAGTAGCGTACAAGTTACATAATTTGATTAAGTTATTTCACAAATCAATAATTTATAATTAAGACTGAGTTTGATCTATTCAGTATTTATAAGTCTTCACATTAATCATCGCTTAAGTCACCAGATGCCATACAACAGCTCTTAAAAGTCAAACAATAGATCCCAAACAATTGCATTAATATTTAAGAAAACTAATTGAATGTGCCAAGTTAATGTTTGAATGGAATGTTAATGTTTATCACTTATCAAGTTTTCTTCATCATTACAAATTTATTAGTAATCATCACTTGTTGGCTGTTACATTCGGTGGTCGTAGCTTCATGACCAAGTTTTGTCTTTCAAGTTTATCTCCCTTTTTTATCACTTCTTTCTAAAATGCTTCTGTATAATATAGTTAGCATTTAAAGTAGTCTGGAGCAAATTCTAACTAGCCATCATAGCTTCAAAAAGGAAATGACTGTTATAAAATAACTATATTTTGACCCATAATTAAACAATAATTTAGGGATATATATAAAATAAGTGATGTTTCCTTTTTAAGGTGTGAATTAAATAGCCCTAAAGTATATCAACAGCTTACCCTCATAATTCAAGTTTTCATATTTAATAGTTTAAAATGAAAATATATTAATTACACTTTTGTAATTTAAAAAAATTGATTGGAAGTTCGCAAAACTTATTCATTAATAAGATTAGTAGGGTAAAGGGATACGAAGCATGATTATCATTCATTAATTATTATATTCTTAACTTAGGGATGGTACTTTTAAATTCTAAATATTTTTTAGAAGAATAAATATTGTTCATATTTATCTTATAACAAAAAAAAGTCATGTGTCATATAAAGAATTTTTATGTTAAGTATCAACTAGAGATCTTAAATAGTGTAATTCATCACTTTCAGCTTAAGGTATATTATATCTTGAAGGAAATTGATCCAATTAGCTTAAACCGCAAGAATCGATGATATGATTAATTCATTTAGGACATATTAGTATTATGAAATTTATTGCTAATTAAAACCTTAATTGACTATTAGTTAGTAATGAATTTAGTTCTTTGAACCTGCACAAAAACCATTAATAAGATGTGATTTTAACTACCTTATTTTCTGATCATATTTCTAACTGTAGTTAGTCTTTATCTGTAATCTCTAGACATTCTTTATTTGTAATCCTTCTGTTCTTATTCTCTCTTATCACATGTATGTAAATTAGTCTATATAAACTATAAAGGACCCAAAACCTTTGTAATTAATCCATTAAAAACACATTGATTAATTACAAAGCCTCGGTTCATTGATTGAATTATGGCTTATATCTGAACTCCTTAATTTGAGTATTCTTATCAATAGGATCCTATTCAAACCGATCCAGATAGCTAAGGGTATTCAACAGGAAGACCCTCTATTGCCTTATCTTTTCTCTCTAGTTATGGAAGGGTTCTCCAAGTTGATTACTAAGTTAACTGAATGTAACAATAGATTCCGATATCACTTCAAATGTGACACCCTTAAGCTTACTCATCTTATTTATGCTGATAATCTCTTGCTTCTCAGTAGCACTGACACTCACTATTTTTCTATTATTAAGCTTGCCTTGATGTTATTTGCGGATTGGTCTGGGCTCCATCTTAACTTAGAAAAAGTAGTATGCATATCTCAGTTGACGTGCGTAATCTGGACCTTATTTGTCAAACTGTGGGGTTGAATTCTCACCCTGGCACATACTATTATTTGGGTGTCCTGATCTCCTCTTCTAAATCATCTCAGTTACAGTGTCTACCTCTACTCGAAAAAGTTATAAAAAGGGTGCAAGCTTGGCAAAGCAGGTTCCTATCTTATGTTACTAGACTTACTCTAATTTTTTCTATCTTGAGATTTATATTGGGTAACCCATATAGCTTTACCCAAGGGAGTCCTAAAGGACATAGACAAAATCCTAAAAGCCTTTCTTTATTCTGGGAATTCTGACAAAGGAGTGAGGTAAGGTGTTTGGAGGTTTGGGTATTAAGTCTATTGACTCCACTAAAAAAGTCTTAGTGTGTAAGAGACTCTGGAGGTTTTATATTGATCATAATGCGTTATGGGTTAAATGGCTTCATGAGTACCACTTCCACAATGGTAATTTCTAGCAAGTTAGCATTAGGAAGGAATTTCCTTAGATTCTGATCCAAATGCTGCGTATGCGTGACATAATTTATCCTTGCATTAAGCACCAATTTGGTAATGGAAGTTGGACATGGTTTTGGTTTGACAACTAGGTGGACTACATCCACTTATTTTGCATCATCGTATTCGGCATTTGAGTAATAGAATTCCTCTGAATCTGAGGGTCTCTTCCCTTCTTTGTAATGGCCAATGGTAGGGTACTTTCAGAGGTTTCAATACTTTGGCTCCCACTTTACCTTCTATTCCCGATGTGCTACGGGATGATGCCATCTTGTGGAAGTTGGAAATTAGTGGGTGGTTCACAAACAAGTCTTGTCATCTGCTACATACTCGGGGATTAACTAAGGTACCTTAGTCTACTCATTTATGGCATAATTCTATCTCTCCTAAGGCGTCCTTCATATCGTGGCTTACTATCCTCAATCGACTCAATAGTAAACATCATTTGCATAGAAATGTCAACACGACTTGTTCTTTGTTTAAATTAGAAGATGAAGACTGTGATCACCTCTTTTTCTTGTGCTCATACTCAAAAGTCATCTAGAGTCGGATCCTACATTTGTTACAGGGAACGGGCTCTCCCTACTCTTGGGACCACATTTTTTCTTCGGCCATTAGATACTCTAGGATGGGTTATCCTAATGCTATCATCTATCAAGGAGCCTTTCTTTCTACTATCTACAAATTTTGGAAGGAGTATAACTCGTGATTATTTGCTCAGAAGGAAACTAGAGCCTATCGGGTTGCGGAGAACATAATTAATTGGATTCGATATTCTTTAATAGCAAAAAATCTTCACATTACCTTATCTAATGACATGAAGTATAGTTGGCACCTTGAGCTTGGTTATGTAATAAGTTGCATTAGATTTGCTTTCTTTTGTTGTGTATAGTCTTGAAGTCATTGTAATGTTGGTTTAGATATATATTTTCCTTTTATTTAAAAAAAAGAAATACAATACATTTATTCATCTTTCATGGTATTAGAGCTCACAATCGAGCACATTTTTCTTTACAGCATAATCACACACAATATCTCTAGAAAACAAATCCACCCATACAACACCAACATCTCCAGAAAATAAATCCAACAACGTCTAGAAGGTCAACTACAATTTGAGCTACAACATGAACATCTCTAAAAGCCGATCCACACTTCAATAGAACTATCTTGACAACACGATTTCATGACACATTCAATGACAAACATCAACACACCCACATTACAGCTTAATCAAATCTCCAATTTCTTCATGACTTTACTGGGATTCCACAAATTATTCGGTTTGAAAAAACCAAATTGAGGCTATTTTAATTACATATTACCTTATCGGTTATATAGATGGCACCATCTCCCCACCAGTTGCAGCCTCCAGCTTAGAATCTTCATTTCCACACTTTCAAAAATGGCGTAAATTCGATCGTCTTCTCTACTGCTTCCTCAAGGCTCACTTTCCCCATCAACCACACGACTAGCCCTTAGCTACCAAACTATTCACACGCTTTGGTTTGGACTCGCAGACCATTTCATACAACAATCAACCTCTCAATATTTTCTTCTCCGTCGTGACCTCCATAATCTGAAGAAAGACTCCAGTACCATCCCAGATTTTCTTTCTCTTCTCTCCACTATAGCAAATGAATTGGCAGCTATTGGAGACAAGCTCAGTAACAAGGATCTTGTTCTGTTCACCTTGATGGGCTCCTCGTCGACTATGACTCCTTTATCACCGTCGTTGAGCATCACAAGCTCCCACGCGATTCTCCAAGCTTCGCTCCAAGCTTCTCATTCACAAATATATCACTATTCTCCACCAACCGACATGACTCTCTTTGTCTCTCACACCGGTGGTTGTCACGATGGGTGTAGTAGAGGTGGCGGGAGGCATCATAGAGGGAGGCTCGACTCCTCTCCCTCTGCATCATGGGTTTGTCCTAATTCCTCCATTAATTTGCCTCCCACCTCAAATGTCCTCCATAATCTTTTAGGCCCATCTGCCCTGATAGGTCCCCATATTAGACCTCTGGACCTCAACAATTCAAGTCATTTTTTTAGGTTCACTAAACCACCCTCACAGTGTCAAATTTGTTGAAAATGGGGCCACATTGCTACCCATTATTGTTTTCACTATTTTGAGTCTTATAACGCAATTATGATTCTCAATATATTAAAAACGATCTTTTTGCAACATTTGCTGCCATGAATGTTCAACCTAACACAGATAATTCACATCCTCACTCCAGTACAATCTCTTAATGGTTACCTGATACTGAAGCTATTGCTCACATGACCCTTAATCCTCACCTCGTGGAATCCGTTTCCCCGTATGATGGTTCCAACAAAGTAGTCTTCGGTAATGGACAAACTCTTCCCATATGCTCTAACGGTAAGTTAACTATATCAAATTCTTCTTGTCCTCTCCATCTTCATGATATTTTGGTTATTCTTACTCTTACCAAAAAGTGGTTATCTGTTGCTAAATTTGTTTATGATAATTTGTGTCTTATTGAATTTAATCAATTTGGTTACATTGTGAAGGACCTTCAAACCAAGATACTGCTCCTTGTGGGTTCCATCCACAATAATTTATATCCCTTAAAGACTACATAACATTTTTGCAATCATGTCTCCCTCAATGCTACTAATACCTCATTGGATTTGCAGCATTAGCACTTGGTCATACGTGTCATTCTACATTATCTAGTTTATCTTCTCTTTTACCAATAAAATCAAATGTTATTAGGTCTTGTACTTCTTGTCTTAAAGGAAAAAGTGTTCATCTTTCATTTCTAGTATCCTCTCGTCTTTCTACACAACCCTTACTCATTTACAGTGATATCTGGGAACCTTCCCTGACTCTTTCTTTCTCTGGGTATCGGTACTTTATTATCTTTATTGATGATAACATTGTTTTACCTGGATTTTTCCTATGGTACACAAGTCACATGCTCCTCTATGTTTTCAAACTTTAAACAAAAACAATTGAAAACCTTTTCTTCACCGCTATCAGATCTTTACAATGCGATGGAGCTTTAGAACTCACCAATGGTTTCTTCGCCCAATTTCTTGCTACCCTTGGTATCACGTATCATATCTCATGTCCTTATACTCCACAACAAAATGGTGTTACTGAACGTAAAGTTCATCATATCACTGAAACAGGACTTACCCTTCTTTTGCATGCTTCTCTAACTAAATTTTTTTGGTATGAAGCCTTCTCCACTATTGTTTACCTCATCAATCTTCTACCTACACCTGTTCTTACTTATTAGTCTCCTTATGAAATACTCTTTTACACAAAACCTAATCTCTCTCATCTTCGAGTCTTTGAATGCACATGCTTTTCCTTTTTAGGCTCTACCAGAGCTGATAAACTCACACCTAAATCAACTCCCTGTATCTTTCTAGGATACTGCTCCAAATACAAAGGCTACCGTTGTTTTGATCCTCAAACTTCCAAAATTTATCTCTGGTCATGTGCGTTTCTTTGAACATGATTTTCACTACTCCACACTCTCGTCTAATCATTCTTCTACCCTTTCTCCTCCTATTGTTCTTTTACTTTTTACCCCTACTCATCCTCCACGTCCTTCTCCATCTTTCCCTACTCCTCCACCACTACCCTCTCATCCTATGGGCACTCGCACACATGATCACACTCATGTTCCTTGCTCGTTTGTTGATTATATCACTTATTCAACAATTGTTAGCAATTCTGATCCCATGTCCTTTACTCAAACAAATAAATTCCCATACTGGTGTTAAACCATGTTTAATAAATTCATTGCTCTCCATCGCAATTATACTTGGACTCTCATTCCTCCTTCGCCAAATGCACATTGTTGTTTATAAATGGGTCTTTCGTACTAAACGAAATATTGATGTCTCCATTTAACGTCATAAAGCTTGATTGGTCGCTAAAGATTATCATCAAACTTCTGGAATTGACTATGATGATACCTTTAGTCCTTTTGTCAAACTCACTACCATTCACATTGTTCTTACCTTTGCTTTACATCATACTTGACCTATTTGTCAACTTGATGTCAACAATGCTTTCCTTTATGGTCATCTTCAAGAACAAGTTTTTATGTCTCACTAATCCTAACTACCCCCATCATGTACGTCATCTCCATAAAGCTCTATATGACTTGAAACAAGCTTCTCGAGCTTGGTTTTATAGGTTAAGTCAAAAGCTTCTTCATCTTGATTTCGTTTCAGCCAAATCTAACACTTCCTTGTTTATTCACAACACCTCTGGTCACACAACCTTTATCTTAGTTTATGTGGATGATAAATTGATTACAGGTTCTTCACCGTCGTTCATAGCAACTCTTATTACTAATCTCAACACTACCTTCTCAATTAAAGACTTAGGTCTACTTCATCACTTCTTTAGCATTGAGGCTCTCCCTACACCTATTGGTGTTTTACTTACTTAGCAAACCTACATCAAAGATCTTTTGCACTGGTCTCCATAATTCTAAACCTTCACCCTCACCATTTACCCCTACCCTTCCTTTGTCTAAAAATCATGGTCATCCTCTATCTTATGCTACTAAGTATCGTAGCACTGTTGGTGCCCTACAGTAGCTTTGTATCACTCGTCCTGACATTCAACTTACTGTCAAAAAAGTATCTTAGTTTTTACACTATCCTACTGATGTCCATTGGACTGCAATCAAACGAAACTTCACTAAATCATCTTCTTTCAATCTCTGTGCTTATTGTGATGCTAATTGGCCTAGTTGTCATGATGATCATCGTTTTACATCTAGTTACGACATCTTTTTTAGATCCAATCTCATCTCTTAGAGTGCTAACAGACAACCAACTGTTGCTCGATCCAGTATTGAAATAGAATATTGCAGTCTTGCTCTTACAATTACAAAACTTTGTTGGACCACTTCACTTCTTAGGGCAATTGGTTTCTCTCACATTACACCTATTCTTTAATGTGGCAACCTTAGTGCTACTATTCTAGCTTCTGATCCAGTCTTTGGTGCTCGCACAAAGCACATTGAGATCGACATTTACTTGTTTAAGATCTGATTGCCAATAAATCTCTCTTCATCCGGCATATTCCGTCTACTAATCAGATTGTTGATGTTATGAAAAAAGCTCTCTCTTCAACAAAATTCCAACATCTTCGAGATAAGCTTATGATTACTAGTAGTACTCTTGAGTTTGAGGGGGGCTAATAAGATGTGATTTTAACTACCTTATTTTCAGATCATATCTGTAACTATAGATAGTCTTTAACTGTAATCTCTACATAATCTTTACCTGTAATCTTTACACAGGTTTATCATTTGTAATCTTTCTATTCTTATTCTATCTTATTACTTGTATGTACAGTAGTCTATATAATGGACCCAACACCTTTGTAATTAATCAATCATAAATAAAATACATTTATTCATCTTTCAACCATTTTGGTTCCTTTTAACAGGCGTAAAGAGATCCCACTTCTCTTCATCGAGCTACAATGGTGACTTTCTTCTTCAGGTATGAACTGCATATCTTGTACAAGAGACCATTATTTTTTTAATAATTAAACACGGTTTTAATTTAATGAATATCCTTCTTGGTTATTATTGTACATGTGATGTTATTAAATGCTTCTTAGAAGCTATGTTATACTCTATAGCCAGCGGTATACTCTACCTTATAAATTCCAAAAATAGGTCATATAACAAAGTTTCCTAAAGTCAACTACAGAATCCTCTTGTCGAAGGAATAGTGATGAGTACCAACAAAGACCGACTGTAACTAACATTAATCATCAAGTTAATTAACTGATCACTATTGAAATTTTTTTAGTAGGTGATACTTAGTATGCATGAGAGATATAAAAAAGACAGCAGTAATTAATCATAAATTTAAAAGGGTGAACATTCTTGGAGATTTTAATCATTATTAAAATATTCTTATCATTCTAAATTACTAAGAACAATAGTTTGTTATATTACAAACTCTATATTGAAGAACTTTTTATTAAGCGTTGTCAAGTTATTTTTAACAAATCTGATTATATGACCAACTCGGAATAATTATAATTTAGAATTTTTAAAAATTAACCATACATTTTAAAAATTTTAAAAATTTAATCATAAAAGTTTTTTAAAATTAGAATTTTTAACAAATATAATCAGAATAACTTTAGTATTATCTATAGCAACTCAAGTCCAAATTATATATAACAACAGTTATAATTTAAATTTTTTAAAAATACAAATCCGAAAAATAAATAAATAAGAATTGATCATAGTATTTTTATAAAATTTTATAAATCCTTTATTTTTTTCCTCTTTTCTAATATATAATTAATTTGACACTCACGGGAATGTTCAACTCTCAAAATCTAACATCCTTCTAGTTATATATATATACAACACAACAACACCCAAATTCTCGCCTAAGCAAGATATAGGGAGGGTAAAATGTACGCAGTCATGCCCGCATCTTCTAAGAAATACAGAGACTGTTTTCTTATTAACCCCCGACTATTTTGGTGATTCGAACTTAAGACCTCCTTAGTCTTAAACGAGGAGTTAACCAACTAGACTACTCCTTCTTGTCATATATATATATATATATATATATATATATATACATCAGCGTCTTTTCACCGGCTTCCCTTGGGGATTCAATCTTTTATATCATATTTCAACGATTGAATCCCCAAAGGGAAGCCGGTGAAAAGACACTGATGCTGTTACCACTCAAGAGCATGTCTCCACAACATATGTCATTTCAGGAGTTAAATAATACTATTGGTTGTTTTTTATAATGCATCTTACCCACGGTTAGGAATATCGGTACGTATCGGCCGGTATGTACCATATCGGACTAAGATTGGTATGAAATAAGAGTTTGATGATACCAGGTTTAAATATCGGTCAATACCGGCCTGTTTTGGATGGTACCGGTCGGTATTAAATACTGGCCGTACCAGAAATTTTAAAAAATAAGAAATTTTTTTTACAAAATTTTAAAAAAATTTTAAAATCTCCTTCTCTCCCTCCTACCTCTCTTTTCTCCTTTTTTTTTAAGTTTTTTAATTAGTTATTTTATTTATTTCAACTTTTATAATTATTGTGAATTTTTAATTTTTGTTTTTAAAATAATAA
>JAOTAY010000003.1:685330-698722 GCA_025629805.1 Erythroxylum baracoense | reverse complement strand
GCTTCACCCAAATCCTTCATGTCAAAATGTTTGGCCAAAAGTTGCTTAACTTCATGCAACATGGTCAAATCATTTGATGCGAGCAAGATATCATCGACATACAGTAGTATGAAGATGACCTTGCTCCTCCTGACCTATAGTATAAGCATCTTTCGACTTTGTTCTCTACAAAGCCGAATAAGGTCAAAACATCATCAAACTTTATGTACCGCTGTTTGGAAGCTTGCTTTAAACCATATATTGATTTGTTCAACTTGCAAACCTTGTCAGTTGCATCCTGATCCTGAAATCCTTCAGGCTACTCCATATAAACCTCCTCATAAAGGCCACCATTCAGGAAAGCGGTCTTCACATCAATCTGATGTAGCTCCATATCATAATGAGCTACTAATGTCATGATCACTATAAATACATTGTTCGAGGACACAGGAGAGAAGGTGACATTAAAGTCAACTCCTCTCTGAGTGAATCCCCTGACAACTAGACACGCTTTAAACTGCTCAGCCTGTTCCTTCTTGGCCTTAAATAGCCACTTGTAACAAACAAGTCTGCAATGTTAAGGTAAATCATCGAGCTCCCATACCTTATTATACCTGATGGATTACATCTCGTTCTTTATTGCTTCCCACCACCTATCCGCATGGGGTCCAGAAACGGCCTTTGAAAAATTAGCTGGATCCATAACATGTCATATATCATAGTTTTGCTCACTCAGATAGATTATGTAATAAGATGAGATAGCAAGTCATCTCTCTTTGGTGTATCTGCATAATTGCACAGGCTTTGGTGCTTAGAAACCTCTTCTTGAATAGGAGTAGGTTCTTGTGCTTGCTCAGGCATGGTACTCGGACCTACATTCACCGAAGTTGATTGTATGAGAGACAGATACAAAGTAATTATAGTATCTGTCCTGCTAACTTCTGGAGGATGTGAGGATCCTCTCTCATCATAGACATTGAATTCCAGGAACTTCGCCATCTGTGATTCCACTATTTTGGCCCCTTCCTCTCTACAGTAAAATCTGTAGCTCGTAGAGTGGTCGAGATAACCCACTAAATAGCAACAAGTCGAACGAGGTTGCAACTTACTCTTATTTGGATTATACAACCTCACCTAAGCAGGGCAGCCCCACACACGAATGTGTGCAAGGCTTGGATTCCTTCCAACTCAAAGCTCAAAAAGCGTCTTTGACACTGACTTGCTCAGGACTCTATTCAATATATATAATGTCGTCTTAATGGCTTCACAACAAAGGTATTCAGGTAGGTTAGTCCTACTTTGCATTGATCACATCATGTCCTTTAGGGTTTCGGCCATACCATTTTGCTCAGGACTACTTAGCATAGTGAACTGAGTCACTATTCCAACTGATTCCAAATACCTGGCAAACGAACCCTTTTCCTGTCTTGCAACCCCATGTCTGTCATAGTATTCTCCTCCTCTATCAGATCTAACAATCTTTATTGATCTTCTCAATTGGTTCTCAGCTTTAGTCTTGAAGATCTTGAATTTATCAAGAACTTCAGACTTCTCTTTACGCAAGAACATATGATCATATCAGGAATAATCATCTATAAATGTCATGAAGTATCTTGCATTACACAACGTAACCGTATAGGGACCACTAACATCACATAATCATATTGGGAATAATCATCTATAAATGTCAGGAAGTATCTCGCATTACACAATGTAACCGTATAGGGACCACTAACATCCGTATGTATGAGGTCCAATAAGCCTGAAGCATGAGTTAACCCCTTCTTCTTTATCTTGGTCAACTTGCTCCTGTAACAATTAACACATGTCTCCAGATCACTGGAGTCCAGAGTTGGGAGAATGTTACCCTTTATCAGTCTCTCAACTCTCTCCCTAGAAATGTGGCCAAGACATTTATGCCACAACATATACGATGTATCCTTTATGGAGGTCCTTTTTCGAGTAACAGGTTCAGCAACATAAGAAGAGGCATACATCTCATTAGAAGTAAGACACATACTATATAGTTTGTAGGATAAGAAGGCTGTACCGATATGTCTTGTATTAATAGAAATATTTACAACTGCATTATCAAATATAAAACGATAACCTTCCTTATCCAAAACTGATACAGAAATTAGATTCCGTCTAAAAGACGGTATATAAAATGTGTCTCATAGATACAAAACAAACCCCATATCGAGGTTTAATCTTACATCTCCTACATACAAAACGTCAACCTCCTCATTATTGTCGACCATCAGCTTCTGCTCCCCTTTAGTCGGCCTTCTCTTGGATATGAACCCCCTACATCGTGGAAGCAATATGGTTAGAAGCTCCACTATCTAATTACCAAAAACTTGATGTGATTATAGCCACATTGGATTCATGAATCACAAAGGCCGAGGTGTTACCTGACAGCTCCTGTTTGACCTTCCAAAGCTTGTACTTCGAGCAGTCAGACTTCCTATGCCCCTTTTTCTTACAGAAAAAGCATCTCATACTCTTAAGATCATATGGGCCCTTCGCAATGCTTGACTGCCCACTCTGAATTTGAGGAGAGGGTTTGGGTATCTTACCCTTACCCTTGCCCTTCTTGGCTACAAACATAGTTGAATGAGGAGAGCTCTTGATCTTCTCCTCTGCTGTAGCACACCGGGAAATCAAGGCATTGATGTCCCAGGCCTCATCCTATGAGATGTAGGACGTGACCAATATCTCAAAATCCTACGAAAGAGTGTTCAGTGCCTGATGCACTATCAACGAGTCAGTAATCGGTATATCAAGTGCCTTCAGCCTGCTCTGAAGGTGCCCCATCTGAATGATATACTCTTGCACACCTCCCTCTCTAGTGTACCTCATGGAGAATAGCTCCTTGATTAAGACGCTATGCTCAGTATTAGTAGAGACCCTGTATCTCTGGGATATGTTGTCCATGAACTCCCGTGTTACGGTCGTGTTAGCCAATCCACTCAACAGATGATCCGGTATCAATCTCTTAATGGTCAAATAGCACATCCTATTTGACCTTTTCCAGGTCACCATACCTGCTTTGTCAGCTTCTGAGCTGACATCTGTAAGTGGGGGAGCCCGCTCAATGGGCATGGCGATGCTGACGTCCGCCATCTCCAACACAAACTTCAAGTCCTTTTTCCACTTCTTGAATTTGAAACCATTCAAGGTTTCAATGGTGACAACATTGCTGTTGACCGAAAAGATGACTGAAAAATAGAAAAGACAATGTTAAAATCAGTATAAATGCAGGATAACAGCGATACTTTAAAGCATTAAAACATTATTTATACCGAGAATCCGATCACACATATTATGAAATACCTTTAGGCTGAATACATAATATATGCAATTAGACACTTGCATAAAAGCCAACAGAGTACAAGTTATTAACTCTCATGACACCACCACCTTTGGTTGAATAGATCATTTAAGCAACGACTTTCCTCTATCTAATGCCTTTATGAACATCTCAAAACTTTAGGTAAGGCCAACACCTTTGGACAGAATAACCAAACATAAAGTCAGAGACGTCCCCCAACATGTAAGTAGAACAATCCAAAACACTGACTTGAAACGCCACTTTGGTGATTACATTCTCATTAGTATCCTAAAAAGTTCACTGACACAAGGGATACAACTTTATGTCATCCTTACTTTCTATATAGGCATAATGCGTGTGAAAATCAATTATAAATGCAAAAAACCAAATGCACAGTTAAATAATCACATACAAAACTGAAAACATTGTCTTTAAACTTTATTTGAGATTTTTATTTAAAAATTCTCAATAAGAGTGTCCATCATACTTTTCCGAATATCGAACCTACCACACGAGACATAAACTTTAAGTGTCTCCCTTATGAGTAGTTCGGAGTACTAAATGCACTCAAAATCAGCTTTTAAAAACTTTAAAAACTTTTCTGGAATTCAATTACCAATGTAATAAATCCAGAAAAATTAGAAAATCACTTTAAAAAATTCCCGAACCAGAAAACTGACCAAAAAATACTTGGGATAACTTAATGGTAATTTCTGAAAATTTTCCTTTTTTTGTTACTATGTCCGTACGGCTGACATTAGCATGACATCAGCCGCTGACATGGAAGGCGATGTCATTACGTGTGCGTGGGAACTGCTTGTGCGTGACACCCGTAAGTGCCGATGCGCACGATGTGCACTCGCCAAATGCGTGGTTTAATGCACACGTCGACACGCATCCTTCGTCCGCCTGTGCCACGTGTAAGGCCCTGTTGAATGCATTTTCCCATTGAAATGAGTGGCGTTTTCCCTTAATTTTTGCATACAGTCATTAGGTTTTATGCATATTTTTCCTGCTAAATTGTTTGGTTTATCTGAATCTGCATTTATAGTGGTTCATGTTTAATTTGTAGGAAATACACTTGACTTTACTTGAAAAAGACCTCAGCAATGGTTAAATGAAGGCCAACCCAGCAGTCCAGTAAAATGAAGCAAAACGACAGTGCAGTGGGAAACACAAAAGAAAAGAAGCAGCCAGCAGAGAAGTCCAAAACGCAGTCAGGATAGAGGTAAAACGCAGCAGCCAGGACAGTAAAAAAATGTTGTCGTTGGTGTGGGCAGTAAAGAAAACATGCAAGAGCAGTGAGGCAGTGATATTTGGGGGGAGGCGTTGTTTTAAAGAAAGAAGCAGCAGACACAGAGGGGGGAACCAGAGCCAGAAGCAGCGTAGCGGAAGAGAGGCCAGCCAGAAGCAGGAAGTAGAGGAAGCGAACGCATGCAGAAGGGCGCAACAGAGGCAGCACCAGGGACGCGACCACGCAAAACACACGCACCAAGGGAGACAAAGATCCCAAAAGCCTATTCATTCTCAGTTTTATTATCTGGTTTCTTTTTATGTTGATTTCTGATTTTAATTGCTGCGTTCTTCATTCCACCATGAGTGAGTAGTTTCTCCGAAGCTTCAAAGTTGGGGCCGAAGCTTTTAGCTAATTTCCTGTGGATTGAATCTCAGTTGATTTATGAGTATGGGTTTTATGGTTTTGATTTCTCTGTTTTGAAATTGATTTTGATGGTATTGTGTTTGGCCAACCATTACTTGATATTAGTTGTTACTTGAAGAATTGATAGGTGAAAATTCATAACGGAACTCCAAAACAGGGAACTTATAAATTTCAGATTTAGACATAGACTGAATTTATGAGAGGAAACCAGGTTAGCAAAGAACTTAATGAGTTATGCTTGATTTCTAGGCTATGATAGTAGATTAGGATTATTGCATAACACTCCTTTGATACCTTGGAAAAAGGATTTAAGAGACTCTAGGCTCAACCTTCTATCAACCAGAATTTGCCTCATAAATCGACTCAGGTAAAGTCCATAGAAAACACTAAAAGTGGAACCTTCCTTGAATCTTACCACATTCCATTCGGATTAATCCCTAGAGACATTCGCATCTTTGTTTAGCATTAATTTTATTTAATTTTGATAGTTGAATTCTTAACTTAAATCCCCATTCTTACACAACTGCTTAGTCCAATTAATTGAGTAATCCAAGCCTGGTACTTACACAATTACTCCCTATGGGACGATATTATACTATACTACTTGAGACCTATGAACTTGCGGAACCACATCAGGCCCAGATGGGCGCGTGCATCGCACACGTCTGTGAGCGCGTCGGCCATCGCACCCGTAACACACGTTGTGCTCCACATTGTGAGACACGGCACTAGCCGTACGCGATTCTCCGGCATTACTGTAGCCATATGAGCCTGTCGTTCTTCGTTGCCTCTAAAGTAGGAGGCGATTTTTGGCATCCCAAAGTCCCTTTTTTGCTCCGTTTTGACCCGTTTTCTATAGCTAACCTTATGTATGCCACTTCTACGTAATTATATAGTAAAAAATCAAAAAATGAATCAAAAATGAAGGAAAACCATATGAGATGAAAAATAAAAGAACTTTCGTTTCTGGCAATCCGATCACGTAACCGCTCTAATACCACGTGTAATATGTAGCACAGACCTTATTACGTACCCAGGATCGATCATGAAAGAATTAAAAACGAAGGAATGTAGAATAATTGATTTCGGTTCCATCTCAAGTTCCAAAGTTGTTTCCTGCCTCCAAACGAGCTCCAATCTCTTGGGACCTTTATGGAAAGTATTCACCAGTATGTGGTCTAGGCCTTTCTGTAGTTTTCTCAAACACAAGCTCTCTTAACAGGTCAGAGATTCTGTATGCTTGTGATTGATATGAGCAACTGTAGAAAACAATAACCTATTTATATAGCTTCCATATCAGGTTTCCCTATCACAAGGTCGATATGAACCAAGTCCACACTAAAAAAGACTCATTTTTTACCCAGACTTCGACCTACTAATCTAGATTGTTTATTAGGTCACTTTATTACCCTTATTTGGATCAAATTACGTAATTTAACTAGTAATTTATTGAAAAACTAAAATTACAATTAATAACTGTCCACTATAAGGGAAAATTACAAAATTGCCCCTAAGGGCAAAATCATCTTAAAAATCTTTCATAGATTTGGCTGGCAGGATTCGAAACATTGGAAACTATAAGCAAAATTTTGAAGTTAGATACAAAAATATTCAATTCAAATGGAAAATGTAATCGGAAAGAGGTGATAACGAGTAGATCAATATTGAATAACTATAGAGGGAAGACGAGAATAATAATAATAAGTGACAACCGAAACAAAACAAATGGAGTTCCTGACAAGGAACGGAAATGAAATTTGAAAATTTCACGAAGTAGTTGAAGGGTCCCTTTCTAATGTCTCTAGTAAAAGTACGGATAATAATAAGAATCAGACATAATCTAAAATTACTAAATTAAATTTGAGTTGATAAGATTTGAATTTACAAAATTTGTCTTATTCAATAGGCCCCGATTTGAACTAGGAAAAAAGGATGATGAAGAGGAAATTCGCGATCACGGAAAGTTGCGATCGCGCCATTGCGACGGGCGGGCGCGCCAGGTCGCGATGTGCTTATCCTTTCCCCCAGCCTAGACATGTTTCACTCTTTTGACCATAACTTTGTCGTCAAACCTCCAAATGACCTGATTTTTAAAGCATTGGATTCCTAACACATTCCTCTATCTCTCCACAAAAATTTATAGCTTTTGGTATTAATTTGAAAAATATTGATTGAATCAAATTGAGGGGATCGGTTGGAAGAGTGAGAGTTGGATATTTTTACTAAACATACTTCAGTATTTTGATGATATCTTAATCCGTAGAGCTCCAATTGTGATGATTTTTGCCTTTAAATAACATAGAGACATAGATCCACAAATTATCTGAGAAATCAAATTTCAATTCGATCTCTAAGACTTTCAATTTCTGGATGGAAATTGAGTATAGTGTACTACTTCAATATAACAACAGTCCGAAGATGTTTGGCCTATAACTTTTAGATTTCTAAACCAAATGGAATGATTTTGGTGTCATTAGAAACTTAAGACAATGGGGAACAAATGTTTTGAAGAAGCCAAATTAAAATTCTGATTTGAGGTTTCCCAAAATCTATCCTGAAGTTGAAGAAATGAGTTTGCCCATATTTTTATGACTCCGAATGTTAGGCTCCAGAAACAGGGTCCAACAAAGAAAGTTCATACCGACTTACTGTTACCGTAGTTGTACCAGTAAATGAATAATGTTCAATACTGGTACAGATGACAGCATCTAGCAATACATAACCACATTCATATGAGTTGTATATACGCGTTTGCTATATAAATATATAAGTATATATATATACCGATCGATACTTATATATTTATTTAGCGAACGCGTATATACATCAATGCGTATCAGCTTTAGTATAAGCCTTTATATTGAATTAACTGAGTGGATGCATTAGGTTGGGTATTGTATACATGCATTAGTCATTGCATAATTGAATGTTTACTTGATAAATTGCATGCTTAATAATTTGATATGTATTACTATGTTTGATTATGGACAAAAAAAAGATCTGTAGGACATGCCACCTGATGGGTACGCATCAGGACCAGATGCGCACTAGTTATGATTATGAGAGTTGATTTGTTTATGATATTGAGATATGTTATGAGCCGATCTTGGTTGATGCTTAGCTCCCGATCGGACTCTTATTTGTGATGCTTATGACTTTGGACGTTTTAAGCGAGGGCTGGTGTGTTGGTGATGCTTGGCTCCCTGCAACCCCTTTGGATTAAGAAAGCCTTACGGCTACATAAGTATAGGAGCATGGCTGGGTCGTTGGTGATGCATAGCTTCCCGCAGTCATTCAAGGTTTAGAGTTGTGAGACCTTACCCTTGGAGATTAGGGTCCTACAGATATTCTCCCTCCATTTATTTATGTTGTTGATGTGATTGGATGTATAGCATGATGTGTATGTATTTTGATATTCATGCATGACTGTGGACATAGCTTTAGGTATCGTAAGACGGTGTGAGCTTACTCAGCGAGGTCTAACTCTCCTCAACTTTATTTTTTTCAGGTCAGCTACCACCAGCTTTGCAGCAATGACTCTCA
The DNA here is from genome assembly GCA_025629805.1 of Erythroxylum baracoense. Classification (NCBI taxonomy): domain Eukaryota; kingdom Viridiplantae; phylum Streptophyta; class Magnoliopsida; order Malpighiales; family Erythroxylaceae; genus Erythroxylum; species Erythroxylum baracoense. The sequence goes on along the minus strand of JAOTAY010000003.1, from coordinate 690,206 downwards.
TGATGTGTATGCTGCGGCTTACTTACTTTTGTGTATGTTCTTTCTTCATTTTCATTTATCTTGTATTGTAGCATCCGTAGTGACATGATTTCATGAGTTATAAAATTTCTTTCTAAGGCGCACTATTGTTATTATAGTGTATGAACTTGCTACATTCTTGGGGTTTGAGTTTATTTTGTTGCTAGTGGTAGGCTTACGTGTGATTTAGAGGTTCGGAACCTCAATCCTACATGTCGATCACGCGCCTTTTTCAGGTCATGACAAATCTATAGTTTTCTATTTTTTCTTTTGCGAATAGATGCACTGCTTTGTTTAGTTTCTTTTGACCTGATGTATACAGGCATGATGCCTGAAATTCTCTTTTTGTAGCTTTAGATCCTTCTATGGTAATACCACTTTCATTATTTTTAAAAAGACTAATTAACAGATTTTAATAATAAGAGTTATTAAAATAAATCAAAACATAAAGGTAAAAACCGAACTGAAAAGTTAGATAGTTTAAAATTTTACGATTAAACCAGCCAAATCAGTTAAATTTTTTAAGCATTGTTCGAGACCCTTTTAATTGAAGAGATTATAAATTTGAATCATAATAAAGATATTATAATTGACACACAATCTTTAAAAATATAATTGATTGATAATAAAAATATATTAAAACTTACAAATATCAATTGAATCAAAAATGTCATTTTATTTTAAATTATTGACTCATCAAGGCTATTTTATGTAGTCGATAATTTCTTCAATAAATTAGCCTTGATTAGTTCTTTGCAATAGTTCCAATTCTCAAACTCTCTTCATCCGTTAGTTTTTAATTAGTTTGAGTAGTCTTTTTAATTTTTCAACGCAAGAAAATAATCTTTAGACTGAGCTAGATTGGAAAGTGCCCACAAATTAATTTTGGAACAACCACCATATATTTGTATAGTCTTCCAATGTATATATATATATCCATCAATTTCGTCCAACTACCAAATACTGCCATTTGATCTTCTGAGCTAACCTTCAACAAGGAACACTCAGAACTCAGGACATGAATCCTACTCTTATGACCCAATTCTATTATAATAAATGCGATTCTCGGAATAGAGCTATCCTGCTTTTGAGCTGCAATTCTATTTCCAGGCATGGAAAATGCTTTTTGCGTTTGGCTTTGGTTTTGGTCAATGATGAGGCATTAAAACAATCCTGCACTTAGAATTGTATTGAGAAAAGTTGAGGAAAGATCGATAGCTACTTTGTTTAGAAATCAACGGCCATGGGTTTGAAGAGACATGGAATCAAATAATTCAAAATGGTAATCTGTAGATGGAGATGGGTCTGGAGGGGCTAAGAATTTGGTAGTTCCTTCCAACATCTGTACCACTTTCTTCATTGAAGGTCTTTGAGATGGTTCACGTTGAATGCACCAGATTGCTACTGTCACAAGATCCTCCACACCTTTCATGTCTTCCAATGCCTCACTGTCACCTTCCACAAGCACATGCAAGTTTCCTGATTTGTAACAATCGTATGCCCACTCTGCAAGTACCATCTGACTCTCTTCTTTTGCGTCCTGCAGAAAGTTTCTTCTGCAACAGATGAGTTCAAGCAGCAAGATTCCATAGCTGTACACATCTACCTTGACCGTGACTGGAACACTTCTGAACCATTCAGGTGCTAGATATCCTCTGGTTCCTCGAACTGCTGTTGTGGTACGGATCTGATCAGCTTTAAGAAGCTTGGATACTCCAAAATCAGAAATCTTCGCGGTCAGATGTTCATCTAAAAGGATATTCTGAGGCTTGATGTCACAATGCATGATCTGTGTGGTGCATTCTTCATGGAGATAGTGCAGCCCTCTTGCAATTCCAAAGGCAATTTGGATTCTTTTGTGCCATTTCCGGTTCGAACCACGAAACAAGAAGTTTGCCAAGGAGCCATTGCTCATGTATTGGTACACCAGAAGTCGATGTTGTCCCTCGTGGCAGAATCCTAGAAGCTTGACTAAATTCCTGTGATTTGTTCCTGCAATGGCACTCACTTCCGTTATGAATTCATTGTCACCTTCTGATTTTACAAGTTTCTCTAACTGTTTAACTGCAATAAGTCTTTCTCCATCATAGTCATAAGGAAGAGTTCCCTTGTAAACAGTTCCAAAAGCACCACTGCCTAATTTCTCCTGAAACCCTCCTGTTGCCAATTCTAGTTCACTGTAAGTGAAACTTCTTGGACTGGAAGCTTTCAGGACTTGATCTGGCTGAACCAGTCCCTGCTTTCTCCAATTCCGGCGAAGAAAGAATGTTAGACTTGCTATCACCAATAGAGCATTGACAAGGACGGAACAGCCTAAGAGGACCGATCCAGTGAGGATCAAAGTCGCTTGGCCTTGCTTCTCAGGGAACGAATCCGAGTCCGAAGTTGCAGTGGTGAAGTTCTGTTTACTGACCTTGATCAGGGATTTTCCTCCAGTTTTTGGATGAGTCCTCCCATTCAGGAGAGGGATTCTTTTCTTATAGCAATTCCCATCCAAAAAATAAGCAGCAGCACAGTAACAATCGCTCAAACATGTCTGTCTACACCACTGTTCGTCCACTGAAGAGTAAGATTCATAATCACACCTTGTAAAATCTGTGTTTGGCATTTCAATGAGCTCAAATAAATCTTTTTCCTGCGACCCTTTATTGCATTTCTGAGAAGGAAAGTTTCGGTCACATCCGTTCCGTACATCATTTGGATCAGACAAAATGTAACCTGGAGCACACTGGCAAATCGGCCTGTTATCGTTTCCCAATCTGCAGTAACTATTGTAACCACAGGCTCCTGAGCTCATAAATCCTCCAATGTTCAAGCATATATTTTCTGGTACTAAAAACAAGGGAGTCCAGGACACAGACTGGTTTCTGCCACCTGAACCAGTCTTTGGATAAACATAATGTACAAAGATACCATCATAATCAATCACTGCTCTCTGGTAGAAACTTGTCGATACCCCGATCGATGAAACGTTTGTAATTGTGCTTCCATCATGAGCAGTGAGGTATATGAAACCAGATTCGTTAAACATCAACTTATAGCCACTTCTAGGAGATTCATCTACAGGCCAGTATCTGACGTTAGAAATATCAAAAGGGTACTTTGTGGTCGATAGTTGGAGACTCCCATCGGGTTCTAAAGCAAACTTGAATCTCCCTGTCGAGTAATTTGTCTCTGATAATCGAGCAATGAGTGCACCACCTAGATTCAGAGCCTGAGTTGGTAAAATGGTATCTGTCGGTTGGTCAAAACTCTGCCACAAATTGACAGAATCTCTGCCTGCAAGCACCAAATTACCGGTGTCCAACATTGCTGCATAAGAGGCTGCAGTTCGAGGGTAATTCGCAGCCCATACTCGTGCGCCTGGTTGGTCAGTGAGGATCAAGTAACCATCTATGGTGAGATGAACTTGCGATCCCCCATGAACTGGATTGTTTCTGTTAGCAGACCAAACTATGGTTCTTTCAGGTACTTTGTTGAACCATATTGTCAGTAAGTATCCACCTCCTGTTACTTGCCGGAACCCAAACGCAAAGTCGCCGGACGGTGATGTCCACGAAGAGTTGTCATCGGATGCAATCAGAAATGAGCCTAAAGATATGTTTGTATAAGCAAAGGATGAACATGGTAGGAGATGAATTAACAGAAAAAAACAAAAAGGGTATGGCACAAATGGTCTGATCATGGCATGAAACTATGATTTTCTGGACGTTATGCTCTACGCATGGAACTCAGGTTTAACGATTCCTGCTCTACCACCACAGCTAAAATCTTTTTGGAGTTATTTAGCAGGTTTTGTATAACGAGTAAGTTAAAGCTGTCAGCTGTATAGAAGTCATAAGAATGGACGAGGCAAAAAGAAAAAGAAGACAGTAAAGTCAGAAACTTTCATAGATTTGGCCGGCAGGATTCGAAACATTGGAAACAAAAATAGTCAAGTCAAATGGAAAATGTAATCGGAGAGAGGTGATAACGAGTAGGTCGATATTGAACAACTATGGATGGAAGACGAGAATAATAATAATAATAAGTGACAACAGAAACAAAACAAATGGCTTCCTGACAAGCAACAGAAATGAAATTTGAAAATTTCACGAAGTAGCTGAAGGGTCCCTTTCTAATGTCTCTAGTAAAAGTTTGGATAACAATAAGAATCAGACATAATCTAAAATTACTAAATTAAATTTGAGTTGATAAGATTTGAACTTACAAAATTTGTCTAATTCAACGGGCTCCGATTTGAACTAGAAAAAAACGATTTGCAGTCTCCGCCTTACCACTCGACCTTGCCACCAAATAAATAACATTATTTTAATAAATTATACTAAATATTATCATTTTGATACCGAGTTTCAGATTATTTGATCTTGATTAAATTAAATTTTGAGTTAAATTCGAATCGAGACAAAATGGTTACACGGCTCAAGTTTAACACTATCCTTATGTAATTTACACGAATTTATTAAGGTCATTTTATAAATTCTCAATATCTTAATCAATTTTATAAATTTAAAGTTTTATATAAAATTAGAGATATTGTTGGATTCCGTTTTTAGGATTTTTATATTTTTATTTTTATTTTATTTATTTTAATAAATTATCATGCATGAAACTAAATTAGAATTTATGAATTAGAAATTTTTGGAGTTTAATATGGTATATTATAAATTTTGTAAGGTGGTATGAATTAAAAGAAGGAGTTAGTAGGAATTTCATGGATAAGGAAGGGCAAAATTGGAAAATCAAAAAGTTGTCTTAAGATAATAAGACAAAAGAAGAGAAGGAGTCGTGAGAGTGAAGGAAAAGAAAAGAAAAGAAGGGAGAGTCGTGGAATAACCTAGAAGGAGAGAAGGAGAAA
>JAOTAY010000003.1:674684-685230 GCA_025629805.1 Erythroxylum baracoense | reverse complement strand
GAATCAAGAATACCGACAACAAGAGCAAGGAGAAGAGCAAGCTTGACTCTTGGTAGTATTCCATAAAAAGGTGGGTATTATGTTTATAGTTTTGTGATGATGAGCTAGTATTTATGTGTATGTATGATAAATATGCTTGTTTATTCTCTGTGAATGTATTTCAAGTTGCTTTGTAAGAATTTTGTTACTTTGTGTGGATGAAAAATAGAAAATTGAAGAAGCATGAAAGTATGAATATATTCGGAAATGTATGAGCATTGTAAAACCTGTTATGTGGGTGAGAGAGAAATCCATTTCGTTAGTCACGTGCACGATGACCTATAGCCTTCTCCCAGCTGCTTGCTTGTGGCCACGAGATCCTGAGAAATGGGACTCGTTTTGTTTCACGGTGTAAACTTTGGTTTCGCCGTTTCGTTTCACGGAACTCTCGAGCCATTATGTTGTGCATTGCATTTTCTAAAATGTTGAGTTATGATGTTGTTTGTATATTCATATACGTTTATGTGTGGTTCATTATGATTGGCTATAAACATATTAGCCATTGAGCTTTCAGCTCACCCCATCAATTTTTACTCCTCGGGTGAAGAATCAGCAGATCATAAGTGACCCTTGCAAAGTTTTTGGCAACCTCCAAGAAATTCAGATTTTGTAACTAAGTTAGTGTGAATCATTGTTGGATGATCTTAGAATCATGTCAGCATAAACATTACTATATGTAATTTTGCATCTATGATACTGTTACGGCACTGGGAAATGAAGTATGAAAATGTGTATCAATTTTGTTGTTACAAATGAACAGTGAAAACTAGCAATGAAAGTTGACAGTAAATGCAGAATTTTTCTGTTATATGTGTGTATAAATATATTCTGCAGATTTCTTTTCCTTCTGTGTTGAGTTGGTTTGTGTTGAATGCTAGGAGAACTAGGATGGACATGTTTGAGATAAATTGTGTATCAAAGGATTTTTGGTATGAATGAATTTGAATGTTGGTTCGGGTCTTTGAAATTTGCAGTACGGATGTTTGTGATTAGATGAATGAAAAACAGAGAAATGGATCAAACAGTGATCTGAAATTTCTAGGAATAAACTGCAATGATATAGGCAGAATTAGGCTAGGTAGTCTTCGTAAAAGTTGTAGATAATTATTTTAGCTTTTCAATGGTATAAGGATCAAAATTTTTGGAGTTCAGATGTGAAACTTATGGCCTTTAGAAGATAGCAGAAATTGTATAGGTGTATCCAATTTTTCCAGAAATGGTAATTTTCAATTCAACGATTAATTTGTATCAATACAGGCTGAATTAGGCAAAATTGTCTTCATGAAAGTTGTGGATCTTTTTCTTAGCTTTCCAATAATATATAGTTTGAAATTTTTGTACTTTTGGATTAAAAGTTATGTTGTTTCAAAATAAGGATGCCTAATTGAGGGAAGTCGCGATCGTGGCACAGTGCGATCGCGACTGTCCCAAAATTTCACCCGATCGCGATCGCAACGAAGCGCGATAGCCACAGTGGCAGTCAATCGCAATCGCGACGCAGCGCGATCGCGACGGTCCGAGAAATTCATCAAAGTCGCGATCGCGATGGAGTCGACACCGCGACAATCCCAGTATCCTCAACAGTCGCGATCGTATCACAGTACGATCGCGACGATCATTTTTTTTGTTTCCTCTCACGGGCGTGAGCCTTTCTCCTCGCCTAAGAGTCACGCCCGTGACTATGCTTCTTTTACATCAAATTTTTTATTTACTTAATCCAAATTGAAATTAATTCCTTAATCACCCAAATCTTTTATTCTTTGTTCATTTCTGGTATGGAAAATTTTCAGTAAATTGTGGGGTATTATTTTTACTTTTCTTATGAATTTTCTTTATTTAAAAAATCATTATTATCTATTTCTTTTATTTTGATATTATCTATTAATTGTGTATTAATTGTTTTTATTAAATCATTTGTTTTTGAATAATTAACTTTTATGTCTATAATTATTCTATGATCCCACCACGAATTTTCCTTGCCTAGTCTTTAATTAAATTTAAATGTGATAATTTATTTTATTTTATTGTAATGTTCCCAAAATATATTTATAATTAATTCAAATAAATTCCCGATGGTGACATGTAGTCGCCATAAAATCTGTATGGGGACCCGGGGCCAACAGATATAATATTCCAACACAAAATTTTAAGATAATAAATTATAAATCTTACCTTTGTATATAATTCATTTTATGGTTCAAAAAACATACATTCCCTGTAATTTAAGAAATCTTTAAAAAAATTCAAAATCTTTAAATTTTTTGAAAAATTCTTTCTAATTTTCAATTTTTTAGGAAAAAAATTTCTCCTAAATTTTAGTTAAAAATAACAATGAAATACATGTGTCATGAATATTATATTTGTGCTGATCAAATATTATTTTAATTGCCTTATTTTATTCATTTTGATCAAATTTAATTAATTTGAACTAGTTTAAGAATTAATTTGAGTTACTATAATAGTTATATTTGATTAGTTTATGTTTAATGTTTACTGTGCTTCGTCATTATTTTTTAAACAAAGTCTATGATAATGATTTTTTTCGAAAAACTAAAAATTAAAAAGATTTTTTTTGAAAATTTTAAAGATTAAATAAATTTTCAAAGTTTTCTTAAACAATAAGATATGTAAAATTACCATTTATGTAATCTTTGTTTATAAAATTATTTTAACAAAAAATATTTTACAATTAAATATAATTACTTTAATGAGATTATAATAAAATCCATCCATTTCATTTAATCCAAAAAAGTATATGTCTAAATTATCTACTCTATTTTTTTCATATGGAATAAATAGGTTAAAATTAAAATATACTATAAATCCTCCAATAAATACAATATATCATAAAATGTATTATGAATTTATTATATCATAAATTTATAAATAAAAAAATGTAGAAAATTTATTATTTCTTTCTTTCTTTTATGCACCATCTTTTCATCTTAAAATAATTTGTTTCACCATCAAAGAATTATCTGAAAGTAACAAAAATCTAATGTAAAAAATAATTTATAAAAAGAAAAATAAGCATTAGAAATTAATTCTACACAACACTTGTAAGGACTCCATAACAGGCTAGTTTAGTAGTAATCAGAGTCATCTGTCCCACGAGAATTGGCTGCAAAATCATCCCTCATGTTCATGCTCGACCTCTGAACCATCCGCACCAATGTCTGAACGACCTCCGACATTGGTGGTCGGAACTCAGGCTCCGCCTGATACAAGTCATACAGATCATAACATCAGGCAGGCTCACCAACCATAACTGAACAACAAAGTATCACCATCTTTTCATCAAGACAGTGAAGCTTTTTTTAAGCAAAAGAGAGTTTTGTCTGATACCTGTACACAGAGGGCGATTATGTCTGCGAAACGAGAGATTGCTTTGGGAGGGTATAGTCCACGCAAGGCTGGATCGACCATGTTAGCCAATGCATCAATGTCATGAAGTTGAGGGGTCGCCCACCTCACAAGGCATTGTTCGGATTTTGACTTGGAGCTGCAGCAAAGTTTAGTCGGTTATGGAGATCACAGACACTAGAGAGATGGACGTGACAGAGATATGAGAGCTAGCTCTACCTATCGTATGGCATTCGACCTGTCAGCAACTCTAGCATGACAACTCCAAAACTGTAGACGTCACTCTTTATGGAATATGCAGAAGGTTTCGTGCACTCTGGAGCATTATATCCTATTCCAAGGTTCTTGCTTGTGCGCTGCAGAAAAAGATTAGATAGAGGTTGAAACACATGAATGTTTATACCCAAAAAAATAGGAGTAAACTTGTGTTTTTTGCGGATGGTTTTTGTTGTTTTTGTACTCACATCATGGAAGTCTTTTTGTAGCTTGATTGCTGAATTTAGATTTTGATATTATAGAATCTTAAACAAGCAACAAGCTGATGTGAAACAATCATTAAGATGCTTTTGCCGATACAAGGCATGTTCTGTGCTTCATCACAGATTTATTAAAAGAAACACGAGTACTCACATCATGGAAGCTATCAAGACCATAATCAGAAAGATGAGGGTTGAACTCAAGGTCAAGCAAAATGTTGGACGACTTGATGTTCTTATGGATGACAGATGGAGCACAAACTTCGTGGAGGTATCTGAAAATTTAAAAAAAAATTAGAAGATCTCTACAGGTTCCAAATGATCACGAAGAAGAAACAAGATTCATTTAACTTGGAAATACTGAAAATTTTTAATTCCTATATTTATATATTACTCACTCAACAGCTCGTGCAGTTCCAAGAGCAATTTTAACTCTGGTATTCCAAGTTAGTGGGTTGCTGAAGTCATCTGACATGTGTAGGAAGTCATGGAGTGATCCATTCCTGAAAAACTCGTACACTAAAATGTGATGATCCGATTCTGAACAATAACCCACAAGTGGAGCAATGTTCTTATGATGAATCTTTGAGATGTTCGATACAATCTTTGAGAATTCTTCTGTGTGATCCTTCTGAAAATGTGACTTGTCAATCTTTTTGACAGCTAGAACCTGATGAACAGATCAGTGTAACAAAATCAAGTATCAGATACTGTCAGGAAAAAAATAAAAGAAAAGAGAGAGACAAGTTGAAGCATTTCTGGTTAGCTAAAACCTACCTTCCCGTCAGGATATTTAGCTTTATAAACACAACCAAGAGATCCCTCTCCAAGAAGACGACCTGCTGCGAAATTACCTGTGGAACTCTGCAAATCTGCTAAAGAATATGATACAGCAGGAGTGGATGTGTTTCTTCCTGCATTCAGACGGTTCTCGAACTCTTTGTCACTGAAATCTTGAACAACATCAGTCTGTTGAGGCTTGTAACCAAAGGAAGGAGGTTTCTTCAAGGTTTTGATGTCAATGGAAACTGATGATCTGGGAGAGATGTCATCTGCTAGAATCAAAGTTAAAGTGTTAAATACTTAGCTAATAAGGAATTTCGTGTCTTTTACCCTAATACGGGGAAAGCAAACTATTACCATTGAACCCTTTGCTTATGGGAGCGCAACGTTCACTGGACAGTTCATGTGATGCAAGAACTTTGAAGGATCCCTTATGGCTAGTCTTTTCTTCATCAAGAAAATGTGAAGTTGCAGAAGATTTCTTCTTGAACATCAGAATACCAATAAGTGCAGCCACCACCACTATTGCCGCAATTATTAAAGCTACAGTCAATCCACTCAATCCACCTTTACCATTCCCATCTTTGGAATTGCTTCCATTACTGCCAGAATTATCAGATCCAGGTCCCCAAGAATTTCCTCCAGTTCTTCAATGATACAGTCACAAACTCAGAATCGAAACTTGTTAAGAACTGCATCATCACGAAATGAGTTTAGTTTTCATACTCACTTCAGTTTATCAATACCCTTTATTGAAGCAGGAATCGACCCTCTGAACTGGTTATTCTCAACGTTCCTGCCAGTATATAGTAATCGTCAGGATTTTTCTTTCTGACAAGTTCTTAGTCTGATAATTCCATGATAAAGAGCACAAGCAAGAGGGTTTACAGATCATGTATTTGAATGTTTTTGTTTTCTGGTTTACTTACAGATCTTTAAGAGGAAGACGAGCAAGGACATTTATTGAACCAGTGAATTGATTGTTTTGCAGGTACCTGAAACATAACATTTTCAGATCAAAAAGCAGAAACTCCAATTAGGCAAAATGACTGTGTTTTGAAGGTTATTACAATGTTTCAAGTTTTGAAAGTGATGAGAAACTCTGAGGAAGGTTGCCTTTCAGTGAGTTGAAGGACAAATCCCTGCAGGGAAATTCGGAAAGTTAGTTATCTATCTAACCTTAATTTGCATAGAAGAAACCTATGAAATTTCAGGGAAAAAAAATTGGATGAAGTCTTAGATGTCAAATCAAAAGTAAGCTAGCTGAATCTAAACCTGTATTAGTTGTTTTAACCTCACAAATTTCTTAAAAAATAAAAGTATAATTAGACGAATCCAGTCTGAAGTTAATTAATAAAAGTCGATCTAATTAAAATCCTACTCAAGCTGAGTCTAGTATGCGAAAACATAAAATGAGTCTCAGGAATACTTGGCCCGAAACCCATCCGACCTGACCTAAACCTACTTAAACTCAACATGAATTGGTCCAAACCCTAGTTTTTATCTAACTCCAGCCTGACATATTTCCTTCCCTAACCAGAACATTTAGATGCCAAGTTAGTCCTACTCACAACTTCTCAAGTTTTGAAAGCTTCTGAAACATATCACCCAATTGTCCATTGAGGCTATTGTGACCAATATCTCTGCAAGAAAATCCAGAAAACAATGAAAAATATGGGACACCACAACAAAACCACAACAAAAGGATTGATGCAAAGGACAAGGAAGCTCATGCTTACAGGTACTTAAGGTCAGTCATCTGCGAAATTGAATAGGGCAATGAGCCAGTGAACTGATTGTTAGAAAGATCTCTGCACATCAAGCTCATGAAAGTTAACAGATTTTCCTAAATTACTTCCATGTTCATGCCTTTGATGATGATTACCTTGATGTTATAGCCAAGGACTTTAGAGAAAACTTACAGGTTAACTACATTTGGAGGAAGCTGATATGGGATATCATTCTTCAGGTTGTTCTTGCTCACATCACTGTACTATGACAAACGAATACAGAAGACATAAGCTCACAACAATTAATTTGAACACTTAAGAGCATGTTTTTACTTTACAATTTGAGATAAGCTTACAAGGAAGTGACAGATTTCAAGTTTGCAAGCTGGTAGCCAAGTGATCCAGTGATTCCAAGGCCTGACAGTTTTCTGCAGAAGTTTTTTAATGTCATTAATGGAGAGTTCAAAAGATCAGATGATCCTTGAACAGAAAAAAAATGTTTTTAACATGAAGAATGCAATTACACTTCTGTCACCGAAGACCCTGAGCATGTAATCCCTTTCCAGGAGTCATCACAGGGATCTCCACCACTTGATTTCCAACCATCAAGTTGTGAAGGAGAATTTAAGCTGTTAAACATCACGTTAAGAGCAGAAACTGCAACACAAAACACGAAACACAAAAAAATCAGAATCTACAGATGCAATTTCCTTTTTTCATGGTTATTAGATTCATAAGAAGATGAAACACATCTCCCTCTTCATCGAATCTCCACTCCGAGTCCTTTCAGGTTACAAGACACGCGGTCAGATCTAGACCTACATAAACTTATATTCATCCTCCATTAAAATTGCATGCAGGAACATGAAACTGCAATCTACAAACTTGAAAAGTGCGATGTTTCTCGTACCATCATCGGAATCTGTCTTTGAATGGACCAGGCTGGTCAGAAACACAAGACAGGATACCAAGATCCCAACAAGACTATGGTGCATTTCCAATGCCAAAACACAATCTATTAGAGAATTCAGGAAGGAAAAAGAACTTGCAAACAGCTCTGAGAGAGCGTTTCAGCAGAAAGGGTATCAGAATTCAGCCAAGAAACACGTAGGTGTGGGGAAGAATCAATCGTTCTCTGTGAATTTTTCTTTTCCTTGCATTCATTTTCCTTCTTCTGAGGTTGTTAGAAGGTGTTGGTTTCCATTGAAAATGCTACTTACTATATTTGATGGATGATTGAAACCACCTAAAGATCAGACAGAAATGGAATATTGCCCATTTGGACACGGACAAAAATAGTAAATCATGATTCAGGTAAAATGAGACTATGCCAATGTTCATGATCTTTTACTATATTTGCTTCTTTGCACGAACAAGTTTTCAAGTGTTAAGATTGGTTTTTAACACTTGCATGTTGGTTGGTTGGTTAGTTCGTTGCTCCACCAAAATCTAAACATATTATTTCTCTTAGTTCCTTTTCCTTAAAATCTTAATCCTTTCTTAACAACTGAATCTGCACCTAATAGCTTTTAAGCGAATGACAGATTTCCTGATGCCTCGGCTGCTTCTTGTTCTTTAATAACCAAGAAACTAGAGGAAGAATAAAAGAATGTCGAATTTAACTAAACAACACCTAGAGTTTGTCTTTCTTTTTCTTTTTCAATCTTTTAAACAGATATGAGTATGCATGCTTGTGTAATTTTATCCATGTTACCATATCAGGTTGGTGCTTGGGATGAGATTGTAGCAGGCAACGGTACGGATAACAATGCCCCTGCCCGCCTGGAGCCAGATTTCACCATACTTAAATATGCAATCTGAAGATGGACCAGATTTAAACTGAGACTAAAACGATACTATTTTAATCTATATATGTTTAATTATACTAAAATAATATCATTTTGAGATCGTTTAGAACAGTCTCACAAACTCGGTTCTAACCAAAACCTGATCAACTCACACTGGACCGGATCAATTTTCCAACCAGAATGGAATGCATCGAAAGAAAGAATTTTGGCCAAGATCGAATGTATACATAAATATATAAACCTTGGAAGGCTGCAACTTAAAATAACTGTTTAAAAGTTCAATATATCATAATTTTACAAATAGTTGTTCTAAAGCATCAAAGGGGCAAAACTGAATCTTTATGATTTGGTGTTCGGTCATCTTTTTGTCCTCCAACTGAATTGGATCATGACTTTAGCACCAAGAAGAAACAATAAACAGGAACTCAACCTGCAAAATTGTGGAGATCATGTTCTTCCTAATGATAATAAACTGAAACTGTACAAGTTTGGCCTATTGCAAGTTCTTCACTTCATGGACAAAGTATCTCACATATCAAGCCTCATCCATTGAGCACCTGTGGCACTTCTATACTTCACTGGACTCATGTTTCCTAGAATCTGTTAACAGAAAACTCTGACCTATAATATCAATCGCATACTGGCAAATACATCAGAGTATGAAAACTTTAAATTATCTGTATAATTATCTGTATACTTTTATTCAACACAAACAACTATATACAATAACCCGTAGTTCAGCTTCTAATCGTTCTTCTTTATCCAGAAATCCATGAAATGGTCATTTACGTTAAATCCCAAGCTTAATAACTGCATGCAGGTGGAGAGATTAGATCTACCCATATTAATATAACGACAATATTGATATTCACATCATGATGTTGTCCGAGTTTGGCTTGAGGAAGCATCATGCTTTCTTAACTTGGTCAAGATGTATGCCATGGCAACCTTTGCCCCCAGGCTAGAGTGTCCACGAGAGAGGCAAATGACACCACCAAGGAGAAGCAAACCATTTGCCAGCACTTTTCCTGATGGCCTTCTTAAAAGCTTCTTTTGTTGTCCTTCACCAGAATGCAATCCATGCCTTGTAGATGCTGCATTAGTTGATACAGTATCTGCATCAACATTCGTTATCTCCAAGCCAGCTGGAACCTGTAAGAATGCAATCCTTTGTCACATAGCAAAGCAGGGGAATTTTCAATTTCAAGGTTTATGAATCATAAGTGGTTAATTAAGGTCTCATTTACAGAAAAGGTACGTCATTCAACAATTCCATTGCATTCATAATCCAATAAACAAACAATAAACATGAAAAAGTGCCAATTGGAACCGTAACTTCATTATTATGAAATTGATATGCTTATTTGCAGAGAGATATCTTTGTAGTACGCATCATGTATAGAAAACAAATTGACATGTATTAAGTCTTACCTTCTGAATAAGAGAGATTGCAGTAACAGACTGTCCCCTTAGAGGTTGCTTGATCAGAGAGTACTTGCGCAATGCAGTATCCATCTTACACACATAACTCCATATACCCTTGGCAAAGGCCAACTTTGCCATTTCCACATTTAAACCAGCATCCTCTTGGTGAAACAATTTTATCTCACATGCATCTGTGTTGGGTACTGTAACAAAATACGATAAATAAGAACATGTTCCATTCAAAAAGAACCAAAATGGGAAGCCAAAAAATTCATCCTTGCAGCTATCAGATATGGATCACTGGATATTTATTTCAGCACACACAGAAAACAAAAGGTAAACAGTGCCAGAGATAGAACGTCAGTAACTTGAAAATACTAATCATCTATATGACACAGCGGAAGTAGTTAATAAAAGACCAAACATTGCCATTAACAAAAGCTTCTGCAGGAAATTTTCCTTAGAGAAATTGTCTTTCTCTTGTTGATTAAATCCTAAGCTTTATGCTTGGATTTGGTTCAGAGATTAACTTAAAATCTCTACTTAACTACTTCCGCTGTGTCACTATATGTGCTTAATGAGTTTTTAACATGCGAAAAATGATTAAATTCCCGGGTATTGCCTAGGAAAATTTCCGGTCTCTGGACAGCACACTGATAGAACACTAGCAATCTTTACTTATATGTATTCTAATAAAGTATCCAAACACCCAGTACACCCAGTGCTTAGTAAGTAAATAACAGTGTATCGCTTAGGCTCTATATCAAGGAAATAGAAAGAAAAGAAGTATAGCAATGTAGGCTCACAGGAC
Organism: Erythroxylum baracoense; assembly: GCA_025629805.1. Taxonomy (NCBI): domain Eukaryota; kingdom Viridiplantae; phylum Streptophyta; class Magnoliopsida; order Malpighiales; family Erythroxylaceae; genus Erythroxylum; species Erythroxylum baracoense. Next base: position 674,795 of record JAOTAY010000003.1, on the reverse strand, counting down.
TCCTCCTGGACCTTCTCCTCCAAAGAACTCCTAGAACAGACAGCACCTTCTCCCCCCTTTTGGTTAGCTTTCGAGAGGCTAACCACTCTCCCAAACTTCTCTCTATTTTTC
>JAOTAY010000003.1:662943-674584 GCA_025629805.1 Erythroxylum baracoense | reverse complement strand
AACAGACAGCACCTTCTCCCCCCTTTTGGTTAGCTTTCGAGAGGCTAACCACTCTCCCAAACTTCTCTCTATTTTTCCTTGTCCTTTCTCACCTCATGTTCTGCAGAAATACCCCCCCTCTCTCCTGCCCAGTGGGCCCTACTGCTGCCAAGTTAGTTAGAATTGTTCCCCTTTTTGTCCCTGCAACCCCTTTCTCTCTCTGTCTTCTAAAATATAACTTCAACCCCACGTGCCCCTTCTTCCTTTTATAAACTTTCTTAATTAACGGTCTATCACACACCTCATTCTCAAAAGTCCAAAGCAATCTCAAAATAGATATGAGGATATAAATATAAGACATAATACAACTTTAATAGATATACAAACCAAGAACTTGCCTTTCCTTATTCTCCAACCAGATCTAAAGAACTTAACTTTTACATACTTCTTCTGCCTTGGTGCTGAAGGATGGAGACATTTCTAATCATCGAAGTTGAGGAAAAAGAGAAAGGAAAACAAGAAGAATTAGGGATAACAAAAAACCAAGAGTAATTAATTAAAAAAATGTAAGCAGTTATACCATCAACTTTAATGCAACTAATAATTACTTTGGTAAAGCAATAGAATGCTCCATCTTCTCCTTCCCACAACCTCCATGCCAATATATACTCCCGAGGTGTCAAGAAAGGAAACTTTTTAACTGTACGCCCGATTTCTACACCACTAGTCATATCCACCTGCAACTGCTCATGCTCCGCAACAGTCTTGTCCCACTGTTTTCTGTAATCATTATCCATATAGAAGTCCCTAAGAACCTCTAGGGAGCACTTTTCAAATACTGTCACACTTAAGTATTTTAGTGGAGCATCCTGCAAATAAGAACAGAAAATACCTTGTTATTCAGACTGTCTAAAGATTGAGTATGCTTATCTTCATAAATTACTTTTGGACTTTTCATATATTAAGAATAAGAAAGCCAACCTTGGGCCTGCAGCACTTTGCAGTGTAGGATATATGATTGTTTCTCTTGCATATAACATTCTCCCATTTCTCATTCATAACCAGGTTGTCATCCAAATTTTCAATTAGAAACTTTAAATCTGCTTCTGACACTATTTCTGAGATCCTGCAGGTAAAACATAACTCAACCATTAGTGAACAATCACATCAATAACCCAATTCAATAACTATTCTGCACAGAATGCAGAAAAATATACAATCCATGAAATTTAGTAAATCAGACAAAGCATCAAATTAAAAGAATCCAAAACAAAATTTTCAAGTCATTTATGTCTTCAGTAACACAAAGTAATCAAATCAGCCAGTAAGCACTCCAAAGACTGCTCACGAGTCAAGTTAGAAGTTGCTAAACAACCCAAAGTGAACCCTCTCTGCAATCTCAGAAAATGCACAATATCATCTAACATTATGCAAGTGTTATTACTACATATACTTCAAGTAGGTTGGCACGTTCACAAAATCACCATATGCAACTCAACCATATATCCTATGCTTATCACCGACCAAAAAGGGATCAGCTCTACAATTCCTCTAGCATAATTCTTCCCCACAGAGCTATATATTCATTGCCACTGATCCAATACGAACCAACAGTCATGTCACTGTCACTCAATTCTGATAAAGTAAGTACAGAAGTAAAGGCTTGTTGCATAAAAATATTAACCCACAAGTAGGTACTAACATTTTAACCGTACAAAACTTCAGGGGTAAGGACACAAAATTTTCACAGTTATATCTGAACAGCAGGAATTTCTTTCACTAAAGAACGTAAGCTTCAAACTCTAAGACAATTAGAAAAAGAAATTTAAGTGAGCCTAGACATTAAATGGAGATTAGCAAAAACGCCTCAATCAAGGGAACAAACGAAAAAAAATTGAAACAACCATTGAACATGTGCTAATTCAATGCTGTGCAATACCCGCCAACAAGAGCAGAGACTTTCGAAAATCTAAACAGAAAGGATTAAAAAACTACCAATCTTTGACGAGAAACTGAATTCAGAGTAACTCAAACAAAAACCAACCTAACACTATCCCTGACAATCAAATACCTGAAATCACGACTACTAGAGGCTGCATCAGCAGAAGAACCAGAGGCCGAGGCCAGAGGCCTTGCTTCCGAGGAGTAGGCAGAGGAAACCCGACGTCGTTTGGAGAGAAAGAAGAACCGATGCTTGCCACAGTGAAACAAGAGAATGAAGAAAAGAGCAAAAAAAGTAGTCCATCCATAACCCAACAAAAACCCACTTCCATTCTCAAGATAAATCTCAGTTCCAACCCAAAATTGTCTCCAAGATTCAATCTTTGACACACCCATCATCTTCTCTGGCACACTACATCAAACCCACTAACTCCATCTTTTCCCCTCTCCCTCCCTCGCTCTCTGTTTCTATATACATATACCTAAAAGACTCTGGACGTACGAGGACAATTCGGGATGTCCGACTTAGTAAAGGCTCGCACTTTGGATCGCGTGGCGAGGATGGCATGTGCAGTTTGTGCTTTACTTTAGTTCTGTTCCACAAATAATATTTCTCAAAAAGTTATCCTACAGGCATTTATAAATTAACGTTACTCAACAATTTCAAATAACTAACGATAATACCCTACTACATACTAATTGAATTCAGTTTTTAACAATTTTAATAATGTTAACAAATAAGTCCAAGCACGCATAATCATCAACAATTGTTAGGAAGCACTCTGTTCCATTTGCGTAGGATAATGATATGGAAGCTATAAATCTACATTAATTAACTCAAAGCAAACGGTAGAGTTGATAATGCTCGCATGAATGGTTTCTTTTTCTTTTCTTTCTGCAATAAGACTTGAAGATTGATCCCATTCTAGCAAATTTTGTTTATGAAGTGGAAGCTAATATGTTCACTAACAATAATCACTACCTGCGAGCAAATATGTACAAAATAGAACAAACAATTCTACACTAATATTCATAATAATTATTAATTTTTATAAAATAAGAATTGTATTATCGATTCTTTTCAAAGCCTTAATTTTCATAATAATGGTTAAACATTTTATCAAATAAAAGATAATAAGAATATTCAGTTTAACACCAAATTATCTTCTTTTGAATGCATTTAAATTTTTTAATTATTATGACATGTCTTAATGTTCATAATAAAAGATTAATATCTTATAAGGGTTTGAGGTCCACTTCACAATAATTGTATGTGAAGAATGATTGTGATAACCTAACAGGAACATGATTTTTGGTTGGATCCCGTTTGGACAAATTATGTATTAAAAACATATATTAAGCATTTTTATATCATATATTAATTTTCATAATAATGATATGAGAAAAAATTAAATTGGGTCATGATGATATTTAAAGTCAAATTCACTTCTTTACAAAACTATTAAATATTATTTCTTTTTAATTTCATATATTTAAAAAAACAGGAGTTATTTTCATCTTACCAGTTAAAAATCTTGGTTAAAAAGAGAGCTCATATAAATAAATACATATATATATATATATATGAATTCACTCATTTTAAAATATTTATATGGCATCTTGATATTTGTAAATATTATACAATGTAAAAATATTGAAAAATCATATTATGTTTTCTAATAGTTATGTATTTTTATATAATTTTTAAAAAATATTATTCCGAGATTTACAAATTTTGATTAATAGAACACGATAAGAAGCTAAATTCTAAATTTATAAATTATTTCATTTCACAATATGAGAATTGAAACTCAGTTCGATATGTCACAACTTAGTGACGTAAGCTTGTTTCCTCAAGAATATCTTGTGAAGGAACAAAGTGAGTTTCCAATATAGAAGTATGAAACGAAACAAGTAAATCTGTTAACAAAATCATTAGCACCAATGACAAAGAGAATGAATGTATTTTCCAGTGTCTCAAAATCCAAAAATTAGACAGTGCGCAGCTGTGAAAGATGACGAATGATGATGCAAAATTTACATCCATAATCGGATTATGTGTTAGAGCTACTACAAAAATGCAATCCCTCAAGTTCCTCCATGGTCCAGTTGGACATTTGCAACTGATCGCCAGCTCTCATGACAGTCTGAAACTCTCTGACCATGTCTTGTAATACTGTATTTGCTGCTTCCACAAAAGCAAGAAGATACTTGGGTTCGGGAAACATTCCAGTTTAAGAAATCAAAGCAATCCTATAGAAACTTACCTTATCCGACACAGATGGAGAGACTTTACTCAGCGCTCGCTCAAAATGAGTTGTCCTAATCGTTTGAGAGGTTCCATCAGAACAGGTCTTGCTTTTAAACTCTTCAAGTGCAGCAGTTGCTGCTTCCTCCATCTGGCATATCATCCCAATTAGAATGTTAGCAAACATATCCTTCAAATATCCATGCAAGTAAAAGCTATGCCGAATTCTTCAACTTTAAATTCACCCTTCAAAATTTAAGGAAGATTTTCTATCCGGTAGAAAGTACATGAGAGAAAATAGACAAACCAGTTTCATGAGATCAGCACCACTAAAATTTTGACAAGCCTCCATATGCCCTATGGCACTCAAATCTACACTGAGGTCTATGGGCTTTTTCTTGGCAAGAGCTTTTAAGATCAACCCACGACCATGTGAACTAGGGAGAGGTACGTAAAGGAGTTTCCCAAATCTTCCTGGTCGTAAGACAGCTGGGTCCATGACCTCAGGTCTGTCACCAAAATTAATGTTAACAATAACTGGCACAGGAAGAGAAATTGGGAAGAAGAGAGAAATTGCTTTTACCTGTTGGTAGCACCTACTACAATAACACCCATTCGCTTATCTGCTCCATCTAACTCTATAAGCAACTGTAAATGCAAACAATGGTATCAGTCCATCTATGCATCATATAGACACAATTAGATTAAGAATGAGAAGCACGTTCTTTCTATTACAGTTTAATAACCTGGTTTAAGAGCCGTTCAACCACCCATCCTCCTTCCCTCCCACGCTTTGTTGTCAAAGCATCAACCTAATCCAACAAAAAATTGAATCGAACGTCAACAGTAAATAAATAACCTCTGAGTATGCAAAATAAAGATCAAACAGATACTGGGTCAAGAGAGGAAATTGCAGCACTAGTGCGAAGTTGTTTCGTGTTTTCTACATAATTTTTATTAGCTTTCTAAAGATCTTTTCACAAGAACAGCATTTATATTGCAAAGCTGAGTTGAAGAAAAAAAGGATTCACGTAGATATCCCCAAGGGATAGAATTCAAAGCTGTAGTAACATCATTTCACCCTGATAGGAATGCAGATTAGAGTATGTATGTGAAAGAAAAGACACATTCAAAACAATTTCAAGACCAAATTTTTATCAATAATCCAACAAATATCTTCTAAATTCAAAATGTAGCACAAGTTCCCTCTCAACACATTGCTTAATATACCAGTGACAATCAAGAGGGGAAATAACAAACCTCATCAAAGAAAAGTACGCACGGTGAACAAGTCCTTGCACGACTGAACAATGTCCGAACTGCCAGTTCACTTTCTCCAACATATTTATCCAAAAGTTCAGGACCCTAATAGGTCATGTAACTAATAAACATATACCCTTATAATAAACAGAAGTGCAGCTAATGTACATGTAAAAGTATGGAGTGAGAGAGAATTTAAGGACCGACTTTGATGTAAATGAAGTTGGCTCCTGCCTCATTAGCAACAGCCTTGGCGATCAGTGTTTTGCCACAGCCTGGGGGACCATAGAGCAAGATTCCTGTCTCTGATTTCAATCCAAATTTCTGAACGTACATACAATTCTCAACAATTAGAAATTTAACCAGAATTTCACAGAATAATTCAGCTGCTAAGTTGCATGGAGTAGCTTGGAAAGAACAAATTCAATAAAAAAGAGGTCACAACAAAGTCAGGAGAATTTTGACCATAGAATCATGTGCAGTACAAGGACATCAAAAGTATCAAACTTGATCAAACAAACCGAATGGGCTTATAGATAAAAAACACTAAATTCTCAATCCAAAGAGACGCAACATTAGAAGTACAAATTTTTGGGGCAAATAGAATGTTCAATGTCAAAGCATTTAGTAAACTGCCAGATCTGATAAGTTGCATTCAAGACATCAAAAAAGGTAGGGATGAAAACTAAGAGACGTAAATAAAGGGAAATTCATACCTGATAATCTTCTGGATACTTTATGCGCCCAACTATATGAAGGTCCAATTCTTTCCTTATATAATCAAGCCCACCGACATCTTCCCATTTCACATCAGGAATAGTAGAGAAACCTTCTCTTTTAGATGAGGGTTGCACCAGCTTAGCTGCTTCCTTCGGGAGGGGAAATAAAAATATGAGGTTTGACAAGCCAACAAATAAGTGAAGATTAAAGTATTAAGACACAATTTCTATGAGAAGGAAACTTTAAAGTAAGTAAATTTAAGGCAAGCCAATACCAAACTCCTCAACATGTTTCTCATGGTGACTTTTATTTTCAAAAGATCATGCTAGTACAAATTTACAGAGATAATCTATAATTCCAAGACCACGTCTCAACAATATCTAAAAATAAAATTTTGGTCCAAGTGCAACTACAGGAGCATCAAAATGAAGAAGAGCATTCAAAGATCTTCTTTAATTAGAAGAGGATGACAAAACCAATGCAACTTCATATTACCTCAAAATCAGCCATTTTGATTGCAAGCTTCTCAATTTCCTCCGGTAACCAAGGTACCTTGTACCATTCCTCACTAAACTCGGTGCTCTTGGATTCTGTACATAACTCAAGCTTTCTCAGTGCAATCATTCTCCTCATGGCTATATTACCAGCCTTGTTAACCAACGCAGCCAAGTCTGCTCCAACAAAACCTGGAGTAGACCTAGCTATTTGCAAAAGATCAATAGAACCCTCAAGAGTACAATTTTGGGTAAGCACAGAAAGTATCGCTTTCCTGGCATTCTCATCTGGAGCACTTAATTGAATCTCACGATCAAATCTTCCAGGTCTTCTTAATGCAGGATCAATTGCATCTGGTCTATTAGTAGCTCCAATAACAAGAACATATCCAGGTTTTTTATCCACAAGTCCTTGATGTGAATTTGCAGCAACTGGTTGTGAAAGCCTATGATACTCATCCATGCAAGTCATCAATTGAGTTACAATCCTTCGTTCCATCTCTCTCTGTAGATTTTCTCTCTTTGAAGCAATTGCATCTATCTCATCAATGAATACGATTGATGGTGCAGACCTGTATGCTTTGGAGAAGAGATCCCTGATGTTTTCTTCAGATGCACCTAAATTTTATCAAGATGAATCCTTCAGTATGTTATTCAAAAAACCATGGACAAAGAAAAAAAAAACTTACTAAATCACTTTGAGAACAACAGCTCTAACAAAATGCACTAAATTATGTTCTTCAACCAACCATGGAAAAAAAGAAATCACGATAATGATCCTAACAACTACATTACTTATTTACCATGAAGAAATAAGCTAATCAAAAATCAAATTCTAATAGAAGCAATTATACAACCAACATACCAAGCATATCCTTAACCAATAGAACAACATAACATACATGCTCATATGACTCAAATAGCATCCAACAAGTAATGAGAAACAATAATAAACATCACAATCAAATCACATTGAGTTACATTTAGTGATAAAACAAAGTGAATCACTAAACACGCAGCACATACCAGATACTCCAGACACAATTTCAGTAGCCGAAATCTTATAAAATGGAATCCCCGCTTCGTTTGCAATGGCGTGAGCCAACTTTGTCTTCCCACAACCAGGCGGTCCATGAAGCAAGATACCACTTATGGGATTGACTCCGAGCCGCTGTGGAACATGCGGGTGACAGAGAGGGACAAGCACTTCCACTACCAAATCCTCCAACACAGCTTCCATTCCTCCAAAATCCCTGAACCTTGGCCCTTCCTTTCCCTTAACCTCCACTGTAGCATTAGAAACCTGAGATTTCACTTTTGTCACTTCATCTCCCAATCTCTTCCCTTCTTCACTTTTAGGCCTAACATTTAGAACGCTCACCTTATTTTCAGTTTTCGAATTAGTAGCAACATCCAATTCTATATTTTTCTCTTCTTTGGATGATTTGGCGGTAGGAGATGCATAACTCTCTCGTAGCAACGACCGCATTAGATCAAACTTCGGCTCCACTTTTTGGCCAAAAATTCCATCATCCGAGGTCGAGATCGCTGACGAAGAAGGCGGTGACTCAGAATCAGAATTCGAGTCAGAGGAGGTGGAAGGCCGGTTACAAGCAATCCTTCTAGAATAGTCATTCTCAATCCGGAGCAATCTCTCCTCGCCTTCATTAAGACGTTTTTGCTTTTTCCGGGTTCTTTGTTGAACATCTAATTGTTCTTCATCATCGTCACCATCTTCCATTTTTGATTTGGATTGTAGAATAAGATGGACTTGTCTGGTAAAATTGCGGTGCTCCATGCGGCGGTAGTCATGGTGCCGTTCCCGGAGATAATGAACTATATCATCGGGGTGGGAGCACTCCTTGGGAACCGACTGGATGCGATATTTGAGTAGTCTTTGGTTTCTACCGCCAGAGCTTAATCTGTTTCCCTTTCCCATGGGTATACACTTTACATTCCTTAAATTTTGATGAGGATGACAGAGAAATCTTGTCCTACAAACAAAGATAACTTGTAAAAGTAAACAAAATGTCTTATGCTATTAAAAGGCCATAACACCATTAGGTCATTACAGTGCATCATATGCAAGTTCACAATGGAGGAAAATTGGTAGAACTCAACCTCCTTTGTCAAGCTCAGATTGAGCACAGCTTCATATTCATAGCATGATGAATCGCAATAGAAATAAGAGAGAACTATATGTTCCTTAAATCTAATGATACCAGTATAAAATCAATAATGTTTCTCGCAGGTACAGTCATCATTGATCTGGACTACCAGAAAACTCAGAGTCACTCTTTCCTATACGATTTCTTAAACCGTGCATTCTCATGTCCTTATTTTCACATAGCTTCAACCAGAGAACGCATTGCCCTAACCTAGTAAATCCATTTAAATCCTAAAACTAGCCACGCAAAAATGCAAATTACCTGCACGCCACTTAAGAAATTTTTATGAATTAAAAGTCATAGCGTACCCAAGAGAATTCTACATCTCAAATTGCTATACAAAATTCAGTATGTAGTTATCTCCCTCACCAAGGATAAGTGCAGCCCTGATGTCAATTAAGTATGAAAGTCAATCGAATTATTGGAAAACATCAAATGGTTTATGAGCACCAAACTGCTAGGACCACCAAACCCTAGCTTCTTAGCTCCAGATTCTGAATTATCCATTGCTGTGGATTCAAGTTTCAACGAATTAGATGAAGTAGAAAAACCCAGAAAAGAAGGGAGAAATCATAAGCAGAAAGATATAAAAAAAATAATAATCAAAACCTTCAGGCAGTTGAACTATAAAGTTGGAAACTTTCAGACATAAGAGAAACGTCTCGCATTTTTCATCTCTCTCACTCTGTCTCTCTCGGTCTCTCCTCTCCGGCGACTCTCCAACACGCGCTCGACACTACCCCATCGTCTCTTCCTCACGGTCACGGCTCACGCACCCCACCGTCGTCCCTTCCTCAGTAAGTCAGTCCTCAAGGACAACACAACACGACACACCACGCCTAGCAGAACAGACCAGAGGAATGAATATCCAAAGTTGCGTTGTCTTACCTGGTCCCGGGGATTTGGGAAGAGATAAATCGAATAGCTTTCAGGGAGAAATCCAGAGAGCTAAGATGTTCAATCCAATCAGATCAGAACAGATATACACTTGCATCGGAGGAATATTGCGATTGACGAAACAGTGAAACGTACTTGTGATGTCGCCTCAAGTGTGAGAGGGTTTTTGGATGTTAAATACAGAAGCTATATATATTATTAGATATATATAATACAAGACCGACTAAACAAATATATATAGTTATATGTATATTTTTACATATCTATATGTGTGTGTATATATATATATATAAGATTAGCAGCTCATCAAATCATCCATTTACTCTGTTCTAATAATATTTCATTAAATCTTATTCATATATTTATATAAGGTCTATTTAAATATATATATAAGATTTAATAAAACATGATAAGACATCATAACTGATACAAGAAATCTGATCCCGACTAGCAGGTGGTCATTGCGAAAACGTGCAGTGGTAATTCGGAGATGTTTAATGTCCAGCTATTTTTTGAGTTAAAGAATATGTATATATAAGTTTTGTTATTAATGATTATTGTTAAAGTTAAAATTTTGAGGAAAAAATTAGAAGTGTATGATTATGGACAAAATTTTGTAAGCGAGGAAAAAAATAAAAATTGAATATTTAAATTAGGTTAATAAAAGTAGAAAGAAAAAATTAATAATCCAAAAAGATAAGTAAATTTTGGAAATTTATAATGCTAAATTAATTGTAGGAATTAACAGCTCCAATTTCACTTTAACTTGCATATTATTAATTATTCACTTTATATGCATGTTAAGTTACAACCGTGCATGTGTGTTATTAATAATTAATTATTAATTAACTAAGTATTGTATGGTAAAGACGAATGGGACGGTCTTTATGATACCAATTATTAGTCAATTTAAAGAGAGTTCATCTTAGCTTTGTTCAAGTTGCTTTTTTTTCTAACAAATTTCTTGTCGCAAAGAGTTCACCTTGATTCTTATCCAGATGATGAAACTGCAGGACTTGGTTTACCCCGTAGTAAACACAAGATTGGAATCGGATACACTCGGCATGTTGTCTTTTTTTCGTTTATCTCCTCTGTTTTTATTTCCTCATACCTATCTGTCTCTTGCATATGTATTAGAGGATATAGTCTCAACAAATTAAAAACTTATGATCACGAATAAGTACTATGAAGGTGACTTGTGGATCTGAAACAAAACTTGTTCTCCGAAGCAAGATATGAAATATTGCTTAATTATCATATAAACGTGGTAGTAAACTTGGTAAATGTCAACTACTTTATATTTAACCGAGAGGAAACAATCAGGAGGTTGGGTCAGCGAATTGAAGACTCTTGAAATTGGAAGCACAAATATTTTTAGTACATATTTGTGCTTTCTCCTGTTGATAATGCAACATCCCACTACTACAAGGTACATACCCAAACATTCAAGAGTATTCAAGTACATATTCTATGATAATGAGATGTTAGAAAAAGAAAAGAAAACAAATCCAACTTACACATGACATCATCTAACCTGATCAGAAATCACTAAATTTTAAAACTCATTGATTGCATTCATTCACAAATCTTACACTGTTTCCATCATACACAGATGTACAAAACCTCTTATAGGTTCTAACAAAACTACAAAATAATTGCTATAGCATTTTGGTGTCAGCTGACAGATCTTTGAGCCATTTTTCTATCTAAAAATTTCCTTAAGTCCTAACTAAGGAACTAGGTCTCCTATCTCGTACCTGAAAAGCCACATTGCAATTTTTGATGAGTTTTGCAAACTCAAGGAGTAAACCATCATTGATGAATTCACTGGATTACATATATACATCACATATATCGCATATATTCATTCAGAACATATAATTATTTTTCAAATACTCACACAACATGGCATAACATATGGTCACTCATTACAA
>JAOTAY010000003.1:612063-647122 GCA_025629805.1 Erythroxylum baracoense | reverse complement strand
TCATTGATGAGGTTGTTGTAGTATGTTACACCTTCTCTGTTCACTCCCCCACTAAGCTTTCCATCTGCCAGTATATATATAGTTCAACATTTATTTATTTTTTAAATTGAGTTAATATTTTTTAAAAAATGTTTATTTGTATTTTATTTATTTTATTAAATGATTTAAGGATAAAAATTTCTCTAATGGTCTTACTTGGCAGTATCCTTGACCATGAAATTGAAAATCTGTAAGCATCTAAGCCCATCTCCTTCATGATGCCAACATCTTCCTGTTACATATGAAAACCCAAATTTAATTATCATCACATTCAGTTGAATCCCGTACCAATGCGGGATTTAGAGAAGTCTGACAATATGCAGTCTTATCCTTATAAAATAGAAAGGTTATTTTCGGTAGACCCACGGATGAATGTGACATGAAGAGTTAAAAATTTTTTAAAAAAAACTTCAAGTTTGTAATGCAAGTTTAGAAGACAAAATAATATGAATAAGAATAATAATAAGACATTAGGAATACAAATATTAAGAAGATAATAATAATAATAATAATAATAATAATAATAATAATAAAAGAAGAAGAAAAACCCGACCAGCTAATCAAGCATATGCCCAGTTGGTCAACCAGATACCGACGGCAGGAGAATCAAAAACAAATCAAATCTAACAAACAGGTAGAAGAAAGACACATGTAAGAATTAACAAACTAAAGGCAATAGTCAGAACGCATGTAACAAAAAAGCTGAGACAACTAAACAGTGATAGAGATACCGTGACCAAAGTTTTTCTACACATAGAACCTGGATATAAATAGCGGGGTTAGAAGCATGGGCGAGCTCATTTGTAGATAAAGGATTAATCTAAATATCTTAATTCTTAGATTCCTTCTTATTTTCATAATCCCAACACGAGAGGATATCCTCAAAGATATCCCAAAATTTTGAATTAATCATGTAAAGTGTTAATTTCCATCATATTGTTCATCTTTCCAATTTTATTTTAATATATTCTTTAACATTCAAAATTTTGTTATCTTTAATGAAAACAATATTTAAGCTTATTATCTTAATATCCTATGCTTTGAGAATTTAATATTACCTTGTAGCGATGGTACGAGTCAATAGCCACATCTCCATTGCTTCGATCGCTGATCTTACCTGCCATCACTCATTTGCAATTGATCTTGAAAAAATCAGGAGACTTAAAATTAATAATTAAGCACTTATTTTTTTCGTATATATTTAATTAATTATATTAAATCAAAGAATTTTAATTTAAATATTTGACCTTAATTAAATGAAATTTAAAATAAACTTCCAATCAAGAGCTGGTCAATTTTCAATCTAATCATATCATTAAAAGGCTAGAATATCCTATTTTCGTTACGGTGTTTTAACTCTATGCTACTTAATTTTGTCTACATATTTATTTCAATTAATCAAATTTTACTCTTATCTATTAAATCTTATTTATATATTTACATGAACCTTATCTAAATATATAAATAAAATTTAATAAAATACGGTAAAAATTGATTAAATGAATAAGAGAATTCGTTTATATCATTAAGTCCAACTATTTTGTCATTTCCATAATAAAAAATATATTTTGTATATGACTTATCTATAAAATAAAATATAGTCCCATTATTACTGGAAACATGACATCCGGTCAAAGACCAATTGGCCTATATTGCACGTGTTTGACCGACAGATTTGACCCCTAAGAGCATCAAAAACAACACCTTCAACATCAATGGATTGATAATTACGATGACAGAACAAGTAAACAACTGATTAATTTAATGAAATTGGGATTTGAAAATAGTGATTGAAGATTCTACAGCTTATAGAAGTCCAAATTTTCTAATTAAAAATTAGACTAAAAATTAAATCACTAAAATAGAAAATTTAAGTTTAAAAAGTTAATTATTATTAGACTAATATATAATTGATATATATAATAAAAATTAAATAAAATTAAAAAATTAAAAAAGATTAAAAATAACACTATTTTATATAAAAAGGTTACAATCTAATTGAAGAAAAAGACTGTTAATTGAAAATTGACCGGTTTATTTGAATTTATAAATTTAGTTAATTCATAAAAACTGATTAATTAATTAATTAATTAATTAATTTTTAATAAGAAACGTTATTATTATAAATTAAACGAAATATTAATTAATTTAAAATTTTTATAATTAAGCTAACTGAATTTCTTTACCATTGAGATTTTCAATGTTTATAAGTATTTTTCTCATTTAAATAATGAAAATTTAAAGGACTTATTAGAAAATTGCGTGCTTCACGAGAAAACAAAAACTATAATAACTAATTTTTTAAATATACATAATAATAATTGTGGTACTACTTAATATTTCAAAATTCTTAAGAAAAGTGTTTTGGGTTATTTAATCTTTGCAAGGAGCTAAATAGAATATTGCTAACATCATGGATTCTTTGTTAAAAATTGTATTTGAAATAAGAAAGCAAATTTTTAAAATTTTTAATTCTAATCCTAATGAGGTGGTCGTTTGTTTATGCTCTAGCTTCTTAAAGTTAGAGAACAACACAGAGAGATAGAGACAGACCTGGATATCTATGAGTGAAAAAATCCCAAATGCTTGGTCCTTTACCATCTTCTCTGGCTGCACCTTCATACTAAGACATTAAAAAAAAAAAGAACTCCATGGTTAAGCATCTCAGAGAACTTGAACGAAACCAACATTCCAAGGAACATACAACAATTCACCTGATAAGCAGAAGAAGCCGTCCCAAAAATGAATCCATCAGGGAAACTATAACGATTCAGAGAAGTGGAGCTGTAGTTTGATGTTGGAAACAAAGTGCTACTACTAGTTAATGAACCACAGCTAAGAACAAGTAGAAAGATGATGAACAGATAGCTTTGAATTCCCATTTTCTGGTTTTCTTTCTCAGAAATGATGGCCTGCCTGTTGGCCTTGGAGTACTCTTTATATATTAATAATCAAAAGATAGAACCAAGAGAGGTTGTTTAATTAGTTGGACATGGAAAAGAGCACTCAATAATTGATAAGTTACGTATTCAAAGATTCATATTATATAACATATGATTCGTCAAAATTTGAGTTGATGACAATTATAAAAAATAATGCAAATGAGATCAGACTTAGACAAATTTCAATTTATCTCATTGTCTTTGTGTTAACTAGAAATAAAATAGGTTGAAACCATATAATTGATGAACGTAACAGGTCAGCCTGTAAAGGGTTGTTTCGCTTTCATTCGTTTGTTGTTCTTGTGCCGTCGGGTTCTATTCCAGTCTTTTTGCAAATTATTCCTCTTTAATACAGAAAGATAAAAGCAAAAGCTTCCAATTGTCACTGAATTTTCCTGTTTTGTTGTGAGTTTACATTTTCTTGATGTACTTTCCTTGATTAACAGGAAAAAAAGCTACATATACTAATAAACATACTCTAGCCGCTTAGCCAATAAACTCATTCTCTAATTAGAAATTGAGTAAAAGACAAGATAGATTAAGAAATTATATTCTCCAAAAAAATTCTTTTAATTTTCAATTTTTATAAAAAATTCTTCTTTTATATTTTAATTAAAAATAACAATAAAATATATGCATCATAAACATCACGCTTATACCAATTAAATATTATTTATGTGACAATTTAACATATTTCTTAAACTCGAGTTGAAATGATTAATTTGACTTAAATTACTAAGTTATTATACTTATATGAAATTATTAATTAAGTCAAAATTTATTTGTTCAGATCAAATTTTAAAAATGGGTTAGATCAAATTTAAAAATGTTATCAAATTATCAATATTTGATTAGTACATATTTGATGTTCATTGTTACTTTTTAACCAAAGTTTAAGAAAAGAAATTTTCTGAAAAATTGAAAAGTAAGTTTTTTTTGGGAAAATTCTCTTAAATTTTGATCAAAAATAATAAGAAAATACATGCGTCACGTTTATACTAATCAAATATTATTTACATGACAATTTAACATATCTTTTAAATTCAAATTGAAACAATTAATCTGACTTAAATTAATAATTTAAGATAAATATTTTATTTGTTTGGATCGAGTTTAAGAGAGGTATACGTGTTTTATCCTTAAAAATTTTATATACATCCTCTTTGGTAAATAACTATGAGGAAATTCTGGAATTTGTTGATAATTGTGACATCCATATTTCTATTTTCAAGTGATTTTTATACTTTTTTTTCAATTTTTTAGATTGCAACTTAAATATCAATACCGAATTTTCTATTCTAGAAAATTTCCCTTTCCAGATAAGAAAGTCTAGGAGGAAACTTGCAACATTTTCCCGTCTAAGAAAGTAAAAAAATTTCTAAAGATGCTTATGTTCAACTAATTCTTATATGAAATATTATATTTTTAATATAGGCACGGTGTAGAGTTTACTGACAATAATTAGACTTGGATCAATCATTGTTAAAATGACTAGAACTAGTCATTGGGATAGTTGACCCTTACCACTTATAAACTATTTAATCAATATGAGATACTCTAACATATTAGAATTTTTAATAGGGGTAGAGTATAAATTCCACTAATAATAATTAGACTTGAGTCAGCCATTGTTAAAATAACTTTTAGATAGTTGACCCTTATTACTTATAAACCCTTTAATATTTTCATGTTTAGTCAATATGGGATACTCTAACACTTCCTCTTAAGTACAACTGAGACTGAACATCCAGTTGTCACTTGAAATAAATGCAGTGGTAACCGGATCGGACCGCTGAGACTGGACATCCAGACGAACAACAGAGAAATTAATAATCTGGACCAAACTTATACTCTGATACCATATTATATTTTTTAATATGGGCAGAATATAGAGTTCACTAACAATAATTAGGTTTGGATCAATCATTGTCAACATAATTAAAACTAATTATTTAAATAGTTAACCCTTATTATTTATAAACTGCTTAGTCAATATAAAATATTCTAACCAAAAAAATGATCATTTCATTATACAGGTAACATAAAAGAGCAAGAAAATAATCGATTACCAACCATTAAAGAATGATATTATTTATATATATCATGTTTCTGTCAGATTAATTTAGTATTCTGATCCTTCAGGATCAATCCATATGCCTCTCGTATCATAGTATATGCTTCCTTTGTCTCCTTGCCAAAATTTTTATATTTGTATTTTCTGAGAGATGGAAATACGAATAAGTAATTAAATCCTTGATGGTGATGTGTTATCTATAATGTTAGCATTCCTAACGTGACTGTGACTCACTGATCAATTGAACGAACCAAACTATCTTCAAAATAAAACTATTATTTTATTGTTGAACAAAAGTATTATCGGGCAATTCACTTGATGTTCCTGTATCCTCGGAGGAGCCAGTTGAGTTAGAGAGTTTAATTGCTCCAGTGCAGACTAAACGTGTTAATGGGTGAACATCATACATTGGACCATCAACATGATGAGCAAGATGAAGAAGGATGGAGTAGTTCTTAAGACTGCCTTTTGTTGTGCAATTTACACAATGTGGAGAGGAAGAAATTGCAGGTGGCACATGAGAAAGGAGATGGAAACTGAGGCTGGCAGATACAACAGTCGAATGGATCAGAGAACTTTTTATAGCTCATGAAAATCAGATTATTACCTTCAGTCCACGCATGAGGTGTCTTTGGAATGTACATATGAAGGTCTCATTAAAATCAGTATACTAGGAAAAGCTGATTCCTAGCTCATGAGTAGTTTTCTTTGTTCAAGTGTAAAAATTAGACTTTAATTTTTATCTAAAAATTAGCTCATGAGTAGTATTATTTAATATTTTAAAAATCAGACTGAAAGTTTAACCGGTAAGACAAAAAATTTAAAATTTAAAAGATTCAACTGATATTAAACCATCATAAAACTTGGTAAAAATTAAATAAATTTAAAGAATTTAAAATATAATTAAAAAAGATTGTTCTTACATAACGAAAAAAATTGAAGTTTAATTTAAATAAAAATTAATTGATTTTTTTGTTTATAAGAATTTATTAATTAATAAAAATTGACCGATTAGACTGTTATTTTTATTAATTAATAAAATTTGACATATTAGTAATTAGAAAATATTATATAAAATTCTATTTTTAAGAAAAGATATATTTGCACTTAAAGTTTTTAAGCGCATTTTCATCGGAGACAACAATAAATATTTTGTAATTTTATTTAATTTTGATTATTAAGTATTTATTATTATTATTATCATTAGTATTATTATTTATTTGTTTTTATGCATTTGTGTATTTTATTTTATTTATTTATTTATTTTAGTTTTATTTATTTACTCTTTTAACCTGCATTACTTATTTATATTTTTTGTATTATTATTATACTACCTTTTTTCTTCATGTCATAATCACGTGTGAGTCTATCGGAAACAGTCTCTCTACTCTATAAGAGTAAGGTCACGTACTATCAGACTTTTCTAAACCCCGCTTTATTGCAAAATTTCAGACTAGATGATAATGACGATGATGATGACAACAATAAATATATAAAAAAAAGATTACAAGGTATTAAATCTAAATCCATTATTATCTTAGAGATATAATATTTCATTAACAACGTCTTTCTTACAAGATATGCATTGCTGAAACTTCTGAAGTCCCTTTACCTATTCAAACTTTCACAGAAAGTGACATATTACCTATTGATAACTCTCCTTCACATAATATAACAATATTAAAATTATATACCCTATACTTCATCTTCATCCTCTTTATTCCACAACACATCCTTACATTAACTCCTACCAACTTATGTTCGATTTCGCATGCAACATGAATGTAAAACGTGAACTAATCAAATATTACTAATATGATAATTCAACTTAGCTTTTGAATCCAACTTAAACTGATTAAATTTAACTTAAATTAATAATTTAAGACAATTATAAAGCATTATTAGTTTGAGTTAAATTTAATTAGTTCAATTATATTTTAAGAGCTAAGTTAAATCATCATGTAAATATCATGTGATTAGTTCAGTTTTGATATTCATACTGCATGTGTTTTATCATTATTTTTTAAACAAAGTCTAAGAGAAGAAGCTTTTTTTGAAAAACTAAAGTTTTATAGCAGCATATGTTAAAATAACTCCATAAAAACTTAAAAAATAAGTGTTTATAGAGTTTTTAACACAAAAATGAATTATTACTTTCACATAAATGCATTAATGTAAATACTATATACATACATGTGTATTATAGTATAATATTATTAGTGACAAAATTTACAAGTTTTTGATTTCAGGATTGAGCTCGGCTTGGCACATTACCATCTTTAATTATATATTAAAATCGTACTATTGTAGAGGGTGAAAGCAAGAACTTGGAAGGAAACATTAAAGACAACTTATTGAGAACTTTCAAACTTTTGCATGCTCAATTTGCCACATCAATATGCCATTAAAGATGATAATAGATGATAAGAGCTTAATTGGAAATATGGAAATGACTATATAGTTATTTCCATATTGACTCATATGTCCAATAAACTAGATGCTGCTATGTCGGCTACTGCAGGAGCTGCTAATATTTTTAGTAGTAACTCACAGATGTTCCCCTCTCAATCTCGTTCGGGGAGAACTTCCAAAGAGAAGCACTCCCGAGGAGGGTTTGGGAGGGTAAAGATCCAAAGAAAAACCGTCCCGAATCGATTCAAGTCAAAAGCTTAAATAAGAGTCTAAACTTGTTCAAATTGTACCAAAATTATCTTACATTGTTTTAGTACAATTTCTAAAAATGACGTCATTCAAGTTCAGGCCGACATTCAAACCCAAACTCAATCCGAACACAACCAACTTGAACCTGATCAGTTGACTTCAAGTTGAACTAAACCGAGAGCCAGAATTGCCAAGCTAACAATGACGCAGGTGAGGCTTGAAAGTATTAAACATAGGAGATAAAAGACATCAAACATTGTCTTCCACTAAGAAATCTGTGAGCTCAAAAGTCAATGATTAAGCGCCTAACTAGTGGCCAAGTCAGGAATGGAGGAGTCTACAAAGTCTCAAGGCTGCTAGAACAGCTTATTCTCCACTCTCACCTCAAGGCCATTGAACAAACTTCTAAAGGTTTTTGATCAAAGATAGCGGATGCTCATTATATTCTCCGGTTGTTCGTTTGTGCATTCGTTACCGAGCTTGAACTACTTCTTTCGACTCAACCACCTTCTTCTTCCTGTGCTTCCTATTAGAGCAAAAGGCAAGGTTCTAATCTATGACATCTTTTTGGACACAAATTCCATCTCCGGTGAACTTTTACGGCTCTGCAACTCTCTTTCACTGACTTCTCAAGTTCCAGTCCAGTATGCTATAACAAACATGATTCTGCAATTGAGACTCCTAAGATAGATCACTATGAAGAACTGTAAACCTGGACCATAAATTCTCGAAGTAGAACAGACTTTCCTACCTTTTATGATCAACTAGAGTATGAAAAGCAGTAAGATTAACTTGTAAATATAGCATCAAAGTTATAAGCAGCATGAGAAATTGTGATCGCTAACAATGAAAACAGCTATTTTAGGGAATTAATGGAGAAATCAACAACTTAAACCATATTCTGCAGACAATCCAGAACAGCAGTGAAGGTGTAAAACTAGATAGCATTATCAAAAATTACAGATGCAGAATCAGTACAAACTCCCAAATTAAGCAAAAAAGGAATTAGTAAGAGGGAATTGTCAAAAAGGTAATCAAACAAAAAGGGAAAGAAAACAAATATGACTAGGATTTACTGGGCTTGGCACTATATCTTGTAACTTATCCAGTGTGTCAGCCATAGAATCCGATCGTCACTTGCACTCCACACCAGCTTCAGCAGCTCGACGAGGCTTGTTTTTCCTCCTGCTTCCGTTTTGTCGATATCCATTTGATTTGGTAGAGTCATCAGTACTTGATCTGGTTCCAACACCATTTTCTTCCTTTACGGTGTCCGCTTTCTCCTTTGCTTGTGAGTACCGCTTCCTCTTCTTCCCGTTTTCAGTTACCGTTGGATTTTTTGTTTCTTCGCTTATGGTGACAACTTTTCCATTTTCACCATCTTCCTCTTCTATCTTTTCAACTTCTTCTTCATCAATGTCATCCTTTAATGGCTTCTGTGGCCTTCCTCTTCTCTTCTGCACAGGGATCTTCTCTTCCTCACCGCTTCCGGTATCGTCATGATTCACGACAGTCGACCTCTTTCCCTTTCCTCTACCTCTACCCATAACTTTATCTTGCGCATAAACAACTCATAGAAATGAAGATTCTTTCTGCAAAACCAGAAAGAGTTATGTCCAAAGAGCTGACTAAACAAATTTCATAGGCAAAGTTGTGAAGTGCACAAGGTAACCTAATCATCAATATCGCAAGCAGGATGTCTTATCCAATCTTCAACTAAGAACTAAGAACTAAGAACATCTAACTAAAGCCCAATACCGACAAAAAGCTTTAGTTTTTCATAACCTAGAAGAACAGCAGGAGAATCTGAAAAGGGTCTGAATCCATTAAAAGAAAACAACTCTTTGCTTCTTAACAAGACAAAAATCGCAGAGGAACAATCTGAATGTGGTATTTTCGTATAACTTTGTGTTCAAAATATGATGATTGGACTTCATATTGCATAATTATTAATGGAGACTGATAATGAACAACTTATGATCTACTTTTTGCTGAGAAATAAACCCAGCAACTATGCATAACATTCAGGAAATTAAAAAGTTAAAAAAGCGCAAAGCTCAAGTCCTTTGGACCCAAAGATATGCAGAAAAAGAAAAAAATTGAGTAACATAATAGCTAAAAGAAACGAATGAAAATCTCTTAGATGGTGGAATCAGAAGGGGAAGCAAAGCATCAGAAGCTGAAGTAGGTCTGTTTCAGATATGATAGTCAAAAATCCAAGAACAGGGCCTAAATCATGGCCCCTAAAAATGATCCAACAGCTTCTTTTTAATCAATCCAAAGCAAGATCCAGAAAAGGTTCGAACTTTCTTTTCTTTTAGTATATGAACTTGGATTTAAACTTGAGATAAACATCAAACAAACTCAACAAGTTTCAACTTTTAAATCCCACAAGAGTATCCAAAAAACTAAAAGCAAAAGAAGCACGCAAGAAGATACAGAACAAAGAAATGAAACTAACCTGACACTGAACAAAAACTGTTTGCATCTTCAACAAACCCATTATTTTTGTATCTGCTAAGAAAGCAAAAACCAAAACTCAGAAAAGACCAACACCCAGATAGGCTATTTCACTGAAAGTGACAAAAGAAAAAAGATAAGATTTTTAAAAAGCCTAGAACTATGATCCAAAGCAGAAACTCCATACCCAGATCAGAGAAGCATTGAGACCAAGATGACAAGGCTTTTTGCATAAAATAAGGTACTTAAAGAAGTAACACCACAAAGGCCATGGCCAAGTTAAAGATACAGAGAGTCAGACAGCGAAGATGGAAGCTAAGGGTTAATAGATAGATATTTGTTGATTGGCTCTGCAGTCTGCAGTCTGCAGTCTGTGTGACTCTGTTCAAATATAATCTCTCTCTCTATTGTTTTCAAGGGTATTATGTGTGGTAGATTATGTTATACCAAGTGGTGGACATGTCCTTGTGTGTGACTTGGCTAAACTCAAACACTTCTCTCACCCCCACAAGCAAAGCACTAACTCACACACTACAAATTATTGAATTTTTTATTTTTAATTTAATAAAAATTCTTAAAATTTTATTTAAAATAATATTATAATATATAACACATTTAATTTTTAGATAAAAACTAAATCAATTAAACTAGATTTAATTGAATAATTTAAAATTATTAATTTTAATCATATTTAATTAATTTATATCAAATCTAAGATTTAAATTAAATTCTTATTTTAATTATATTTTATTAATCACGTTAATTTTGTTATTATTTTTAACAAAACATTTTCTAAAAATTTGAGAATCATACCCAAAAAAAAAGGAATTGTAGAATTTTCCTTTAAAATGAAGCTATGTACCCTTAGTTGTTATTATTAGCTTTCAAAAGTATGCTTTTGACAAACTAAGCAACTAAAAAATGATTATTAGACCTTAAGAATATCTCCAAGTATCTAACATAAACTTTAATCATTCCAATTAACCTTTAATCATAAAATGAATATTTTGGTTATTGCCCAATAACAAAAAATTTAACATTAATATGAAAATTTAAAATCGCTCCTCTCGTAATTATGATAAATTGATTTTATTAATTAAATTTTAAGTTAAGAGGATCGGTCAAAATATTAAAATAATGTTAATTTTATCAATAAATCGAATTTGAGTCGATCATAATTTACTGTTCAATTCAATTTATTATTTCTAAGTATAACTTAAAATTGGATATTAATATATTCCTATACATATACATAAGTACATTACACCATTAGTATCCATGTTTGTTACACCTGTGGAGATAACTTTTAATTTAAGAGCTTTTCATGCCTTACTTTTCTCTTAATCCATCAGTTGTTCCTTATTTATGGCAATTTCTAACTATATTCTAAACTTTTTTTATTCTCATTTATTCCACATCTTACTTATTAGAAATCCCAACAAACAAGATTATGAAAAGGTTAAGTGGCTAATAATTTGGAATATTCAATTTTTTAAAAATCTAACCAAAAAGACAAAAGGTTTAAGGTCAATCGGTATTAGACCGTCATAAAACTAATTAAAGATTGAATAAAATTAAAGAATTTAAAGATAAAAGGTTTAAGGTCAATTGGTATAGATCGTCATAAAAGTAACTAAAAATTGAATAAAATTAAAGAATTTAAAATATAATTGAAAGAGATTGCCCTCACTTGTCAAAGAATTTAAAGTTTAAATGAAAAAAGATATTGTTAAATGAAAATTAGTTGATTTATTTTTATTTATAATAATGTATTAATTTACAAAAATCTAATGATTAATTAATAACATAATTGATTTTAATTCAAAATTTTAATGATTAAACAGGTCAAATGGGTTAAAATTTTTAATCATTAGGAATATCACTATTAAAATATATGGTAATTTAAAATTTATTAACTTTAGATATCATGACTCAAAAAATATATGTTTATGTATCTTATAATAATATACACAATATGTTCAAAATAATACAAACAATTTGCACGTCAAACATATTTTTCTTTCTTTTTTCATGGATTTCAATGGCGAAATCTGTATACCAAACTTGAACCTACTTGGATACTTCTTCCATGGATGAAACAAGTTTAGTCCTTCTTTTACTCGGTTGTTTGACATTAGTCAAGAGGCAGCGATGCCTCCTAAACCTATCTGTAATCATTAATGGGTGACAACTCAATCTGTCTAGAGGTTTCTAAATGGAAGTTCCAATCACTTTGACTTGTCCACACTTAGCTTACAGACCATACGCGTTTTATGCTCATACCTATGCTTTCAGCCTCATGCTTTTGACTTTCATGAAAAGCCTCATAGACTAGCCTTAAACTTCTATACCATATAATGTTAATCTTAACTATTTCTTGATATGATCTCGTAACTCCCTCTAGATTGATGATAATCTTGAGTTTGATCCCTACTTTCCCTTGAATGTCATAGCATTTCGCAATTTTTGTGTTCCCATGATCTTCATGGCTGCTTGTAACTAGTCTGCATGAGCTTCGTTTTCGCAAACTGTGTTAGTGTGTGAAAGTTGTTCCTGTCATCCATGCCAGTATTTAGTTTTCTCTGATATGTACAGTTCTGCACAGTTAACTGGTCATCTGTGGTGTTATCACCAGCATCAGTGACATTGTCATCAAAAGTTGTTCCAACTTCCAAACTTTATTCCAGCAGTGGAAGCAAGTGATAGTATGGTTTACAATAACCGTATACGGACAGGAACTAGCTGGCAAGATTTGTTTATAGAAGAATGTGCAAAATGGAATACAAATTTGAAATATGAAAAATCCACCAAGTTGGTTACGATGACTCATGGCATTACCATTTGTGATCTGTGTGCAGTGAATGATGGAGACCTTAACATTAGTTGTCATTCACTCCAAGATTTTGCAGGTCACTGTTATGAATCTCCTTTGGTAATTCACCCAAACTTATTTGATCAGATGAAATATATATGATGTGAATCAGAAATGAAAACCATTACTCCCAAAGGAATCCAACAACTTCCTCAAATGGCATATTCTGAGTAGAGATGCTATGCACTATGCAGCAGCTAAGTATGATATGTATGGACTTGAATAGCTTGGGAAAAATTCAACCGAGATTCAGAACGTAGGACCTCGAGCACAACCATCAACAGAATGAATACCTCTAGGTTGGTTGTCACAAAGGTATCATGCAAGAATTTTTGCAATATAAAGCTCCTACAAAGGGTCGGGACCGGATCATCACATTAGCCATGTCATGCTTCGTGTGAGAAACCCCTGAGGTTAGCCTCATGTAACTGAAAGAGAAAAAAGAAGAAACAAGTGATTCCTAGGAGTATGTCTGATTATCATGGCAAAGATGAACATAGGCATCAGAAGGCGCTCAAAAATAAGAAAATATGCAGATATATTCTTGATAAGCATGGCATAAGCACAAAGTCAAGCACATATAGTTGGTTTTAACTTGGGATTTCTGACAAATGACTATCATTTGGAGATTTCTATTAACTCCGTCTCTGCAAATAGAGAACATGTATGAGAAACAAACAAAAGTCAAAAGATCTCGGCAACAGTTGAATGAATAAATGGAATAACTTTTGTTTCACTGGCAAGCAAGAACGAGTTGTCCACAGGCATTGCTTACATAATATAAGGGAGCAGTCAGTAGTGTCCCTCATTCTTTAACTCCGATCCTAATATTTTGACCAATTCAAGGTGAAAAATGGTGACAAAACAATCAATATGAATTTGATTATGATGAGGATATTAGTTACACCGTACTAGATTGTAGTTAGAATTCCTAACTTTTGGCTCTGAAATCTAATAATTTTAACATCTTATGTAAATATCTAAGCATGCAAGTTAGAATGTATACAGAATCAGGTCCTTTGAATTCTTTATGCTCTGTGACACAATATCCACCGGATGCTGACAACAGGGATGGATGAATAAAACCGGAATTATCAGAGAACTGGATCGGGAGCCTTCTTTTTGTGCCTTCAACGAACTCATTAATCTTCCCAATCCACCTAAAGTGGTGCTTTTTCTCGATTTCTTGTTGTTCAGATTCCTTACCAAACTGAACTTCTTTCTCGGCCCATAATTTCGGCTTTATCTCGTCTTCCATGGATTATGCATCGATTCAGAAAAGCTCCAAGAGATGATTCTGTTTCCATAACTTATGTATTCATTTGCTTCATCAATTCACAAGCCTCCACCATTCTTCCAGATCGACATAGCATGTCAATAACACAAGTGTAATGCTCTCTTTTAGGTTCAATTCCATACCTCTCCTTCATCAAACTAAAAACCCTTAGACCATCCTCCAGACAACAATTACGGTTACAGGCAGTAAGGATAGTAATCAAAGTCACGTCATTTGCCCAAATTCCCTCTTCTTGCATTCTCTCAAAGAGTTGTATCGAGTACTCAACCATGCCGTGCTTACCATAGCATCCAATCATGGCATTCCAAGATGCAACATTTTTGTAACGGATTTTGTCAAATGTTTTCCTAGCATCTTTCACACTGCCACATTTTGAGTACATGTCAATAAGAGCACTAACCAGAAAAACATTGCTATAGAGCCCCATTCTGTAAATGAGTCCATGAATTTCTTTACCTCGTTGGATAGAACCAATCATCCCATATGCAGGCAGTAGTCCTGTTAAAGTCACGATGTTAGGCCGAATCCCTGAAGCTAAAATGTTGCAGAAGACTCTTACAGCCTCAACAGCTCTCTGACTTTCAACAAAACCTGAGATCATCGTGTTCCAAGTAACCAAATTTGGCAACAGCCCAGCTCCTGTCATTCTAGACAAGAATGAAAATGCTTCATAACTCTCTCCCCTCCTAGCATAACCAGCAATCATCGTGTTCCATGTGAAATCGTTTGGTTCCAATCCATCCATCTTCATTCTCTCAAAAAAGATGAGTGCTTGATCAACCTTCCCCACAATGCAATACCCACAGATCATTGAAGTCCAAGAAGTCACATCTCTTTTCACCATTCTATCAAACACCTTACGTGCATGACACACGGAACCACATTTACCATACATGTCAACCAAAGCATTAGCCATAAAAACATCATTCTCTAAACCCAATTGTTTAACAATTGCATGAACCTCCTTCCCTTTCTTCACATCCAGCAAACCAATACAAGCTTTTAACACAATAGAGAAAGTAAACTTGTTATAAATATGCATAGATTTCTGCATCAAACAAAAGTACCCAATAGCGTCTTTATAGTCCCCGTTGAATGCAGAGGCCAAAATCATCCAATTCAATGCAAATGCATTTGGGTATTGGATTTTCTCAAAGACCCTTATCCCAGATTTCATCTCCCCGCAACTTGCATATACACCAAGTAGCTTTGACCCCAGTGACAAAACGTTTAAGCCAATCCCAGAAGTGACCAACAGGGCATGAATTTGCCTAGT
The DNA here is from genome assembly GCA_025629805.1 of Erythroxylum baracoense. Lineage (NCBI taxonomy): Eukaryota > Viridiplantae > Streptophyta > Magnoliopsida > Malpighiales > Erythroxylaceae > Erythroxylum > Erythroxylum baracoense. The sequence goes on along the minus strand of JAOTAY010000003.1, from coordinate 631,501 downwards.
AGACCTTAGTGCTCTTGCTTTTAGAAACTTCTTAAGCCATAAAGCAATCTGATCAATAGAAAAGTCGCTATCTTCCGACAAAAGACACGATCTTTTCATGGGAACTGTTGCACCCATGAAACGGGTGAGATATAAATCTCAAGGGAAATGTCTCAACTCTCAACTAAAGAATCTCTGTCAAAGCTTATTGCTTTGGGGATTCTGGAACTATTCCTACTTCACATTGTTCATCACTGAGAGAGAGGTATTTAACTGTAGTGAAAGCTAACAAATGAGAAACAGTAGATGGTTGTGATTTATGCGACTATACTTTGACGTCCCCTCAGTCTCCTGGTTAATTACATAGAATGGAAGTCACATTCATGGCTTAAGTATACGTTAATAAATAATAAATTATTGACAATAGAATGTTTCTTATTAAGAACTTGGAAACATTGATCTCTTACGGTTACAGAACATCAAGTTGCAGTTTTTAGAAGCACATTGCGAAATTAGCAAATGATCATCTTCAATTATGTTACTCAGGGATTTGTGGAGGAATGGAGACTTGAGCAGCTCCGCTCTTAGCATTCTCATCATCTTTCTTCACTAGCAGATGCAATTTTCCTTCCTGAAAGCAATCTGGTACACTGTACACTTCAACTTTGACAGTAACAGGAATGTTCCTGCTGAGGTTGAACCATTCAGGTAATATGCATCCTTTGGTTCCTTCTGATGGCTGTTAGTTCGAGTCTGGTTTGTCTTCAAAAGCTTGGTTAGTCCAAATTCAGAGATTCCGACAGTCAGAGATTCGTCTGGAAGGATGTTCTGCATTCTTTCATGGAGGTACAGGAGGCCTGCTCTTCATAAACAAATTGCATCCTTTTGTACCTCTTAGGCCTTGAATCTCCAAGTAGGACAGAACTCGGCAAAAGAACCATTGCTTAATTTTGCCATTAATTGCAGAATCCTAGAAGTTCTACCAGATTTTCGTGATTGGTCCCACTGATGAAACTCCCACTGATGACAGTCCCTTCAGTTTTGAATTCCTGCTCAAAAGTTCTTTTCCAGTTCTTAAACGGCAATGAGTTCTTGTGTCTCATTGGTAGAAGCCCTGTATATACAGTTCCAGGAAGTCCACTACCCGGTTTTCCTGCAATCCCCCTCTAGCTACCTTGGAGAGTTTTCAGCGAATCACCAATAAGAAACGGGCGCTCTCTGAAAATTACGAAAACCCTTCCTACATACAATATGTCAAATGTTTCCTCAAGTTTATAGGGCTTGATGCCAAGACAAAGTCTTTCATAATGTTTTGAAGAATTACAGATTCATATCATACAAAGAAAAGTGGAAAAAAAGATTGTTCAGAAATCCCATTCTTGCACCTACCACAACAGAGACAGTTGAGAAGGAAAAATTACAAAAATCTAGAAAGCTTTCCTTCGAAGATCTCTACAAAACAATGTCGATATTACTTGTTCTGAGTTGGGTTTGAATTGCTTCGCGGTGCCTTTCTTAGACTGGTCTCAACAGCTTTCTTGGGATAATGACCGGCTCCAATTATCTTGCGTACAGCTGAAGACAGGGAGGATACAGAACCTAGCAATCTTCGAGGTTGAACTCTGTCTCCTGCATGGATCTTTGTCTCATGGTGGAAAAAGGATGGAGAAGAAACAAGAATAACAAGAAGAATGAAGGCAAAAGTAGCTATCAGAGCTCTATAGTCAGTTCTCATGCTGTTTATGCTACACAGTGCCAAGTAGAGAAGCTTTCAGGCTAAGTCATGAGTGAGCATGTATTTTCCGACAAGTTGAAAGTGCATGCAGGAGAGTGACTGTGGTGGCTACTGCTTATGAAATATAACAGAATCTGGTATTAGAAAACAATGAGGGGCCTCAGTCCCACAGCAATTAAGCATGTCATTTTGTTCTTGAATAGGCTGAGACTCGGAAGCAGATGCTCATGTGAAGCTTAATAGAGTATTAGTACTTCTCTGACTTCCTTGCTGTGCACCAAATATTAAACCTAGCTATATCATGTGACTTGTATCACATGAGACAAGCATCAGTCACTCCATCTTCTGTCCTCTATTGTTCAGAACAATGATGATGATTCATCTCAACTAGAAGTCACAAGGTGATTAGATACAGCAAAAGTTAGCTGGAAGACCTACTTTACATAAGATAAAAATCAACCATCTTCCAGGAAAATGCCATCTTTGTCTTCAAGATTTCAAGATCCAGAAGTCTACTAATTTGACTTTGAATTCTTCCAAATCATCAACCACATGATCACTACTGCTGCAAGCACATAAACCCTAAAAGCTTGCCTTTGATGACTAATAGTCACATGCCTAAATAAGGATATCAACTTCTTCTGCCCACCAGCTTTAACTGGTTTGAGAACTGTCAGGGCAATCTGGTTTAATGAGATTAGAAAAGGGCTGAATCCCAATGTCAAATTGAAAGCCTCAGTTTATGATACGAAACATGCATTTCCCCAACTATATCAGTAAGCTTTCAAGTTAAAAGAAAATATATTTTATCTTAGCAAGCTATCACCAATTAAATATTCGTCATTGACTTCGCATTCAGAGAAGGAAATCAGATATCCAAGATCTAGTGAATGAGCTCTTGAAATCTGTATCTGAATAAAGACACAGTTGGAGCCACTGCATTTGGTTGGATCCCATAATAAATATGAGAGGTGGCTCCTTTCTGTGAGGGAAACATGTTTCTGCAGGCAATGACCGATAAAATACTTAGTGCTGAGTTCACCTCTTGAATCAGGTTGCATGTTGGATTGAGATATTTGTTTTCCAGAATTCCCATGACTTCACTCTGTTGTGATTTTAATTGAGATTACTGAAAAGATGTTCCGAGTTAAAGAAGCTCGGTTACAAAAGGATAAACCCCTATATCCTCAATATTCATCAATAGAGGATTCTTCTATTGCCGCCGGAACTGAGATTTTGTGCAAGTTAGTGTAACAGTGTTTCATGGAGATAGCGAATTTCCATGATCTTGGAAGTGACAAACACAGATTTGAAAGTCAAACTGTATTCAAAGAACAAACAGACTATCCTCAGGTGGCTTGAGTCTCACAACTTATGATTGTTCAGATCCTTATCTGGATTAACTTGCATGTGCATAAAATAAGATCTAGCAATCTCAATGATCATATTTTGACAAGTGAATCCACGTCAATGTCCAAATCTAACATGGCACACCTGTCAGGCATATGATACTCAGATCTCTAAAGGAGTTTTTAATTTTACCAAAAATTCCAGAACATTGAAGCTTTTAATCAATTTTCCCTTCAATCAGACGGCAGTGAACAATTTTCCTTCCATGCAATAGTAGTAAAACCAAACAATCTTGCGAAGCAAGAAATTAACTGCTCATCAATTACATCTTCAGAAGGAAGTGGAGTATCAGTCTCCCTTCTTAAAGATGTAACTTCTTTGTCTGCAATCCCACAAGGCACAATATGCTTAAAATAGTGTAGATCGGGATCAATGTTAAAGGCCAAGCCATGAGAGGTGATTCCAGATGATATACGTACCCCTATTGCACCAATCTTTTTATCTCCAACCCAAACGCCCGTCTCACCCTTTTTTCCAGCACAAGCTTCTACACCATATAGTGAAGACAACTCAATCATAGTTAATTCAAGTTTCTCCACATATTTCCTGGCACCAAGTCCAATATCACGAAGGGAAATAATGGGGTACAAGATGGCTTGATGGGGACCATGGTACGTAATGTCTCCTCCTCTTTGAGTATAGTAAAGTTCCGCCCCCATTGATTTAAGTTCAGATTCAGGGATCAATAAATTGTGATCAGTCCTTCGTTTTCCAAGGGTATATGTAGGTGGATGTTGCAAAGAGAGTAGTGTATCAGGTATCTTCTGAGCTTTTCTAAGAGAGACCAGATTTTCCTGTAGTTTAAGGGCTTCCAAATAGTTGACAATTCCCATTTTCCATACCTCAAGACTCCTTGAAGATCTCATCTCTGCAGATCACAAAATAATTCAGTCACTCATCTTGGCATGCTCATAATGTATCATTTCGAAGATGAATACATCAAATGCTTAAAGGGAAAGACAATCCCTTTACCTATAATCACAAAACAGGCCACAAATAACCATTGTACATTATATCCCACAGGAAAATGATCGTCTACATATACCATCACCAAATCCAACATCTCATCATCCTTCTAATGGAAAAATGATAAACAGCCTGACCACATTACTGTTCCTCAGATCTATTCTAACTAAAGTGTTCACCTCCATACAGAAGCTCACAAAAACTACGAGCTCTCGTCTCAGCCCAACAGCAGGACCCAATAAGAAAATTAAACTTAACACTAAGAATTTTAACACGAAATGACCCCCCCAAACTTTCCACTAAACATCACAACGGCTGCAAGTTCATGGGAAATCACTTAAGACCACATATTCACAGCTAGATCTTTCTGGGCCTAGTTGATGCAGCTTGTAGTTTCACTTTCTGAAACCAAAGACTTGTCTACTTACATGACCAAGCGGACAATTTACAACTCAAGACAAAAATCCGAGCATTTAAACAGTATCATAACTAGCATTTGAAGAAGAGGGTGCATGAACAAAGATTATAACATTAAAGATGCGAAGTTTATAAAGAAATAAGGGAATTATTAGGGGTGATTAATAAAGTTAGGCAATTTACAACTAAAGACAAAACTCCGAGCATTTAAACAGTACCATAACTAGCATTTCAAGAAGAGGGTGCATGAACAAAGATTATGAACATTAAAGATGCGAAATTTATAAAGAAACAAGAGAATTATTAGTGTTGATTAACAAAGTTTCAATCTTTCACAAAATTCTTTAAGTTGCCACAAGAAAAAGAAAGGAAAAATGAAAGGCAAATATTTCACCAATTAGCTAAAATCCCACGTCACGATACACATCCAGCTCATATTCACACAAATCTTAAACAAAACAAGAAAAAAGAAACGGATGATGAAAAAAAGAAGCAAGCTTTATGCATAACCAGGAGAGTAATACAAGAAAAAATGTTACCTTTGCAAAACAGGGAGAGCCAATGTGGGAAGCCAGAGAAAATAAGAAATGGGTTTTGGCTTATCCTAAGAACGCGTTTTTAAGGTCGAGTTTCACAAAGTCCTTGGCGGATCGAGGCTTTTCACTCTTTTGCAGACTTTATAGTTTATACTAACATTAAAGTACAAAAGTTACAGCCGCCGAAACTGTCCCGAGTTAAAGTTCGAAGTCAGTCCAGAGCAGACGTACACTTATTTGTCTTTCTCAGTCGATCATAAAATGAGGACGAGATATTACGTTCCAGTCAACATGTTTATGCTCTGCTTCATATTTTCTTATTCACACTTTTTTTTTTTTTGAGTTTCATATAAACGTACGGATAACACGGTATAGAATAGAGCAGGAATATGATAATCAAAACAGAATATCTGTTGCTTAAAATGATGGCATTTCAAAAGTTCCTATACCTTGTTTTGTTGGCTCAATTGTCGTCTTAATCAAATTTTGAAAATCAGGCATAATGTATAAATTACTTGAATGTAGGTCAATTCTAAAAAAATTTAATTTAATCGAATTTAAAGTTAAGTTATGTTTGATGGACGTACAATTTTTAAGAGAATGAAATGGAATGGAATAATTTATAATAGAATATAATGTAAATTAATATAATATTAAAAAATTATTATTTGAGAGAAATAGAATAATTCATAATATAATACAGTGAAATATTATTTTAAAAAAGAGTTTATAATATAATATAGTAAAAAGTTGTTTATCATTTTACATTTTATTCTAAAACTCTCAAATCGAAAGTTTCTCATTTTTACTGTTTAAGATAGAATACAATGCAACACGAAATTTTCCTCTTTCATCCTATCTTATCTCATTTTATTATAAACTCTTCTCTAAAACGATGGAATAATATGACATTTTATTTCATTCCATTAATCAACCGCCAACTAAACATAGCCTTAGACTAAACTCCAACTCAAAAGACTGATCGAACCAACCCTCGGGACAATACAATTCTTTGTTTCTCTCATTCATCAATGTACTATAACCAATGAAAGGTAAGAAAATTACCAGCAAGCAAAAAAGATCAGCTTCTATAATTGTATATTCTCAACCAAGAAGTTCATAAGTTGAAAAGGACATTCCGTATAGGTTTGTAACGCTAAAGAACAATGAAAAAAAATGCTCCCACTGTAGCCATAAAAGAGGATAAGGGAACAGAGAGGTATACATGTTCTGCATTGTACAGTCTATAGATTTGAAGAACATGATTTTAGCTGATATATACAAGCAGCTTTGGTCCGGGGGTATTATCTGTAACTGAAGCTAACTCTAGGAAGAACAAGAAAGCATGCAAACGCCTGGCCGATAAGCCCAGGCTGGCGGCAGACGAGCATACTTTTCCATTCCTGACTGCTCATCAAAAGGCCGCTTGATCAATTTAAGCAGCCGTCTAACTTCTCCAAAGTCACCCATTTCAGCTGCATCAATGGCAGTTTGGCACAAGTAGTTCCGGAGCACATATTTTGGGTTTACTGAATCCATTTGGGCTTTTCTATGTTCATCTGACTTGTCACTGGCACCCAGCTGCAGAAATAGAAAAGAATGAGATTAGACAACAAAAACTAGGCAGAAATAGATTGTATCATCTTTCCTCTGTGTCCCATTTCATGACCAAGTTTTATCTCTTTCTGGCTTTTCAATTTTCCAGCTAGCGGGATCGTTCAGCTTGTATAGGAGGTGGTTTGCAATAAAATGGAAATGGAAAGATCCAGAAACAGAAATACAATGTAGAAATATCTGTCTATGAAGCCTAATAGAGATAAAACTGGTATACGCTATAGAACAATACTTCAGTACCTCCTTAACGTATGATTGCAGCCAGCTAAGCCATGCCTCTTTGCGCTCCTGACCTATATCTAACAGAACAGCCTTCAGAGTAACCAGCAAGTCTTCTGGTGAAATATTTGGATCTGTCTTGATATTCGAAAGTGATCGGAAGAAATTTGTGTAATCAACTTTATCTACGGCCATGTTATTAAGGAGTTTACTTATCAACTCTTTATTGTATTTGGGAAGCCCTAGCTTTCTGGTCATTATAGCTTGATACTCATCCATGAATTTGGTTCCATACCTGTAAAATTCAAGAAATATCAGCTTCAGAAAAAACTGCAACTCACCAAAACTATCTCTCACATGTCTGAGGTTACAGTACCTTTCCATTGCATAATTTGCCTCTTTATCATTTATCAACTGAACTGTTGATAGAGTAGATACGAACTGTGCAATATTCCATAAGCAAATATCTGGCTGATTTGCGAAACAGTATCTTCTACCAGGAAGATCTGTAGTATTTGGAGTATAACTTGGATCGAAAGCATCTAAAAACCCAAAAGGGCCATAGTCAATGGTGAGACCCAATATGCTCATGTTGTCAGTGTTCAGCACACCGTGGGTAAAACCAACACCCTGCCAACATGCAACCAAGGAAGCAGTGCATTCAGCAACTTCCACTGCCCAAGCTGAAACATTAAGCAAACAGTGATGGGAAAATAATCGATCTTTGCAACACCAATAAAAAGTGTAAAACATGAAAGACAGACATGCAATAAGAATGATAGTTTAAATATGTTAATCGAGGCAATCAGGTAGAGGATTTCCTAAAAGCAGCTATTGACACAAAAGTCACTTTGCTTTATTCTGTACTTTTATTGCATATCATATTTATAAGCCAGTATGCCTTATTGCAGTTTTGTTACTTAAGACACTGTTGCATCATCCTCATTCTTACCTGCATATTTGTTTGAGGTTAGATCCACGATTGAATCATTTTCAAGACCTGTACTAAAAGATACACTCTCACTTTTAGTCATATTCTCAATATGAGGAAAATGATGTCTAATGGCATAGTCTGCCAGAACACGAACAATCTCAAAGTCATCTTTTCCTCTAGAGGCATGTATTTGGTATGAACCAAACCGAAGAAAAGATTGTGCAACTCTGCATACAACTGCACCAGGCTCTTCTTTTGGGTTGCCACTGCATGAGAAGATAATATTGTCAGCATAAACCAGAGAGCATCTCAAACGCAGCACCTAAATTCATTTGTCACAATTAAACTTTTTGACCATATTTCTTAGCATTTCATGATAGAGTTCCCTTCAACATCTATGAGATCAAGTGAAGCATAATATACTTGTAAAATCCAAAATTGTAGTATCAACCATGAAATAACAGATTCCCAGGAAACTGAAAAAGTAGGAAGTTTGAAAATGCAACTAAAGACCAAAACTGGTATCTCCCATTTGTTGTTTGCGCTAATGAATTTATTCTCAAGATTTTTAAGAAACTTTGAATCCCCTATAAATGCAGAGAAAGATCTTCAAAAGTTCAGAGTACATGAAGAAAATGCATAATGGTCCAAAATGATAATTAGGAAAATCTGAAATGCATAAACAGTGAAGCTTTCCACTTGCAGCATGTACATCACTACTTCAGTTATTGCAACTTACTCATAGAACATGTCTCGGGAGACATATTTCCCTGTTGTAACAAGACACAGTGCTCGAGTTGTTGGAATCCCTAGAAAGTGCATTGCTTCACTGCAAAGGAACTCCCTGATGCTACTACGTAGTACTGCAAGGCCATCAGCAAATCGGCTATATGGGGTCATCCCAGCACCTTTAAGTTGCAGTTCCCACCTTTCCAACTTTGAATTCAGAATCTCACCCAGTGTTATTGCCCGACCATCCCCCAGTTGACCAGCCCACATGCCAAATTGATGTCCTCCATAACACTGTGTATAAGACAACCTACAAGAGAGAAGACGATAAGAGATGAAAAGAACAGAACTAAAAAAATAGAAAGGAATGGATTAGGTCATCAGTCTGACGAGCCGCAACATAGTGGAGTTGAGTCAAAAGACTTACCCTCCAACCAATGGAGAAGCCCCAGAAAAGAGTAGGGGAAAATCTGATCTTTCAAATCTGCAGTCCGATAAAATATATTGCTAGTTAGTTCGATAAGCTTGAAAAACTTTTCCAAACCTCAAAGCTTTATATTCAAGACTACACTCAATGAATATCTCCAAGTACAAAACGGAACAAATGAACGATTCCATGGTCGCAAAATGGCTAACAAATGTTATCTGAATTACCTTGATAGTCATCCTACTGTTCGTACCACAGTTATCAATCCGCGAGTCAAATCAATTATGCATCAATTCACAAAATTCGGAGCTAAATGCCACTAGCTAGCCACCACGAAGCAAAATATCATGAGAAAGACTCACTCTTTAGGGTCCAAATCAAGCAACTCAGCAACTGATTCCGACCACACAACAAGCTGAGGATTCTCGACCTCAGCAGAGGGCGAAACTTTGGTGTAGCAAGCATGCAACACCTGGGAAACACATGAACACTAACTTTAATCATTTTTGCGCCATTAAAACTCACACAAAGAACTGATAGTCACATCAAAACTGCCAAGTAAGTTCATGGCCTTCATAAATCCAATTCAGTGCCTAACAAACATAAACCAATCAACATGTACAGTCGATCGGAAGAAATACATGATTAAATTGAAGAGAGAAATGGAAAGTGAAAAAGACCTCACGAGGAAGATTACTGGTTATAGAATCACCAGGAAGTTCTCGAACAAAGGAATGGTCCCAGTTAAGATCTTCAATTTTCAACTTTATCCTAAGATCACTTTCTCCTTTACCGCGGTCAACGTCGGCGGATTCCAAGCTCTGGTTCCTCAAATCGCGCGTCACCGACTCGAAGGATGCTTCCCGCGAATGCGATTCCATGGATTTCAGACAGAAGTCGACACTGGAGGAGGGGGAGTTACTGGAGCGGAATCCGCATGCGGCGGCGGTGGAACAGTGGAGATTTGGGGGAAAACAAGGGGTATAACGGGAATTCGAAGGAGAGGAGAGAGACAGAGAGCGAAGGTTTTTGGAAAGAATAATGAGCAAGTAGCATTGTAAAAGGCTTTTTTGAGAAAATATTTTCTTTTTCGAACAAAATTGGAGATTTTCTTTTTCCTTTTTGACTTTTGTGTAAAATAATATTTTTCAAAAATAATTTTAGTAATTTAAATAAAATTAATTATTGTCTAAATTTATTGTGCAAAAAGTAATGTTATGAATACCATATCGGATTGAGTTCTAATACAATACTGTATCGATATCGATTAATACCAGATACTGTTTCGAATAATTTTTTAAATTTATGAAATAGTCTTTAAATTTTTAAAAATTAAAAAATAATCTATTGTTATATTGTACAGTTATACTGTATATTTTTAATCATGTCTCTAAAAATCAAAATAATGAATAATAATCATAGTTAATATGAAATAACACTAATTTTAAGATATTTCACGTATAAATAATAATCACAATTTATATAAAAAAGGCAATCATTATTATACAAATATAAAATTAAGAACAATAAAATATATTTAAAATATTACAAATTTAATTTTTATTATATAATAAATAATAATTAATAATTAATTAAAAATAACCTTTTTATTAATTAAGAATAAGGTTGCGATAGACGTTCTTAAAAATTGTGCTTAAGCGAAACATATATAATTAGTGATGTTGTTCTTATATGTTAGAATAAATAAAAAAATAATTTATTAAAAATGGGTTTTTATTAAAATTTAGTAAAAAATTAGTTCATCAAATAATTTCTTTTTTAATTATTTATAAGTATTTATTCTAATTATTAATTATTATTATTTTGAGTTAGAAAAAAAGAGAAAAACAAATGATGTTCGGACTTGAAAGTCGACTATTAACTGAAAGAAAAAATGACAAACTAAAAAAAATTAACGTCCGCGTTCCCTCTCTTCCTCCGTTTCTCGCTCGTTAATGTGCTCCTCAATTGTTCAATCCAAATTCTCACTCTTGAAATCCCTTATTTTTCAATCCTCCAATTCGTCACAAGAAACTGCTCCCCAATCCGCGAAAAGCTCTAAACTATCACTCATAATTGGGATATAGTTAGGGGGGAAGAAAAGGAATCAAGCTTGTCTTAGGTTTATCACAATCACAATTCGCTAGATTGGAGTTTGAAGATGAATTTCACCTGTTTTTCGAAGAATTGGAGCCTTAATTGAAGTGGGTTATTGTTGAAATCAATTAGAAGCTTTAAAGTTGGAGTGTTTCTTGAAGGTTTTATTCTTTTTCTTTAACTTCGTTTTTGTGTTAAGGTTTTGGAATTGGATAAGCTTGGAAAGTTGAAAATTTTGTCGTTAGTTAACTTATTTTGGTTCTTGTTTGCTGCTACAAGGTTGGTTCTGGTCGTTATTTTGGGAATTTGGTCGAATTCAGTGACTTATAGTTTTTTTTTTGTCTGCTATTTTTCGTTTTCCACCAGCGTAAGATTAGAGTTTCGAGCTTGTGAATTACTTGGTATTTCCTAGTTAGCGTAGTGGCTCTTTCCTTTTCGATTATTATTGATTTTAGTATCTTAATTTTGTGCAATGGGGTCTATCAGTGGAATTTTAGCTTAGTTTGTTTCTAGTTGTTTAGTCTGTGTTTTTTGTAAGTTAACTATGACTAACAATTTGATGATTTAAGACTAGATTTTGATGAATTTGGCTTTAACTACTTTAATAGTATCCCCTTTAAGCATATCATATGATGTGAAAAGAAGTTTGTGAGTTTCTCATTTTCTTAAAATTTGTCATCAGGTACTAGCAGCTCGCATTTGGACAAAATTGATCGATTTGTTTGCACTTTGAATAGTTATTTCAAAAGGGGATCAGTTTAATTCAAGGGCTTGATTTTGAGGAAAGTTGAGATGGAGTTTGGGCTCTCCGATAGCAGTGGTTTGTTAATTTAATCTCTCTTCAAGATGGTGTATTTAAGTTAGCATTGATGATGTTTATTTCGTTTCTGTAAGTTTAGGCATTAGATTAATTATGGTGTTTGCCATGTCATCTATTTCATGTATGTTATGACCAGCCACGTGAACCACTCCCAGGGTAAGCTCTTCAAAGGACAAGTGTATCAGAGACGTGGAATGAAAGTGGGAAGATAGTTGACTGGGTAGCTTAGTTGAAATATTATTAATTCTGCTTTAATTATTCGGTTATTTTCCTATTTATCAAGTTTTAGTGGCTCCACTTATGTACTTAGTGGCTAGTGGTTTCCGTAGCATAGGAGTTGGTTATTTTCATCTTATTAAAGTTGTAAGTGGGAACGGAAAGAAGGAGAAGAAAATTTTACCTCAAATTCTGAATTCAAGAGATCTTTGGGTTCTCTCTTAATGAGCCTATATCGTCATTCACCATAGGTCACAAAGGAAGAAAATCAAATAAACATTCATCTCCTCAAAGTTTACAGATTGATTTTGCAAGTAATCGCCATGTAACTTGATCTCAGTTTCGGGACCGTAACAATGTATCTGATTTTAGAGGATGATCTTGATCATCTTCAATTGCTTTGTAGAAGGTATTTAGTTAGGTCTTCTTGACCATTTAATCTGCAGGAACTGATGATGACCTTCCACCATCCCATCGGAATAGATTCCAAAGCGGGGGACGAGCCGCTGGAAATGGGAGATCTGCACTCGTCAGTTCTGCTGCGTTATCTAGGATGCATGGCGATATGGAGACTCAAATCCACAACATTGAGCAAGAAGCATACACTTCAGTTCTGCGGGCCTTTAAAGCTCAATCGGATGCCATCACCTGGGTATCTGTTCACTTTTCTTATTATGGATGTTGTCCTTGCATAAGTTACTATAACGTGAGGCTGAAAGCTGCAACTTTTCTTTTACAGGAGAAAGAAAGTCTAATTACAGAGTTAAGAAAAGAATTGAGAGTATCAGATGAGGAGCATAGAGAGCTTTTATCCAGGGTTAATGCAGATGATATTATCCGAAGAATAAGGTCTGTGCAGAATTGTTTTCTCAAAACTTTGATAGATTACAGTCGATACTTTTAGGAGGAAAATGTAATCAATTATGATTCTAGGGAATGGAGAAAGACAAATGGTGTCCAAGGTGGAATGCCAAGCAGTGCTCGGCCAGCTCATGATCCTATACCTAGTCCTACTGTATCAGCATCACGCAAGAAACAGAAAACACCTCAGTCAGTCGTTTCATTGTCAATGGGTGCCCCTTCTCCTGCACTACATCCATCAATGCAACCATCCACATCAGCGCTGAGAAGAGGTCCTCCCTCGGCATCTAAGAACAAGAAACCGAAATCAGTAAGTTGTATGATCTTTTATCGTCAATAATATGCATGCAGTTCTTTGGCAGTTAACATGTAATTCTCTGGTTGTCATTACTGTTGTCCTTTTATTGATTCTTCAATGCAGTCCATGCCTGGTTTGACAGTAAGGACCCCAGTTGCTAACCGCGGTTCTTCAGGTCCCTTTGCAGCCAATGAGCCTGCTGAGGCTACAAGTTATGATCTATTAATTGGCAGAAAAGTTTGGACTCGTTGGCCTGAAGATAACCATTTCTATGAGGCTGTTATTACTGATTACAATGCAGTTGAGGTACATTTTACCGTTGTCTCTGTAACATTCGTGATTATAGGGCTTATAATACTATGATCCTTTCCATGTCTTGACAGGGAAGACATGCTTTGGTTTATGATATGAATACAGCTGACGAAACATGGGAATGGGTGAATCTGAAAGAGGTAGTATTGGTTATGTAGTGTATGGTTAACTCTACATTTAGTTTTTTGGATGCAAATTTATAATTCTAAACATTGTTAAACATGTTAAATAACTGCTGGTTGAAGAATTTGTGGTTGAAGATCTTCTGCTAAGTTGACTTCTTGTATTTTGCTTGCAACTCTAAATTTTGTTTGTTTGTTAATCAGAAATATTTATTATGTATTTTGAATTGTACGTCATGCTTGTGTGACAATATTAGCAAATTGCCATGATTGGGATGAGTTTTTCTCTTTTTATTTTTTTTTAATTTTGAGCGTATCTATTTGATCCAGGCCATTATTCGGTCAAGTATTTCTCCATTAACCCTAATCCAGGATTCATTAGTTTGACCATTGCTTTGAGAACAGAGGTGGTAATATAAATTTGTTCCTGAAAGTATACATCGATTAATGGCAGATATCACCAGATGATATAAGGTGGGAGGCTGAAGAGGCAGGCCTTGTTCATAGAGGTGGCCGGCCAGGTCTAGGCCGTGGGAATAAGAAGTCCATAATGCGAGGTGGAGCTGCTGCCGGAGCAGGGAGAGGCAGAGGAACCATTAAGGGTCAATCCAAGAAGGAACTCCCTCTTACACAAAATGGTGTCGGGAAAAAGGCAGTCGGGGCTATTGAGATCCTTCACACCGAGACTTTAATCAAGGAGGTAAATCAGAACCTAGAACATTTTGATACTGCAAATGAGGTGGCTTCTCCCTGACCTTGGTAGCTTTGAACAGGTCGAAAAAGTTTTTGGGGCAAGCCAACCTGATCCTGTAGAAATTGAGAAAGCAAAGAAAGTGCTGAAAGTAAGGACCGAGCATATTGTATTTATAATTGCACACTGTCGTCCTTTGTAAGGCATTATATCTTCTCTATAATGCAGGACCATGAGCAAGCACTTGTTGATGCAATTGCGAGGCTCGAAGATGCATCTGATGGTGAAAGTGGTAATAGCTAACTGCACATAACCATGTTTATACTGTGTATTGCTTTTGGCAAGGATGTTGTATAATCTAACTGTAGTGTTGGGATGTTCAAATTTAACCTGTTGTGTACAATTTGTCCATTAAGGTACTAGAATGTTTCCCAATGTATCTCATGTTCTTTATCGCGAAGTCCTCCGCACAGTTTAGTTTGGTTTTATCCTTTATATCTTCTTTCATGAACTCTGCAAATTTTGTTCATGAAAGCATGTGTGAGATAAAATAGAAAACCAGTACAGAACACCAGAAGGCCTTATTGATGATACAGACAATGCAATTGGCTTTCTTTTTTGTCTTTTGGATTAAAAGCAGATGAGGGAGAACGGCACTTTCCACACGGACAATCGATGGACCCGGATCGATGACGAAAACGAAAAACGGCTGTATGCTGAGATGGTTGTTATAGGTAAGAGTAGTGGAAGGCAACAATTTAGCAAGAGAGGGTAGACATGGATGTCATGACTAACATGAAGAGAGGCCACAACACATAATAGCTAGGATTGTTACCGATACTGATGTACGATGATTTTATGACTGGACTGAGATTTTGACGCATTCCCTGGCTCATTTCATATTGAGCAGCGGTTGTAGCCGTAGTTTCTTGTAGTTCTATTTCAATGGAAGTTAGAAGATTGACTGTGTAAATTATGCTAATATCGTATTTTATTTTAACCCCAACATTATATGATATTTGGAAAATGATTCTGATTTCTTTATCCTTTTCATCCGGCTCACTCTCTTAAGATATGGTTTGTCTGGTGGAAAACTTAAAAGCAATTTTATATTTTATTTTATTTAAAATTAGGCCCAAATATATCTCAAAATTTAATTAATTTAAACTTAATTTATTAATTTTAAATCGAATTAAACTGAACCCGAGCTCAAGTCCGATGTATCGCCCCTACTTCCAACAAGCATTTTACATTGACAAATACAACTCCCATTGTCTTCCCTTCTTTATCTTTCCCTGTCTTCTCTATTAATTATACTTCGCCATTTGAGACCAACAAGGCAGGTGAAAATCAGAAGCTCACAAAAAATAGATAATTTACATAATAATACAGCCACCATCATCACCTCCTTGTCTTCTTCCTCCCTCTTCCAGTCCCTCCACCCCCCACCTCAGCATCCACACCATGTCTTCCCCTCTTTCCCCTTTCACCACCTGACTCCAGTGCGTGCTTCACCTGCCTCTTTGGCGGCCGCCCGATTCTCTTCTTCTTTCCGATCACTTCTCTTACACCTCTTCCCCTCAAACTCGAACTCCTTGTCACTGTTTCTCTTACCTTATCTCTGTCCCTTCCTCTTGTCTTCCTATCTCCCTTCCCTTTACTGTCTTTTATCTCTTCTTCTTCTGAGGAATCATCATCATTTTGTGTCCGTTTATTTGGTGAATTCTTTTTCATTCTTTTCAAGAAACTTGCGGCTCCTTGTCTCTTCCTTTGGTTATCAACTTTCTTCTCCACCTTCACATCGAAATTGTCATGTGAACTTAGTTCATTACCACCATATCGATGCTGCATCTCCCCATTACTCTTGCTCTCTGTTCTTGAGCTTCTTCGACCGGGTACTGATATCGACCTCTCTTTAGACCTCTTCTTCATACCCTTTTCCTTGATCTGTACAGGTGCAGCTTCAATCTTCTCTTCCTTCAAAATCGGCCTTTCTTCAACTACCACCTCCTTTTTATCCACCTTTGTACTTGCATCCTCAGGTTGTGCTCTAACATTACCTTTTGCTGTACATACAACCATTGCAGGTTTCGAAACTTGGGCCGTTTTCAGCTCAGGTTCCACTTTCACGACCTCCTTGCTGGTTTCAAGTTTCGGGAACATCTCTGCCTTTTGCTTCAACACCAGAGATCGGAGCTCAACAGCAGCAAGATGCTCCGGTGAGTTCCTAAATAAAACGATTGCATTGCTCAACAGAAGGAGAAGATCTCTGAAGAACTTTCCGACGGCATTGGAGTATGCTCCTTTGTCAAGCCTTAGTTGAACAGTTTGGAGATCAATGTGCTGACGGACCAAGTTTCTGTACCTTTCAGATTCCTTCAAAAGAACAACATTACAGTCATTGATAGGAGCGTTAATCACTAACAAATAAATAAAAAAAATTTACGAGACCAATCTAATTATTATTACAAAATATTTTTTCTTATTTATTAATAATAATTATTATTAAAGACCATAAAAATAAATAATTAAGAATAATAATTTTTTTGATTGAATTAAAAATATAAACTCAATTTAATCCAATCAAGCTTAAACTTAAAATTATAAACTAAAATAACATCAAATCGACAACTAAATCCAACCTGAATTTGCCAACCTACAACCCATCAAATATTTTATTCTTAATAACGGAATTATTGGCATAACATACCAAAATTCTTAAACAAGGTCAATTCGCCACATAGGACAAGACTGTTCTTCCTTAGGCCTAATGGTTGGTAATTTCCAGCAAGCTTTTTCTTTAAGGGATTGACCATCCAAGACCTAGAAACACGTGAAGTCAAGACAAAAGGCTCTTGTCGTTGGGCCAGACTCGATGCCAATTACATTCTTAACCCACATTGACCAAGATCGCAACTAATTTAGGCTTGGCAATTTCGTCTAAAGTCAATGACTCAATATCGAATTTCGACTAAATTTAAGAATGAAAAATCGGTTCGAAATGAGAGCTAAATTAATCAAACTACTTTTCTAAAATAATATTAATTTTAAAATTTTTTTAAATAAAATAAATTATTTCAAGAAATGAAACTAACAAAAACGAGTCTAACTTATTATGATTCCAAAATCAAATAAAATTTTTGATTTAAATAATATTTATAAATTTTAATGTGTATCCTCTTAATTTTAAAATTAAGATAAAATCATTCAATTCAATCCTTAAATTGGATTAGGAGTCCTAATCTATTAAGGGTAGACCTAATAATAGATTTTCTATTGAACTAAAGTTTCAATTTTAGTTAACAGAAATTAAGATTTTCCCCATATAAAATTTAAATAAAAACATTAGGGAGTACCTGACTCCAAAGCCGACGTTCAAACGCTGAGCTGAGCGGATTAGAGCGGATGATCTTGAGGATCTTAATCAATGGCTCAGATTTGACGGCGGAAACCCGCTTCGTGGCGGGAGACACCTCATCACCGCTACTACTCCCAACCACTGCGCTGCTGCCGCCGCCGTCAGCTCTACGACCGCGTTTCTTCTTCTTCAACGAGAAGGTAGCTGAGCTTTGCACGTCACTGTTTTTATCCTTCTCTTCCCGCTTTGACTCTCCCACAGACTCACCCAATTCGTTCGAGTCGCCAACTCCACCCGCCTGACTGGCCCTCGTTGCTCCGTTATCATGCGACCACCCCGGTTCGGACTGGGGGCGCGTAGGGTCTGATTCGGGTTCCGGTTCTATAACCGCCTCCGATGTTACGATGTCGTTTGCTTCATTATTTGTTGTCGTTTCAACCTTTTGTTGTTGACTCGTCGAGTTCGATTCATTAAACGACCGGTCGTCTCGCTCGTCGCCGGCGTCGATCATCGTCGTCGGAGTGTCAATTTTCTCCGCCTTCAGATCTATATCCCCCTTCACGCTCTTCTCCCTTTCCTCTTTCAATCTCTTCACTTTCAATTCCAGCGACCTGTAAACAAACAAACCATTAATAAAAGCTTTCAAAAACCTCACTCTCTCAGATCTCACGAAAACCAGAGAAGCCAATCGGATTTCGAGTTTCTACACGATCGAGTCGTCACGTTGTTGAACCTCCCGACGGAGCTCCTCCACCCGAATCCGCCGGAGCTCGTCGACCAAGCGGTTAGCACCATCACTCACGTTGTTGTACCGTCGCTGGAGGTCGTTGAACTTGTCCATACAGTTCTCCGAAGTGAGACCGCCGAGACTCGGCGTCCTGTCCTTCACCTCCACCGCCACGGAGTCCCAACTCTCGATCCCGTGGCGGTTCACAGCGCAAGCAAGCAACAGCTCCTCCAAGGCGCCCCACTGTCGCTCCCCGGAAGAAACTCCCTGCGCCGCCTTATCGTCGTCATCAATAGTATGTTCTCTTCTCGCCATGAAAACACCTTTACTCCCTCTCTAACACAGATTCTTCATCATCGTGTCATCATCATTACATTCTCCATGTGTTCCTTCAGAATGTCCAATTCTTGTTATTTTCAAATTAGGGTTTTTGCTCAAAATTTACGTTCCAGAATTTACGGAATATTTTGATGTTTCCTTTTCGATTTTAGTCTTCTGATTTTGATTTGATCGCAGAGAGCACGAACTTTGGGCACGCTCTTGCGTTTTTATAATTAACTTTTGGTACGAGTGTCGATTAAATTACAGATTTGCCCATACTTTTCATTTATAAGATGGGCTAAATCATTAGGAAATCGAGTTGTGAGGATTTGGGCCCAAATTTTGGGGGAGTGGTGGCGGTGAAATCAACTTGCTGAAATGATAAGTACTTATTTTCAATAAGTACTTATATGTTTGGGATTGTTATTTTGGTAACTGCTGAAACGTGAAAATAGGTGTTTGGCAAGTGCAGTTGCGGTTGCTGAAAAGAAATAAAATAACTAAAAAGTTCATTGATTTAATAAACTATTAATTGTTGTATAAATAATTAAAAAATATATTATTCGTCATATAAATTAAAATTATAAATAATAAAATATTAAATTAAAATAAGAAAATATAAATAAAATAAATTTAGTAAATAAATATT
>JAOTAY010000003.1:598896-611963 GCA_025629805.1 Erythroxylum baracoense | reverse complement strand
ATTAAAATAAGAAAATATAAATAAAATAAATTTAGTAAATAAAATATTTCACCTTACTTAAATATTATTGGCAAAAATTTCCTTCTATTAATTAAGTAAGGATATAATGGAAAATACTAAAATATCATAAGGTTATTATTGAAAGGTAAAATTTCCACCGCATAAGCAGTTTCCCAGCGCAACCCCTTTTCTGCTTATCTATTTCTGCGGTAGCACCGCAGTTTTCTCCAACCTGCAGTTGTCGGCCGCAAATCCAAACGTGTGATTGCGTTTGGAAACTGCAGTGGATAAGTACTTATCTCTACTGCACCGCAGATCCAAACGCAGTCATATGTCCTTCGTCGGGTTTAAATGGATTAAAATTTGAATTGAATTAATTAAATATATTTTTAAATTTTAAAAATTAAATAAAGTTATTAAAATTGCAAACTTTGTATTTCAAAAGGATCAAAATTTAATCAATATAAATTAAATTTATTAATTGTAAATCTTACGATTACTAAATATATTAAATTAGGTTTGAGTTATACGTTTGAACCAATGTTTTAAAAATCGTACTCGTAACAGTTTTAATCATAAGCTTAAATTAATATTTAAAAACTATACCCAAAGTTAAACAGTAAAATAAAAGATTTAAAGTTTAAAAGGTTTAATAAGTATTGGCTATTTTAAATTTAGTTAAAATTAAATAAATTTAAAAATTTTTAAAAATAATTAAAGAAAATTATCCTTATCCATCAAAAATTTAAAATTTAATTAAAAAAAGATATTATTAAATGAAAATTAAGCTATTTATTTTTAATTATAAAATTTTATTAGTTTATAAAAACTAGTCAATCAATTAATAAATTAATTAATTTTGAACAACAAAGATTATTAAAATAAATCTAACTGAAAACTTAGAAACCAAATTGAAAAGTTGGTCAATTCAAAATTTTCACTGTTAAACTGATTAAACTAGTTCGGTCATTAAAATATTGATTTGAATAATCAGACAACTCAAATTTTGATTAAATTTAAGATAAAATTTATCCTTAATTATTATAAAATTATTAGTTCATAATTTAAATTAATCAAGATTTTAATATATTAAAATTTATAAATAATAATTACATCATAACCAAATTTACCGATTTTTGTATACATTCAGAAATTTGAAAATTAGTAATTATAAATTATAAAAATTATTAAATACAAGTATTAAAATTTAAATAGAGAAGCAGAATTGACTTGAGTAGAGCGGGAAAGGCAATTGCCAATTAGATTTGGACTCGAATGGGTACTATAAAAACCCTAAAACTCATTGCCCTCAAATTCCGTAGATTTTCCCTCCATTGACCGACCTGTTGGCTTTTCACTTTCTCCCAGTGTCGCTTGCTTCGCTTCTTGAACCATAAAGATTACACCTTTGCTCAAGTTTGAAGTTTCCCATCTTCTGTTTCTGGGTTTTTGCGGATTATGGGGAAGGTTCCCAGAAAGAGACCAATCAACAATGGCGCGACCGCAGGTGAAATGGAGGGTGAAACCGTGGTGGGAAGGTCTACTAGGGGCCAAGATCAAACGGAACGGGATCGGAGGCACATTAGGTCCGAGTACCTTGTGCTGCATAATAAGATCAAAGGTACTGTTTTGGTGTTTCTTCGTTTTCTTGAATTCGGGGTGTTTTCTTTTTGTTTTTTGTTTTTGGCTAATTTTTTTTTTTTTTTTTGTCTTCCAGAGAAAAGAGAGGATTTGATGAATGTTGACTCTGAAAGGTTCAAGTCTATAATTAAGGAAGTGGAGGATTTGCATGAGAAAGGTATATGCGCTCTTTCGTTAGTTATGTTTTCTTCACTGCAATTTATGCAGAATTCGTTTTTGTCTTTTGTCACGAAACTGAAATTCTACAAGAAAAGTAGACAAATTTGCTTATTGATAAGCTGGATGTGGAATCTGGATGGTGAAGGATGATTTGGGGAAAGTAAGGAATGGTTGTTTGTTAAAATTTCGCTTTAGAGTAAGCATACACTACATTTGCATCGTACAAGCACCTTGAAACTCTTATCTTCTTGTTTCCCAACGTTGGGATTTCAGTGCAGAAACCGAGGGAACAAGTTGCAGACGCAGAGACACTGCTGGACTTAGCTAGTGCTTTGGCATCATCAGTAAGATCACAGCCCGGTGAAGGTGTATCAGTGGCAGATTTTATAGGGAGTTTGCTCGCTGGTTTTGGGGAGTCACCTCTTGTTCAAGAAGGTGAAGAAGGTCCCCAAGTTTCAATCAAGTGGGCAGATATTGGCCTTGCTGTTTCTTCTATCTTTATGAGTTGCAATGGCTTCAACACAATGTGAGCTTTTTGACGTGTAAACTTTTAACCATGGCTGTGACTCTATTTTTGGCTACCTAGTTTGTTTCTCCTTTGGTTAATATTCTCTTTGTGTTGTTTGGTTCAGGGTCGGACCAATGAGTACAGAATTGAAACATAGGAAGGCTGTAGTCCGTAGTAAACGGGAAAAGCCAACTAATATTGCTCATCCTGAAAAGGTGATGTTCCATTTTGGCTGATCTTTGATGTCCATTATTATAAGAAATTCTTATGGTGGTGGGAATACAGGCAAGATATGCTGCTTAGGTGGCCAGTATACAGGGACTATTAGGAACACGGATAAAATTTATAATCCATACTGCTTTTTTAAGCAAAAACAATTGCATTTTGTCAAGTTCTCATAATAGGTTTAACCAATCTTATATGAGCATGCATGTGATAGTATGTTGCATCTATTGCGGGAATTTGTAAATTAGCTAAGGACTAGGGGTTCTATAGATTAGTAGGATAGGGTTCAAAGCTTGGTCAAATCAAAGGTATCTGCAAAATTGGGATTCTTTTACGCCTTTTCTTTGTTAAATTAAAGAATGAGTTCATGTGGTATATGCAAAGTTTAGCAAATTGTGATTAGTTCCGAAACATAGCAAAAGATTATTTTCAGTTTACTTCGCCTTGTTTCTCCATCATTGAGTACTAACTATTTTGGGGTTCACATTTACCAGGTTGATGACACAGGGCCGCCTGTGGACAAAGACACAACTAAAAATATGCTGAAGATGTTTCAGATCTTAAGCCAGAAGAGATGTGTCAAACTTGAAAATTTGATCTTAAATAGGAAATCTTTTGCACAGACTGTGGAGAATTTGTTTGCGCTGTCTTTTTTGGCCAGAGATGGGCGAGTTCAGATTAAAGTAGATGAAAACGGATCTCATCTTGTTTGTAAGATATTCTAATAGTCATTTTTCAGAATTTTCATCACCGTCTTGCTTGTTATATGTTCTTTTAGGTTTATCTCTAGTTAACATTTTCTATTATGCAGCACCTAAGAATGCGCCTGAGAAAGGGGAAGCTAGATATACACACTTCATTTTCAGATTTGATTACAAGGATTGGGAGGTAAGGAAATAGACTTCTCAAGTGTTTCGATGTTCTATCACGTATCACTGCCTTATGAGTTAAACTTAGTAGTTTTTATTTTAAAATGACATTCCTTCCTTGCCTTGGTGATACTTAGTCCGCACTTTATTTGCAGTTAATGAAGGGTTTGGTTTGTGATGGCGAGGAGCTGATGCCCCACAGGCAGAGTTCAGATGCAGGTAGTCAGGAGGAACCAGCAGCTAATGGAAACCAAGAAAATCGGGCTACTACACCAATCAGAAAGCTATCTCGAAACCGTGGCCTGGTTGTTAATGAAGAATCAGTTGTACAAGACTCTCCTGAAGTTGATGATTCTTCTGATGAAGGTCCTCGTCTCCGCAAGTGCAAGCGCAAGATCACATGATCAAGAGCTTGCATGATAAGCTGATAACATTCGAGGAGGCATGCAACATCTATACTACTAGGTTCCTTTTTATGTATATGTGTAGTAGTTGAATCCCGTAATGGGCATAGTATTCATCTCTTTTTGTTCTTAGTGAAATTTAACTTAAGCACCTTACACTTGTTAATTCTGCTGTTGAATGCAGTCTGCCAGTTGATATATTCCAAGACTACAATGCTACTGTAAATTCAATGATCACTCGAGCTTCTGTATATATGTGTATGATGTTCATACAGAAAACTTTTACCATTTTAATGTACTCCCAAGTTCAGGACTAACTACACGGAAAGTTTAAACCTTTATAGTTTGTGGTCAGGTTTCGACCAAGTAATGCAATGGTATACCCATTAAAGGTCAATTTTCATATGCAGAAATGTTTTTGATATGCATCTACCATTAAGTATCTGTTCCTACAAGATGAATCCTCATGAATATAAAAGACAATTAAGCCGGACTAGTCACTTGCAGAAGAAATGGTGCACGATCCAAGTTTGAGTCTGTTGACACGCCTGAAACTATCTAGTGCTTGTCTTTTGGAATGTCAAGATCTTTAAAGATTGGACTATCAACACCTACCCCCATTGCATTAAGACCATTGTCAACATATATAACAGCACCAGTAATTGCCGAAGCCAAAGGTGACGCTAAGAATGCAGCAGTGTTACCGACCTCATCTGTTAGCATCAATTTCCTCTCTTAGTAAACATCAGAAATTTGCAAAAACACAGAATCATATAACTAAAGCAGGAGCAGTCTGTTGAATGATTGAAATCACCTGAAGATAGTTCTTTCTGAAGAGGTGCATTTTGCAGTGAATAGTCAATCATCATATCAATAAATCCAATTGCTTTTGCAGCGCGACTTCTCAGCGGACCTGCACAACAAGAAAGGAGCTTGCGGCAATGACGTGCATAAACATTGAGATGCAAAAATTTGCAGTATAATAAGAACCCTAGCAACTTAAACTGCTATAATTCCTTGTATAAAGAAAACTAGTGTGCACTGATATGTGGGACTCCCGCATATTGCTTTCATTTTGATTCACAAGCCTTGAACTGGTCTGAATTCAAGAAAATCATATGCAAATTCAATCCATGGTTTACTAGGTACCGATATATAGACAGTTTGAGAAAGAAAACTCGTCAAGAAACCGAATTCTCAAAACCATAGAAGGAAGAGTTTTCACATGTTATGCAAGAAGGGACTCCGAAAACACAGGGTAATTTAACTCATGGGATTTGCCCATAACAGCATTTTTGCAACAAGCTCTAATTCAAGGATCAAGAGCTTCGATCAGTATATTGTCAACTGAATGCTGTTGAAAGATGAGAAATTGATCCACAAAGTACCAGCAGATATCGTGTTGACTCTGATTTTGTATTTCCTTCCCGCTTCAAAAGCAAGCACCTGGAAACAAAATGGAAAACACAAAGGAGATTAACAAAGTCAATGTGCATACACTGCTTTTGAAAATCAATGCCAGAAGTCAAGACTCACTCGTGTGTCACTCTCAAGTGCAGCTTTGGCAGAACTCATACCACCACCATACCTGCATACGAAAAAGAAAAACAAGAATTTTCACCAATGAACAGTTACTGTTAGGTAACTTGGAGAAGACAAAAGATGTGATAAACGAACCCTGGTATTATCCTCTCAGAAGCAATGTAAGTTAGGGAAATTGAAGAACCACCTGCATCAGTATCAGTCTTAGTCAGATTTCCATGCATAAGACTGGTTGGAAGTGCTGAGAAATTCAGCAGAAATAAGTCGTACCTGGATTCATTATCGGAATAAAATGTTTGAGCAAAGAAACATAGGAGTAACTTGAAGCAGATATGGCAGCGAGATATCCTTTTCTTGATGTCTCCAGAAGAGGTTTACTCACCTACAAAAGAGATTATTCTTCATCAATTACGAGCAACCATCAGGTTAAGGGGTTTCATATTCACTAATTTCACACCTCTGGCCCATTGGCAAGTGAGTGCACAAGGATGTCAATGCTTCCAAAATCCTCTTTCACAGATTCAGCTACCTCCTACAAGACATAAGAAAGTCAGTAGGCAAACAGGAATGCCACCTGGTTTATATGTTGTAGTGAATCGTAAGGTAAAATAAAGTTTGAGTCTATACCTGAACTGTCCACTTACTTGAACCAGCATAACGTTTATTCGTTTTTACCTAACAAATAAACAACAAAACATTTTATTTGAGCTCAAACCGAAGATGTATAGAATACAAGAATGAATCTTGTTTGAATCTTTTTCTCCATTACATCTTCAGGTACATCCTCTGGGTTGTCAAATACAGCATCAAGTGGGTACACTTTGGCAATCTCCATCAAAGAACCATCTGGTAATCTGAAGTATGAAAGTTGATGTTAATTAGATGCAATGAACACACTATAGAAATATAGACAAAAGAATCACTATCTTACACTCGTGATTCGTCAAACTTTCCCCGTCGCAGGCTAGACTCAAAGATGTTTAAAGCCTACAAAAGGAAGCTTTCAGTCATCAACGGGGATTTCCATGTCACTGAATAATTCTCAGAGGATGAGCAAGATGATATTCTTACAGGCACCCATGTTCCAACCAAAATTTCAGCACCTGCAGCAGCAAGAGATTTTGCTATTGCCCAGCCATACCCATTATCATCAGCCACACCAGCAATAAATGCCCTTTTACCTATATTATCCATCAGGTTTTAGTTGACGATATTAAAACAGATGCCGCAAAGGAAAGAGATGGTAGGTGAAAGGCAAGGTAATACTAGTTTTACCATACAATGAAATTTCAATATGCGAACTCTACTCTGGTCAACCTTGCAATATGAGAATAAGTGGAAAACAGCATTAAATGGAAAGTACCTCTCAAATCAATGGGCAACCCAGAGACTGGCTTAGTCTCATTAGATTCTGCCATTGCCTTTGTTGCAACATTATTAGATTTAAACCCAGATGACATAAAATTCCTCTGGAAAGGTAGTGCAGATGACAGATGAGAAACACTTCCAAGCCTAACCCATGACACCTTTTTGGGTTTAACACCAAGAATAGCAGCACCTGCTTTCACAACCGTGTGTGAAGCGGATATGCAGGGCCTTGTTTTTGTCATTTGCAAGCCAGAACATGCAACAGTCGTCATTTTGACTAATTTTAATCTTCTAGAAGAAGACAGATACCTGCAACATATATTACATTTACTCTCTACGCCATATGAATTACATAAGTTCTCCATATTGAGCAAAATCATATGCATATTAATTCCGCCAAAATTGCAGAATTCAGTGCCGACTATACTGAAAAAAAAGGGCTCTATAGCCAATAGTTTGGCATAGGATGGCATGCTCCTAACTTTCAGCTAGTAGAAAAAATCGAAGCTTTGTTGAAAAACTCCAAACTTGATGCCCCTAACTACTTCTCCTCCAAATCAGCTACCTCAAAGCACAAAATAATTCTAAAACGCGACAACAAGAGAATAGATGAGCTTTAGTTTATCAAATCCGCTTAAACCATAAAAGCACCAACTACCGAGCAACCAGACAAGAAGCTTCAATTTTAAAAGCTAACATGGTTAACATCCAAAAAACAGTGTACACCAATTAAGCTAAAAGTACCAACGAAAGACTAAGGAAGTACAAGAATCTATAGAACATTCATTTACATTTCGATCATCAACAAAGAAAAAAGGTAAATCTCAAAAGCACTTAGAAACCAGCAAATCATAAGCACCAATCAGCTAAAAACGGACATCACGATACAAATCCAGCTCATATCCACACAATACTTAAACAAAACAAGAAAAAGAAAGGGGAAATGAAATAAAGAAGCAATCTTTATGCATAACCAGGAGAGAATGACAAGAAAAACTGTTACCTTTGCAGAACAGAGAGAGCCAATGTGGTGTCGGGAAGGCAGAGAGAATAAGAAATGGGTTTCCAAAGAGCGGGTTTTTAAGGTCGAGTCTCACAAAGTCCTTGGTTGGTTTCGATGAGATCGAGGACTTTCACTCTTTTGGCAGACTTTATACTAACATAAAACTACAAAAGTTACGGCCTTCGTAAGTATCGAAACCAAAATAAAAGCAATCCAATAACAGTTTGCTCGCAGGTACTTGGCAGGCTCACTCACCTAGCATTTCTTCAAGCAGTTGAGAGACAGAGGGAGAGAAACACAGATTGGAATAGAAACAAAGTGGTAGGTGGGCTTGGTCGGATTCTGGTGAGAAATTAGTGTGATTCTTGGGCTTGGATGTTATGTTCAACACCATTTCTCATCACTTGATGGACTGCCACATCTTTATGACCACATTTCAGGTTGAATCATTCACTTTGAATCTGCTGTCTCAAGAAGCCCATCTGACTGTTCTTGTTTTGCTACCTGAAGATTTACCAGAACCAAGAGA
This sequence comes from Erythroxylum baracoense, assembly GCA_025629805.1. NCBI lineage: Eukaryota > Viridiplantae > Streptophyta > Magnoliopsida > Malpighiales > Erythroxylaceae > Erythroxylum > Erythroxylum baracoense. The sequence continues at coordinate 603,715 of JAOTAY010000003.1, read as the reverse complement.
ATTTAAGGATGTCAAAATATGCTCAATCCGGTTCAATCTATAGTTTGATCATTCCTTTCAAAATATTGTCGTTTTGGAAGTTTTTTTTTTAATTTATAAGCTTGACTAACTCAAACCACATTTTAGCCCATCAAGCCATAGACCAGGCCACGGCCACCATCTTAACTCAGCCCAGCCTAACTCGTTGACATCCATAAGAGAGTTTATTCAATATTAGAAGCCCAATTTGAGTCTATTCTTCATTTTCTTGTTGGAGTTATTATGCTTTTGATACAACTCTTTATCATTTTCAATTTTTTCTAAAATTATTTTTATCATACTTTTATTAAAATAATATTAATAAAATGCATGGGATATAAATAATATATCTATAATAATCAAACATTGATAATAGATGTCCCAATCAATTCAAATCAATAAATTATGTTGGGTCTAATTAATTCGTAACGCGATTAAGAATTGAGATACGTCTCTATATCAGTAATATTTGTTTAATTCATATTATCTGTGTATATTCTACTATTATTTTAATAAAAATTTAAATATTACGAATTTCTTTAAAAATTAATTAAACTATAGCAATATCGCTTAATTTAAATCATTATAATAAATCCTAAGGTGCCTAACTTTTGTAGATTGTTTAAATTTAGTTCTCGAGCTTTTAAAATTTTCAATTAAATGACTAATCTTTTAAAATCTTAACAGCTCAATTCAAAATATTAATCCTATTAGTAATTTGTTAATTTGACTATCAAAGTCTTTATTATCTATGACATGTTTGTGTACACCCATATATATGGACAACAAAATTGTATTAGTTAAATTATAAATTATAAACGAAACTAACGTTTTGAATTGAATTGTTAAGGTTTTAAAAAGTTGGTTACTCGATTGTATTTTAAAAATTTTGACACTAGATTAAAACAGTCTCAAAAAAGTAGATACTTTAGAATTGATTATTCCTTAAATATTTAACCTAAATTAAGTTATTTTATGGAATATCCATTTAAGAATTGAGAGTCTATCCAATACGCCCCTAAGGGGTGGTAGAGTTGGTAGAGTGAGGGAACATAGGGCTAAAAGGTCTTGTATTTGAATTCCCCTACCTATACTCTCTCAATCGAGTTTGTCATACAAGGCGTACCTAGTACAGAATACCCGGTCACGCGTGATTTGCAAACTATTGCGTTAATATAGAGATTTACCTAGTGCGTATCTAAAAAATTGTAACTGTGGGTTCCTCTGTTAAAAAAAAAAGTCTATCCAATACACAATTAAAGCATGGCAATTGTGATTTGTGAACAAAGCACAAATTTCTTTTCACTTTGTATAAGAGTAGGAATTTTGTTTGATGAATGGGAGGGGACTAGGGGAGGCTAATCTAAATTGCTTGATTGGTGCTTTTCAATATCAAAAAGAACATGTTTTGTTTTGTTGGAGGGAAACAATCTGTGTGGTGGTGAAAAATTAAGGGTCACGCAATGATTTATGAAACTATTTGGAAGTCTACCTTGTTAGATTTTGAGGGCCAAATTATTTTCATGAATAGTATATGTTTGTTAATATGATTATATAAATAAATATTTACGGAATATTTAAACTTTAATAAACCATGAAACTTATGTATAACTTTTCTCAACCAATAAATAATAAAAAATTTTATTCGTGGGATATTTTTATAATCTTATGTTAAGATATTCATTGAAACAAAATGAAAAAAAAAACAAGAAAACGGTCAATTAAGGTATGAAGATCATGTAACACCGACCATATCCTAAATGTCAAGAAAAATTAGATTAAGAAAATGACTGTAATATTTTCGACAAAACAAAAACAAACAAAAGATGTCTATGAATAATAAAAACGAGTAGTCTCGATAAGATTGATATCTTCGTTTTTTCTTAGAAGAAAGATGAACGAAGAAATGATAATTCTTCCTTAGAGGATTGAGATAAGAGAATTGTGCAACTGTGCAAGAGACTCGGGACAGTAATACATAGTTATTTATATATTTGTCAAAAAAATTTTAAATTTTATGTTAACAAAGGAGAAATTTTACATAATCTTTTAAAATATCAGTATTTACTTAATTTAAGTTAAAATTTTAAAATATTAAAATATTAAACACTAAAATAAATTAATAAATTATTACGATACAACTATTTATTGAAAGTGATGGTGCGAGATAAGAAGCAATCTTCAACATCACACCAACAATGTTGCCCTTGAATTGACACACCAACCATCTTTCATTTGAAAAAGAAGGTGTTTCACGAACTCACAGCCTCAAATTTAGCACTTATCAGAAATATACAGTCCTCATCACTGAATGTGATCATTCAATAGCTGTTTCTTTGGCTGTTTCGGATACTCAACACTCGCAAGTCAGCCAATTCAATCACTCACACGAAAAATCAATCCAAATTATTGATATGGATGGCAAATAAATGTTAAATTTATTAAAATAACAGAAATTATCGAATTATTTAAATCATATATTACGTATATTTGAAAATATATTCTGTTTCTTTTGATATTAAGAAAAATTTCAAATTATTAAAACGAATAACGAAGAAATGATAAATTTATTGAAATAAAGTAAATTACTAATTTATTTAAATTATATAATTTAACGTATACTTGAAAATTTATTCAATGCATACAATTCTCTGAATAATTAAAAAAAATAGGTGAGAAAGTCTAACACTTGAAATAGACATGCAGTGAAAGAATATCATGTCAAATTGAGTTACAACTTATCAAAATATTGTTAGCCTTACTTATTGGATTGAAATGAAGTGGAATCCAATAAAGCATAGACTTACTAGTCAAAGTGCTTGTTGAGAGGCTAGCCAACTTATCATTTCTTTGTTCGGTATGAGATATCCAAATGTGTAATGACTTGTTTTGACATAACTTACGGTGGTGTTATTTGCAATTTTTATCCTTGATGACTTGGGATCTATTCATCAATTTATCCTAAATTTGGAAAAGTCTATGGTCTTGGATTTTGGTTAAAGTCTAATTTGGTGACCAACTTTGTTTGTTTATTTGTTAATTGTCCACTAAGACAATATTTTTATTATTTTATTTGAAGTAAATGAAACATAAGTTTGTACTTGGTAGATAGTGTTGAAATGTCAAGGGTGTGAGTAGGAATTTTATATTGGAAAGAAATGGAACTAATGAAGTATGTATAAGTACTGAAAATGATCCATAAACCTAATTTTTTAAAGTTTTGGGTTGAAGTGTGGTGTCAAAGCTCACGAGTATATTCTCTCACTAGACCCATCTTGAAGATCTCCTATATAAGTGAGCTCCCCATTTTTAACAAGTGGTATTAGAGCGCGGATGGTTCGGCAAGGGACGAGTATGGAGACAATAGTTGGATTTCGTGGTTGCCTTCTTACGAAAAAGAGTAAAGAGACTCCTGGTGGACCCAGACTAGTAAAGTAAAAGGGCTCTTTATGACGCCATATACTCGAGCTGTTAAGAAAAAGACGTTCACTCAAAGGGTCGAAATCTAAGTCCAATGTAAAAGTTCACACTTAAGGAGAGATTGTTATGAGTAGAAATCTCATATTAAAAAAGACGAAATTAGTAAAAGATATATAAGTAGAAAGGACCCATAAACTTAATATTTTAAGGTTTTTGGTCGAAATATGGTGTCAAAGCTCACGAGTATATTATCTCACTAGGCGCATAAAGATCTTCCATATAAGTGGGCTCTTCGTATCCAATTGATACTCATCGCATTTGATTCGAAAGTAAGATTAATTATACTTTTTTTAAGATCTGATTTTAATTTTGATTTTATATTTTAAAAAATATCAGTTATCTTCTTTGTATTAACTATTATACGTCTCTTTATGTTATATTTTATTGTTTTTTCTTTCATTCATAACTTTATAATAATGTATTGGAATTTAATATTTTTAATACTGTAACGTGTTTACTTAAAATAAATTAAAATTTTAACATAAAAGAATAAAGAGATTTATTTAATATATAAGTGTCAAAATAAAATTTTAAATTATAAGAAGTTTTAATATATTTAATCTTAAAAATTTCTAAATAGTAATCAAAATTTAAGTAAAAATTAACGATAAATATAAAATTGAATTCAGCATTTAATAATATTTAAGAATTCGAAATTAAGATTAATTTTGGCTTATGAGCCTCTTTAAATTATAAAGATTTTGAACCTTAAAAAAACTATATTTTAATAAAAATTAAAATGCTAATATGATGAATATATTATTAAATTCAACATTTAATGATAATTAAGAATTCAAAATTAAGATTAATTTGGGTTTATGAATTCTTGCTTATGTTTAATTTTGAACCTTATCCCACTTTTTCCCTCTAATTAAAGTGATAATCTTCAAAGAGTATCTAATCACCAACCAAAATTAAGAAATAATTTACACATTACCAACAAAAAATTTTGAACTGATTAATTTTTGATTTGATTTAGTTTAATAATTTTTTTGTTAAAAATTGATAGTTTTTGTAAATTAATCATTTTTTATAAACTAAAATAAATCGATTAATATTTATTTAATAGTCTTTTTTTAATTAAAATTTAAAATTTTGTGAAAACAATTTTTTATTCACGTTTAAATTCTTTAAATTTATTTAATCTTTAACCGATTTTATGAAACTTTAATTCTTATGTCTTACTAGTTTAACTTATGATCTTATTTTGAAAACATTGCCTAAAGGCTTAAATTTAATCTTATCTATTTGTTTCCTTATCATATAATTCTAGTTTCTTACAAGATTATTTTGGTACAATACTAAATTATGGATATGACAA
>JAOTAY010000003.1:584156-598796 GCA_025629805.1 Erythroxylum baracoense | reverse complement strand
TTCGGATACTCAACACTCGCAAGTCAGCCAATTCAATCACTCACACGAAAAATCAATCCAAATTATTGATATGGATGCAAATAAATGTTAAATTTATTAAAATAATGGAGTTTATCGAATTATTTGAATCACATATTACGTATATTTGAAAATATATTCTGTTTCTTTTGATATTAAAAAAATTCAAATTATTAAATCGAATAACGAAGAAATAATAAATTTATTGAAATAAAGTAAATTACTAATTTATTTAAATTATATAATTTAACGTATACCTGAAAATTTATTCAATGCATACAATTCTCTGGATAATTAAAAAAAAGGTGAGAAAGTCTAACACTTGAAATAGACATTTAGTGAAAGAATATCATGTCAAATTGAGTTACAACTTATCAAAATATTATTAGCCTTACTTATTGGATTGAAATGAAGTGGAATCCAATAACGCATAGACTTACTGGTCAAAGTGCTTGTTGAGAGGCTAGCCAACTTATCATTTCTTTGTTAGGTATGAGATATTATAAATAATAAAAAAACAAAATTAGTCAACAAAAAGCAATACTTGGATTGTCATATCCAAATGTATAATAACTTGTTTTGACATAACTTAAGGTGGTGTTATTTGCAATTTTTATCCTTAATGACTTGGGATCTACTCATCAATTTATCCTGAATTTGGAAAAGTCTATGTTCTTGGATTTTTGGTAAAAGTCTAATTTTTGGTGACCAACTTTGTTTGTTCATTTGTTAATTGTCCATTAAGACAAGATTATTATTATTTTATTTGAAGTAAATGAAACATTAAGTTGACAGATACTTTTGAGATATCAAGTGTGAGTAGGAATTTTAGATTAGAAAGAGATGGAACTAGTGAATGACATATAAGTAGAAAGGACCTAAAAACTTAATGCCTTAAAGTTTTGGGTTGAAGTGTGGTGATAAAATCTACGAGTATGTTCGCTCACTAGGTTCATATTGAAGATCTCTCGTGTAAGTGGGCTTCCCACATCCAACAACTAGTATCAGAGCGGATGGTTCGACAAGGGACGAGTATAAAGACGGTAGTCAGATTCCATGTTTGCCTCCCTACAAAGAAGAGCAGAGAGACTTTTGGTGGGCCCAGACTAGTAGAGTAAAAGTGCTCTTGGTGACGTCATATATTCGAGCTGCTAAGAAAAAGACTTTCGTTCAAGGGAGAGTCTAAGTCTAATGCGAAAGTTCACGCTTGAGAAGAGATTGTTAAGATGTCAAGTGTGAGTTGAAATCTCACATTGGAAAGAGATAGAACTAGTGAATGACGTATAAGTGGAAACAATCCATATACTTAATGCCTTAAAGTTTTAGATTGAAGTGTGATATTAAAGCCCACGAGTATATTCTCTCACTAGGCTCATATTAAAGATTTCCTATATAAGTAGACTCTCCGTATCCAACTGATACTCATTACATCCAATTCAAAACTAAGATTAATTATACTTTTTTTCAGGAGATCTCACTTTGATTTTGATTTTATATTTTAAAAATATCAGTTATCTTCTTTGTATTAACTATCATACGTTTCTTTATGTTATATTTTATTGTTTTTTCTTTCATTCATAACTTTATAATAATGTATTGGAATTTAATAATTTTAATAGTGTTAACTTAAAATAAATTAAAATTTAACATCAAAGAATAAAGAGATTTATGTGATACATAAGTGTCAAAATAAAAATTTTAATTATAAGAAGTTTAAGTATATTTAATCTTAAAAAATTCCTACATCGTAATCAAAATTTAAGTGAAAATTAACGATAAATATACAATTGAATTTAATATTTAATAATATTTAAGAATTCAAAATTAAGATTAATTTTGGCTCATGAACCTCTTTAAATTATCAAGATTTTGAACCTTTAAAAAATCTATATTTTAATCAAAATTTAAATGCTAATATGATGAATATATCATTAAATTCAATATTTAATGATAATTAATAATTCAAAATTAAGATTAATTTTGGTTTATGCATTCATGCTTATGTTTACTTTATCAAGATTTTGAACCTTATCTCACTTTTTCCCTCTAATTAAAGTAATAATCTTCAAAGACTATCTAATCACTAACCAAAATTAAGAAATAATTTACACATTACCAACAAAAAATATTGAACCGATTAATTTTTGATTTGATTTAGTTTAATAATTTTTGTTAAAAATTGATAATTTTTGTAAATTAATCAGTTTTTATAAACTAAAATAAATAAATAAATTTTTATTTAATAGTACTTTTTAATTAAAATTTAAAATTTTGTGAGAACAATTTTTTTATTAATTTTTAAATTCTTCAAATTTATTCAATCTTTAACCGATTTTATGATGATCTAATACTAATTGAATCTTTTAATTGAACTTTTAAGTCTTATGTCTTACTACTTTAACTTATGGTCTTATTTTGAAAGCATTGCCCAAAGGCTTAAATTTAACCTTCCCTATTTGTTTCCTTATCATATAATTCTAGTTTCTTACAAGATTATTTTGGTACAATACTAAATTATGGATATGACAACTTCAATCTTTTGGATTTTATGTTCTTATATCTGTCTAATGAATTCAATAATTATAATTTTGACCTAAAAATTGTATAGGTGTTAAAAATAATTTAATGTATTGTTAGTAAAAATTTGAAAAAAATATGAAAAATAGTTCTTTTTATACTATTGTAAAAATTGGAAATTATAAAAAATAAAAATAAATATAGGATCAAATATCAGTAAATTTTGTAGGCCATCTTAAAAAATATTATAAACATGATAGTTAAATCTATATTAACACTTTTAAGTTTTATTATTGATAGCCTTTCAATGAAATATTAAAAATATATTTTTCATAAATTATAATTTATAGAAAATTATGATATATTTAATAATTTGTTAAAAACTAATGAGATTCCAAATAATTTATCCATGAACATACAATTTATTAATCATTAACATCGAAGGCCTAAAGGTCTAATGAAAGCTCTTCAAAAAAAATTGTATCGAATCAATGATTATGAGCTCAAACTTGAGGAAATTTATGCATGTAACTGAAACCCTAATTGAAACAAACAATTCATTTGATTCTGACACCGAAGAGCTTTAATCCAGTTTCTTCCAAGTTGGTTTTTGACTCCAATTCCTGAACGACATTGTATTGCTTCAATGGTGTCTCTTCTTTCTGTAATTTGGTTCTAATGCATTGTCTCAAACTCAACCCCAATTCCTTCTGCATTTTCTCCATTTGATCAACCTCGCCAGGATTTTGAGCTTGATCAGTGCTTGGTGTTATATCAATCATGGAAAAATGTTGACTTTCATGTGTGCTATCCTGAAACACACATGTGTAGAATGAGACAATGTCCTTTTCCTTCAATTTTTTCTCCTTCACATACCTGTTCCAACCCCTTGTGAACACAAAACTTTGACTGCTTCTCCAATAACAGTATCTGAACTTCCAAATCTTCATTAGCCTGTCATAGAATACAAGTTCTAGATCATCAATGGCTTCGTTAATGCGATCGTCTTGGACAACTTCGGAGATGAAAGGGAAGTACTTAACGGCGAATTTCTTGGGTATAACAAGCCTGTTAAGCTTGCCAACATCACTCGGTGTTAGTTCTTTTTGAAAAAGCTGTACGCATGAAAATCTTCCATGATCACCAATTACCCTTTCCTGAGTACTGGAACTCCCACCATTGTGATATTCTTCTCTTTTTGATTGCAACCTGAGAAAATCTGCAAACTTTGATTGATATGATCCATCTCTGATCATGCTCAGAATTGCTTCTGTAGTGTAATGGTTTTGAAAGTTAGGTTCTCTAATGTTTCGGTCCGTCCATGGCAAATTTCTATACGAATCACCTCCCCTAAGCTTGATTGAAGCACTGTCATAAGCCATTGCAGCTTCCTTCTCAGACTTGAATGTTCCCAACCAAACCCGATGATGGTTTGCATATATCTGAGCTCCCCAATTTCCATTTTGCTGAGGCACAACCCCTTTGAATTTCGCTACATTGGCATTATCATTATCAAGTCTAGGACGTTTGCTTGCGCGAAATCCGTAGTTGCTGTCATTTTCATCAGAAACTTCTGCAGCAAAATTCACCTTACTGACATTGGAAATCATGTTCGATGATGAAACTTCTTCCATGATGGTCGAAACAATTAAGCTCAGAAACAATTAGGGTAGCCGGAAGATCAAAAGAACCAAAATAAAAGGATATCAGTAAAAATATTGCCAATGATCAGAAAGTTCCTGTTTCATGGAAATGCTTGGAGGGCATTTTATTTGTCAAGGTTCCAGAGTTTTGCAGATGAACTGATTCAGTTAGAAACTGATTCACTGCTTCAATTATCTGCAATGGAATAGCTTGAAGAAACCTAGTAAGTTAGCAAGTTAGAACAAATTCTTGAAATGGTTCTATATTTAGACAATTAGCTTTTGCCAATCTGATATGAGAATTGCAACAAATTCTGAACATTCCTGTCAGGATGAAAGTTTCCTACCAGCTTCCATTTAGTTAAAAAAGAGTATTTATCTAATTATTGAAACACTCTCTCAGGTTTTTTCTTAATTATGGAAAATGCAGGTGGTTTCCAACTACTATGTATAATATATTCCTGACAGGCAATCTAATAACCTGAGTTTGTTGCATGACAGAGTAATTTAGCTAGGGTTTCACATTTTTACTGAAAAAGGAAAGTTCTCACTTAAAATTAAAATAAATATCATCACTTAAAAGAAATAACAAAGAAAATCAACATGTTAATTAATTGTAATTGGTAGTGACAACTTTTTTTCTAATTTCTAATATAATTGTTAAGCATAATTTTACAGAAAAATCATAATTTTAAATGGACGGTTCACTTTTTTTAATTAGTTTTAAAGTATAAGATACATATTTTTTCTAATAGTCTAATTATTAATTTTGAAAAAATTATTTAATATTTAAATTTATCGAAAAGAGTTATTCTAATTTTCCATCTTCTAGTAAATCTACTTCTTTTAAACTTTGATTAAAAAAATAACATAACACACGTGGCACAAATATCATATTTGTATCAATAAAATGCTGCGTACACAACGACTCAACTTATTTCTTGAACACAAACCAAATTAACTAAATTCAAATTCAAACTAATATTTTCTATAATTATCTTAAATTATAGATTCAAGGTGAGTTTAATTAGCTTAAGTTAAATTTAAGAGTTAATATATTAGTGAAATTTAATTAGTTCACTTATGATATTAATGCTCCGTTCGTTCCGTCGTTATTTTCTAACCGAAGAATAAGATAAGGGTATTTCTAAAAAAACTTAAATTTTGAGAAGGTTTTTCAAAATTATTAAAGTTAGAAAAAAATATTTTAATATCTTATACGTATTTTACCCTTTTTTAAGTCCATATTAATATCTTACATCACTTAGCATGGAGAGCCTGGACATGCATTCCCCCTTCCCTTAGAATTTGTTGTATGTCTTATAAAGATGTTTTTTTTTAAAATAGAGGAACCTGCAGTCGCTATCTTTGATTTTTAGATGCATACTGAGTGAACCTCCTGATTTATACAATAACTTGTAAATTACGCCAATCGGGTACTCCGTACTAGGTAAACTCGATACGATAAGCTTGATCGAAAAAGTCTAAATAGGAAAATTCAAACACAGGATCTTTTGACCATGTGTCTTCCACTCTACCAACTCGACTGCCATATAATAAAGATAGCAATGCTTATCAACCAAATTACCGATAAAAGTAAATTACTTATCAACCATATTTTACACGAGTTTCAGAACTAAATATAGCCCTAGAATCGATCAATCACATAAAACAAAAACCAAAAAGAAAAAAAGAAAAATATTTTAGCTAACAATAAAATAAGTTCTAACTAAAGACTCGTTATACCAACGTAAAAGTGTTGCAAGTTGAGATGAATAAGCAGTAGTTTCAGGAGCTTTACGTGGGAATTTGTTGCAATCCTAACTGTAACTTCATGACTTTGTGGACTACTTCGATTCTCGATACCAGCTCACTCCCTACTGATCTGCAGATACATACACACACACATAAATATATGTTCACTGTAATGCTCCAAGGGTTGGAATTTTTGTTGGATATTACACTAGAGTTTTTGCAGTGTGACATGAAACTGGAGAACATATTGTTCTGATAAATCTTATCAGAGAGACAGACCGGGACAAGGACAGGGACAGGGACTTTTGTTAGCTTTGTTCCATTCGTCTAACGTCAATGACAAAAGGGTTCAACGGGTTTTCGAGTTTTCCGGTGACTGTTACTGTACTTTTCTGGCTCAGTTTTCGTGCTCAGGTCATTGACACACGCTCTTCTCCGTCACCGGAGTTTGGTGAAACTGTTGACCTTGGAGCTGCCTTCTTGTCACTCATACTGTCCGTTGCTTCAAAAGACTTCGCTGTGCTTGCAGCCACATCCCCTAGTAAGAGGTTAGTGACAATCATCTTACGTTGATTACAATCACATTAAGTTTGTAATTTCGATTTAATTTTTATTTCAATCATTATATTTTTAAAAATTATTATTTACCATAAATGGTAATTTTTATAAATATTTTAGTAGTTTCTCTTTCACATTTATTATATTTTTATTCGTTAATAACTCTTTGCATCAAAATTTAAGAATTTTAATATTATATTATTTTTAATACAAAATATGTAAAATTAATGGAATGTAATAAAAAATTAAACAATATCGTGAGGAGGAAATGGCATTTTTAAATAATAAGAATTAAAATGAAAAAAGGTTAAAATATAAGAATACAATAATTTTTATAAAGAGAATAAATAGAATGATTTAATTACAATCAATTTAAATTAGTCATTTTAATTATTATTTTTGAAACTATTGTGTACGAATTAATGGTATTATGTAATTATTATATTATTCTCTTAATTATATTTATTAATAATTTATTAATAATCTACACGGATGATTTTAATATTACATAGAAGAAAAAAGTGGAATTTTTTAAATAATAAGAATGGAAATTAAAAAAAGTTAAAATTATAAGAATACAATAGGTTTCATGGAGCGAACTTGTCATAGGTTTACTAGATTTTTATGGGATGCAATTGTGCAAAGGCTAGAGAGCCAAATCCTATAGGAATATTTACATGCTTGAGGTGGGAATTTATGATAGGAACAATTCGATTACTGCACGTAGAAGTTTCCAAGTTTGCTGTGGAAATTTGCACTTGGCATCTTCCAATTGTTTCAGGACAAAATCGATCTGCAAAGATCTGAAATGACATAATTAATCACTGCAACTAATGTAATGTTGTCTTGTCCATTTCATGTCATGTCAGAATTCCAGTGTAAAATTTTGTGGTGGTGGGCAAGTAGAAAGCAGTTGAAAATGAGCTGCCTCATTTTGTTTCTGTACATTTCCAAGTCTGGAAAACTTAGGATCACAGAAGAAAATGTAGAATCTGATAATGCTTCCACTAATAACACCAAAACTTGCAGTGTTGTTAATTTCCATTTTCAGGTAAGATCAAGGAAGACATAGTTAGCTTAGAAATAGCACGTTTAAGGGTATGATTCAATGTTACTTCCTCTTATAACTATGTGAATTGTGTCATGTAATAAAGGTAACTGGATAAAAAAGTTCTGGAATATCTTATGGTTTCACGTTTGATTGCTTCGGCTAAAATCAGATGGTAATTGGGTGTGAAACTTCATAATCATCCTCCTGATTCCTGCTGCAACTAGCTTGCTTGCTGCAATTACCATGAAGATTGAGTAGAGTTTTTCCTTTTTCCAGTCTGTCTTGTGTAAATTTATTGAAAAGAACAGTTAACTGTAGGCCTGAAATAGAAATGCTTACAGTTTTAAAGACTTTTTGGTGAATTTTGTGCACTACACGTCTTCTGGCCGAAATTGGGTGTCAGTTGGATTTTCTCTGTTTTCTATGCATCCAAACAGAAAAAGGGTTTTTTCTTGACTATTGCATTTACCTGACAAGATTGGAATATTTCTCATGGTTGACTTTCCGCAGATACCATATGCAAATTTCTTAAACGTGTTCTATTACATTGAGTAACATGAAGGTTGCTGATATTGCTCTTGACTTATAAGAACAATTGATTATCAGTTTTCTCCCCTGCTGAGAAAATCCTGAAATTTTCTGTACTCATCTTTTTAGAGAAATGGAGAAAGAAACAATATATGCCTGTCAGCTAAGAGTAAAGATGAGATCTTTACAGGAAAAACAATTGATGATCAGTTTTCTCACCTGCTGAGAAAATCCTGAAATTTTCTGTACTCATCTTTTTTATATCTATGTCAAACTATGAACATGGAGATGATTTTCCCTTTAAAGATCTCATCCTTGCTCTTAGCTAACAGGCATATATTGTTTCTTTCTCCATTTCTCTGTTCCTTTTCCTTATTTGATAGTGATGATCACTGAAAGTCACCGATTATCGGCGATCTAATCGATCCCGTAATGGAAAATTACTAGATACTATGATTTGATCTCTAGCAAGCAGTAAAAACTTACCTGTTATACAAAGTTGTTGTTGGGGTTAGCTTGAAGAATTGAACATGTGTTCCTGCCAAAAAGTTAAGATCTGTGACGTCAACAAGGGACAAGAATTGTCATTTGGATTTGCTACCAATCACTGTTCATGACTGCTACTTGTGCATGGTGACTTCATTATTTGAAACTTATGGTCAATATTAACATGTGAGGTCATAAACTAAAAGTTGATATTGAAGAGAGATTATCAGAAGAAGAACTGATAAAAGAAAAGAAGAAACGGAAAAGATATGTAGGAATTTGGAGGCCTCCATCATTTTCACATGAAAATTATATCCCACTGGCCATCCATCATTTCATGGAATAAATGACAGTGTTTGTGCCACAAACTCTTCTAACCAGGCTCTCCTTGAAGATCCACTAATATTTTTCTTCTTGAGTGGCAATGACAGAATAGGTCAGACCAGAAAATGACACCTTTCCTTTACCTCTCCTAGCTCCAATCTATCTCAGGAGAGTTTTTCCTATATATTGGACTCTTCTTGCATCTACATTTCACAAGGTTTTCTATAACCTCCTTCTCTTCTTTGCTTCTTATAATCTTGTTTCAGTTCCTTGTGAGTGATTTAAAGCTCTAGCTAACCTATGTTTTTCATAGTAATAATGCATGCAAGAGCATCTTCAATATTTTTCTTTTCTTCCACATTCAAAGTAAAATCTGACCAACTTCTGTATTTTGCAGAAGAAATCTTCAATCTCCGCTATGGATTCCCTCAACACTTCCACTGAGGTTGCCATGAAGGTTAGCAAAGTTCTTCAATTATGTTAGAGTATCCTTTCAATTTCAATCTCAAATGACTCAAGTTCGAGTTCTGTAACTAAAACTTTTACTCCAAAAAAATTATACGAAACTCTCCAAATGAATGAGCCACCAAGGCACCAATCAAGATGTCTAGTTGTTGGAGGTGAGGGCCACATGTAATCTGAATCCGATTTCTTTCCTTGGCATATCCACTTGTCTGCTTCCTGCAACGCACGTGGAAACTTTTCCTGTCTTCTGTTCAATCTTTTTTCTTTTTTTATAGCAGCATAGTTTTGTTGTTTTGATCTTTTTATCAAAGAGTTTTGTCCCCAAAAAAGTTATCAAAAAATCCTCCATACCATGTCAAGTACCCAAGCTACCACCTTGTGAATGAGGTGTCCAAGGTTTAGTCCTGAAGGTGAATCAGATAATCCAGCAGCTAACTGTAGAACCCTTGAATTAAGCAGGAATTTGCCATTTCCTCCTATGGGAATTTGGAAATGATTGCTCAGTAATATAGTTGCTTTGTTCATAAAAGCAGGTGAGCGAAGAAAATATTGAGTCTGAAAAGGAACTTCATGGAAATAAGTGTTCCCTCATCACCTGGAAAAGCTCAGGGGGATGGAAAGCTGCAAGCCTCTGCTTAGGTAAAGAAACGTGAAACTCATTGCAAACTTACCTAAGCTTCCTTGTTAAAACAGGCACCTTGATTCCTGATTCTTTCTTTTGTCTGTCAATTTTCTGCAGCAAACCAAGGCCTGGCAACACTAGCTTTCTTTGGAGTTGGGGTCAATCTGGTTTTGTTCTTAACCAGGGTGCTTGGACAAGACAATGCCAATGCTGCCAATAGTGTTAGCAAATGGACTGGTACAGTCTATCTGTGCTCTCTAATTGGAGCTTTCCTTAGTGATTCATATTGGGGTCGGTTCTTGACCTGTGCAGTCTTTCAGTTGATATTTGTGCTGGTAATGATCATAGCAGATCCAAATTGGATTTTAACTATTTCTCAGGTAATTTTCTATGTATATTAGCTAACAGCTTTGTATGTTCATCAGGGTTTGGTGCTTTTGTCACTGTCATCGGGACTTTTGTTGATAAAACCAGCAGGCTGTGGTGATGGACTAAATGCTTGCCAAGTTGCATCACCAATGGCTGTAGCTATCTTCTACTTAGCAATGTATTTGGTAGCTTTTGGATATGGAGGGCACCAACCAACTATAGCAACATTTGGAGCAGACCAATTTGATGAGTCGAAACCAAAACAGAGAAGCGCAAAGGGGGCTTTTTTCTGCTACTTTTACTTCTCACTCAATGCCGGATCTCTATTCTCGAACACCATATTGGTCTATTATGAGGATTCAGGTCAATGGACACTAGGATTCCTCGTGTCACTAGGATCTGCAGTCATAGCTCTATTGTCCTTTCTGTTGGGGATGCCGGGATACCGGTACATAAAACCGTGCGGGAATCCTATACCGCGAGTTGCTCAGGTTTTTGTGGCTGCAGCAAGGAAATGGGATGTGATCCCAGCTATAGCTGATGAACTGTATGAACTAGAAGGAACCGAATCTGCAATCAAAGGAAGTAGGAAGATTCTCCACAGCAATGAATTTGAGTGAGTATTTGTAATTCTGATACAACTCATTTCCTGATAATGATAAATTCTAAGTGCAGCCTACTTCCAAATTTGCATCATTTGGAATTTTTTTTAGTTAGAATGTTTTAGAAAGGTTTATCTGATAATCTTTAAGCGTTCCTTCACAGTAAATTCATGGTTTTAATTGTTTTTTCTAATGTTTTGATAGGTTCTTGGACAAGGCAGCTACAATACTAAAGGATGATCCTTCAGGGCCAACAGATCCATGGAGGCTATGCACTGTAACACAAGTAGAGGAAGCCAAATGTGTCCTAAAAATGTTACCAATTTGGCTATGCACTATAATTTACTCTGTTGTCTTCACTCAAATGGCTTCTCTCTTTGTGGAGCAAGGAGCTGTCATGAATTCCAAGTTTGGAAAGTTCCATCTTCCAGCTGCTAGCATGTCAGCTTTTGACATCTGCAGTGTCCTAATCTTCACAGGAATTTATCGCCAGATCCTTGTCCCTTTAGCTGGAAAACTAAGTGCTAATCCAAAAGGCTTGACGGAGCTTCAAAGAATGGGGATAGGACTCGTTATTGGTATGCTTGCAATGCTTGCAGCTGGTGCCACAGAGATTGAGAGGCTCAAACATGTCATTCCAGGCCAAAAGATCAGCACTTTGAGCATATTCTGGCAGATTCCGCAGTATGTCCTTGTTGGAGCATCAGAAGTTTTCATGTACGTTGGTCAGCTGGAGTTCTTTAATGGGCAAGCTCCTGATGGGATCAAGAGCTTTGGAAGCTCTCTTTGCATGGCTTCCATATCTCTAGGAAACTATGTCAGCAGCTTGCTGGTTAACATGGTTATGGGGATCACAGCAAGAGGTAACAATCCTGGATGGATTCCTGAGGACTTGAACATGGGCCATATGGACAGGTTTTACTTCCTAATTGCAATCCTGACAGGATTTGATTTCGTGATATACTTGTTTTGTGCAAATTGGTACAAACCTATCAGCCTGGAAGGCCATGAGGAGTTTGAGTTGCAGAAGCAAGATGGTGAAGTGCTTGAAAGGGTTTAGTTAACCGACGAACATAGGAAAAAGCTCTGTCACCAAAACTTCCTGAATCAAAAACTTTCAGGGACTGTGACCTCCCAATTGTGGCCTTGATCATATGAACTCAAATGATCATGCCAAAGAAGAGCCTGACCAATCTGCAGAAGAAGAAGGAAGCATGACTGCTTTAGGAATGATTGCTTTTCTTCTTATGGTAATTGGGAATTTACTAGCCTAAGAGTTTGGCAGATTTGGGGTTGTTAGATTGTCAAGTTTGACTATGTTTTAAGATTTTAGTTTAAGCTGTTCTGAATTATTAAGTGGACAATAATAATCAAATTTCTTGTGTTTTTCTTACTTCCGCATTGATTAAGACTTCTGCAATTTGATATGAAAAAACATGACTTATGTGATTGATCAGAAAGGTTACGAGTCACTTAACAAATTTATTTTCAAGTTTGATCAATTAGGAGTTCTCATGCTGGTCGTTAGATTCCAATATCGATCAAGTTAGATCAAATCTATCAATTTAATTTTGCAAACGAAACTTGATGAAACAAACACTGTCCAAATCATGCATATTAAAAGTGTCAAGTCTCTGAACTGCAACTGTACTATTACTTTTCAGCCATGCTAATGTTTTGTCGACGAGAAAATGACAGAAACAGAAAAGAAACTTTGGTTAGAGTTCAAGTTGGGCTAGTTTGCACCTTCCCCAAGTATTCAAAAACAAAGAGGAAGATTGGAACTTGTCCACCGTAAGTGCACGATGAAGCTAAGCTACTTGCAAAGCTGGAAAGTGACAATATATGTATATTTTCCACTTCCATTTCGTAGTGTTTTCACGTCATATACTGATGATGATAGATCAAAAGACATGCAATAGCCATGAAGGTGCGATCATTCAATTAGAATGCAGAAGAAGAAGAAGATGAGTAAAAAGAATAGTCTCTTTGTGCAGATGACAGAAAGAAAGAAACTTGGCTGTGGGTGCATGATAGATGAACAGCTCACCCACCTTGAGTTTTTGGCCATTTTTTTTCTTTTTTTTAATTTTCTCTGGTTTTTTTTTATTTTAGCTTTTATTTTTGTATTGAGTAAAAAAATATTTGTTTAATTTTTTACTTTTGTTTATGGTTTTAACTTTTTTTCAATTTTTATAAAAGTAATAAATATTAGTTTTTATTTTTATTTCGTCTTTTTTTTATAAAAGTAATAAATATTATTTTTTTTATTTCGTCTTTTTTTGTTGTATGTTATTTAGCACTGATTATTACTAATATTTATAATTAGTATAATTTAATGAATTTAAAAATTTTGGAAATAAAATATTTAATAGATATACTTTAATTTAAAATATCTAAGAATACATAAATTTTAAATAAAATTAGTTAAAATATATTAATATATAAATACTAGTTTATAAATAATTTTTACATATTAAATTATTTATTTTAATAAAATGTAATTAAATTGTTACTAATATTTATTATTAAATATTATATAACAAATTAAATTTATTTATTTATTTATTTATTTTATACTATTATTTTATCTTCAAATTATATACAGATCATATTTATCTTTTCATATTATTGTAATTATGTTATTCAATAATCAAAGTTTCGGGACAGAATTCTTTAGATTTTATCAATTTAACTCATACATTGTCAATGAATTATTACATTTTCCTGATAAAAGTCTCAGGTTAAAGTAAATTTAACAATTCCTAGCCTTATCAAAATTAAAGCTGTTTAATTTTGACTTTTTTATTGTAACTCATAAGTTAATGAAAATTTTTACTGATAAGTTTCAAAAGAGTTGCATCGTTGATTTCTAATCTATATATCATTCGCAGTTAATTTTAAAAATTAAATCCGACCAAATAAAACTTTGTAAGAATAAAAATAAAATTTACAACAAAATTAAAAATAAAACTACTTGTGTCTAGTTAACCACCAACATAGGAAAAAGCTGTCACCAATACTTCCTGCACCAAAAACTTTCAGGGACGTCTGTGACCTGCCAATTATGGCTTTGGTCATATGAACTCAAATGATCATGCCAAAGAAGAGCCTGACCAATCTGCAGAAGAAGAAGGAATCATGACTGTTTTAGGAATGATTGCTTTTCTTCTTATGGTACGTAATTGGGAATTTAGTAGTCTAAGAGTTTGGCAGATTTGGGGTTGTTAGATTGTCAAGTTTGACAATGTTTAAGATTTTAGTTTAAGCTGATTTGAATTATTAAGAGCATGTTTGGATGGATGTTAATTAATAAAACGGAATAGAACGGTTTATAATAGAATGGAATGTAATATAGTGAAAAGTTGTTTGGGAAGGGAACGGTTTATAATGGAATGGAATGTAATATAGTGAAAAATTGTTTGGGAAGAATGGAAGAGTTCATAATGTAACACAGTGAAACATTGTTTGGAAGATAGATAGAATAGAATATAATGTATAATAACTGACTATTATGCCCCTGATATTAAAATATTTATTACAAAAAGTTTAACGCTATGAATTTAAAATAGAAATCATGTCTAATTAAAAAGTCGCACACAACCGTGACAAATAATTTTTTATGTATTTTTATTTTAAAATAATAAAAGTTTTATTATTTTATTATTAATTATATACAATTTATTATTAATTATATAAAAA
>JAOTAY010000003.1:563463-575848 GCA_025629805.1 Erythroxylum baracoense | reverse complement strand
TGCAACAGAATCGGAGTCCTATTCAACTGGTATAGGAAGCAAATCCAAGCCATGCACAAAGTTTTTCAGGTTCTAATCTTAACTTATCTAAAATAAATACCTCAAATGCTGTCCATACATTTCTAATATTTGTAACATAAGCTTTATTGCACACTTTTGGTAAATAATCCATTTTGGTTTGGACTAATCTATTGGTAAGTTAAAGTTGTGGTACAGGTTTACTTCTAATCATGTTAATCAAGACTATTGAACAGCTTATCAAAAATCAAGTCTATTGAACAGAAAGGGTTGATTTCAGAGAGTACTTCTGGATAACTGCAGTTACACGCTGGGCATATGTAAACTGAAGAAGTTTTATGGAACCTGAAACTTGTCCATATTATAATGCTCACTTATAGCTTATCATTTAATTACCATGAGTAAAGACATCGTTTATGGACAAGTAAAATGGTATCAAAAGTTTGGTACAAATTCCACATTTTGTTTGATTTGCCTGAGTCTTATCTGTCCAATTTGAGTGTCAACTCACTTCCATTGCTATGTATTTGATATTTTTTTTCCTTTTCTGATGTGTTATCAACCTCATTCCTCCTCCTCGTTGCTTAGTTTCTGCTAGGATTTACCTTCTTCTTCTTCTTCTTTGTTTTTTTTTATGTTGGCTAGTTCACTACACTATTTTGCACTTAATGTAAGCATAGTTGATGATTACATCTTCTTTGAATGATAAGTTATATTTGGTTTATGACATGCTTGCTCCCCCCCTTGTCCTTAATCTGCTTTTTACATCATCACTTCTGGGTGTATCAAACATCACAAATTCTTAGGTTTTAGCCTTTTCTTTGCATTCTTGGGAATATTTTGCAGCAATTGAATGGTCCATTACTTGGAACTGCTGTGTCAAGCTGTGTTCCTGAGTCACTTAATTTTAAAATTTTCTTATGGCTATGCCATGTCTGAAATTTGCATTGACGCACATTTTCTGATCTATTGCATTGTGAGGTAGTGCAGATTGGGAAATGGGTAAGAGATCCTTAAGTGTGAAAGTTAAGGATGATTAAATGGTTTCATATATAGTATGCTAAGCTGTCATTTGAGGTGTTTATATGAATTGATGTGCATAATTATTTGAGGCAGTTTTTGTTCAAAGTTGGCTTGATTATTGTTCTTTTGGTAATCAGCATTATGTATGTTACACTGATGGTTTTTAAAAGAACATTAAACACCAATTTAACTGTATTGCAAACATTTTTTCTTAAATTATAGAGTTTTTGTTTTTCATTACCATCCATTAGCCTTATATTTGAAGATGCAAAACTTATGGACCCTTCTCATGTCTATTCAATTTAGTTTGGTTTTATTTTAATGTTAAATATAATTGTGCACATATGTGTTTATGTATTGGGTGACGCTGTGATGCTGGTAATTTAATCTCCACCAATTCTTCTATAGGCATGTAGATGTGCAGGCTCGAGTTTTTTTGCATATGTGATGTTGTCGGAACTTGCACGTGTTCTTTGAAATAGAGAAAACTCTTTTCCCAGGCTTCCTGTGGACAGCATGTGTGATTGATGCATTTCCGGCCACAATCTTCAGTGATGTTACTCTATCTGTCTGTCATTAGCTCATCTTGTTTTCTTTTTTTTCTTCTAAAAACATATTGGAATGGAATGTTTGACAAACATTGTAGAAGCTCTTCAATGCTTCAACTAGCATAAACATCATACAACTATCATAATCATAAAGTAGTCTAATACTAGGGTTAATATTGTTTTGTTTCAAGTTACTGGAGGAGTTCCAGTACACTATATTCCTGAAGTGATGTTGATTTTATTGGAGTTCTTATGGTATCTTCACTTTTATATCGTTTTACAGTACTTCTGGGTGCCCATTTGGTGAGGGATGTCATTTCTTGCATTACGTTCCTGGAGGCTTCAAATCTGTATCTCAGATGCTTAATCTTGGTGGAAACCCAACTGGTACACCACCACCTGCCAGAAATCCTGGAATCCCACCATCTTTCCCTGATGGTTCATCTCCTCCTGCTGTGAAAACCCGATTGTGTAACAAATATAACACACCTGAAGGGTGCAAGTTTGGAGATAAATGCCATTTTGCTCACGGGGAATGGGAACTCGGGAAGCCCACTGTTCCATCCTATGAAGATCCCTGTGTCATGGGACCAATTCCAGGCAGGATGGGTCGACATATGGAGCCTCCATCACATGGTGTTGGTGCTGCTGCTAGCTTCGGGGCCTCTGCAACTGCTAAAATCAGTGTCGATGCTTCTCTTGCTGGAGCAATCATCGGGAAAAATGGCGTGCATTCAAAGCAAATATGCCGTCTTACGGGTGCCAAACTTTCAATAAGAGAACATGAGACAGATCCTAACTTGAGGAACATTGAGCTTGAGGGCACATTTGATCAGATTAAGCAAGCAAGCGCCATGGTCCGAGAGCTTATTGGAAATGTTGGTCAGTCCGCTGGACATCCAATGAAGAACCACCCATCTTCGCACCACATCCCTGGAAACAATTTCAAGACCAAACTTTGCGAGAATTTTGGTAAAGGATCTTGTACTTTTGGGGACAGATGCCACTTTGCACATGGAGCCGAGGAATTGCGCAAGCCGGGGATGTGATTTCTTAGCATTGGCTTAATGTTTCACCTGTTTTAGCTTGTCCTCTTTGTAGCTTCTGGTCATCTGGTTCTGCTAACGGGGTAATTTTTTGTATGCAGTGAGACAGCTACCATCTTCTAGAGTCATTTAGAACTTAAAAAAGTTTAGGAATTGTATCGATTTTCTTGATTTGTTCTTGTGCAGGCCGCACAATCCTTAAAAATCATTGTAGGAGCTGCCAAGTTGATATTGACTTAAATTCTCTGTTCTTAATGTGGTTACTAATGTGCTGCTGGTTTTTAGCATCTTATTTAACTCTTTAGACTCGACAGGATCCAAAGTTTGTTTAAATGAAATTGAATTGAAGATGATGAAAGTCGCGATCTTGAACTTAAATTGTTTTTCCCTTATGGGTGATTCTGATTCCTATGGCAGGATCTAGCAGTTAATGGAATCTTCCCATTGTTTTCTCAGTTTGGAAACTATGTTATTCAATCCGAAAGTTCGGGTCAAAAAATTTGAGTTCGGGTTTGGATTAATTTCAAGTTTAAGAAACTTAAACTTGGGTTTGGATTAACTTCAAGTTTAAAAAACTTAAAACATAAGAAAAATTATTCATTCGGAAGAAACTTAGAAGCTTTAGTATGCACAAAACGTAGGAAAAATCAATCAACTAAGAAGTATCAAACATTAACTGAAGTGAAAGCCATTGTCTTTGGCTGAAAATATGACAGATACCTTGAAGGTTAAGAATTATACCCTTTGCTTTGGAGACAAAGGAACCCTCTTCCATTATTATTATTTTTCTCGAACTAAAGCACAATTCCTGTATATTCTGACAATGAGGTGTCTTGTGTTATGTAGACACTAAGAATTAACAGTAAAAAATTAACATGTTCTGTTTTTTGTCGGTGATAACGAAAAAGAAAGGTATAAAAACTAAGAAATGAACTCTGAATATTCTGAAATTTAAGATTAAGAGAAGATAAATCCAAACTAGACTAGGAAACCGAGGCAGTCGGGTTAGGAGTCCCAAGCTGAATTACGAAGCCTAGTGTCTTTATCAATTTTTTTAAAATTATACTATTAAATTAAATAAATAAGATGAAAATTTTAAAGTTTTAAAAGTTCAACCGATACGAGAATATTATAAAATTAAATAATTTTAAGTTTTTTGAAATAAAATTGAAGGATAATGTCCTTAATTTAAAGTTTAATTAAATGAAAATTAATTAGTTTTGTTTTAGTTTTAAAAAATTTATTGGTTTTCAAAAATTGATCAATTAATTAATAAATTAATCAATTTTTAATAACAAAAACTGTTAAAATAAATCAAACCGAAAATTTAATTAGTTCAAAGAACCGTTCGAACGAGTTGTAATTTTTAATCATAGGCATTTATTATTTATGATTTATATGTAGGAATGTGACTTTACTTTTTTTTGTTTTTGTTGAGAGAAAATAAGCATTTTGAATTTTTTTTACTTGAAAAAATTGCATGAAAATAAGATGATTAATTGTTTTAGATAAGCTATATTGAGATTTTCTATCATTAAACTTTTTTATTTTAGGCTTCTTGTTTTGAAAATTATTACTTATCACATAGTATATTTATTTATCTATCACATAACTTTCTTTATCATATTTGTTAATGCTTTATATATTTTTAGTTAAAATGATGTAACATTAAAATTATTTAATTTTAATATAATATTTTTAGTAATTATAAATAAAAATTTAACAAAATATGACAAAGTGAATGAAGTTGAATTCTACCTAAATAATATTATATAAAAGTAAATAAAAATTTCCAAATTGTAACAGCTTAAAAAAATAAAATTATAAGAGAATTATTTATAAGATTGCGTACTATTAGACCTCCCCAAATTTTACGTATCAATAGGATTCATACTGAGTGTCGTTGATGTTGTGGTAGTATAATAATTTATTCAATATATATTTAAAAGATCTTAAAGGGCACTATTGATGTGTTTTGGCTTTATTATTTTCTTTCCTTAATGGTTAATAATTTAATGAATTATAAAAAAGTTTCTTTTCATATACTTTATTTTCTAAAAATCATTGATAGAAACCAACTAATTATCTTTTTTTTTCTTGTCTATTATGAACTTTCCATTTTCTTTTCTCAACAACCAAACACACCCTAGAAAATTTTCCAAGTGCATTGTTCTTTTGTTGTGAATAATATCCCATCACCTACAACCAAACGTAGAGCACAAAAGAGTGACAACAACACATCACAGATCATGACCATTTATTGTGCTATGTCACATTGTGATTGATCCAAATCAACAGCTTCATGTTGGTGTGCAAAGCATCAACCGGCAGACAAACACGTCATGAACTATCGTTCAGATAGTCACGTCCAAGCGTCCAACGTTAGAATCTTGTGGGCCATAAAAATATTTGCAGTTCACTGTCCTTAAATGGTGGCTCACTCTGTGGTGTAGTTGCCAGCCAACCTGAAAACCATAGATAGAAACCGAGGTAAGTACGAACAGTGCTCTCTCAAGAAGGTGCTGGCACATATCTTCGGGTATGTTTGATGAAAGCTTTCATCTTTCACATATTTTGGTGTTTCCCATTGTTTGACACCTCTTGGGTTCCTTCCATTTCTGCCTTTCTGTTTGAGTTGTTGATGTTGGTCTCAGGCCACATGCATGTCTATATCTGTGTTCTTTGCTGAAAGATCTATTCATGAATGCCTTCTTAATCTATTTTCACTGCCAGTATCTGTGGATTTTTAGTGACATGATGTGTGTTTTGCATTGTGTCTTAAAATTCTAGTCACTTGTCAATTAAAACCCAGAAATATTCTTTTCTGTAATGTACTGTGTTTGATCAATGTCTTCCGTAGGCCACTGCTTCTTCTTTTTTTTCTTCTGGTTTGAAAGGTATGTCTTTGATGGTGATGATGATGAGCAGCAGACATTATCTAGCTAGAAAAGGTATAGTTTTATTAGTAAAAGTGCGGTTTTTGGCAAGAACTAATCATTAGTTAGAGTTTTTGGGAAGAAATAATCATTAGTTAGAGAACATAAAATGTGTAGCTGAGGAAGTTTCTTCTTGTAGCGAGTCCACTTACCTGTTCTTTTCAACTTTTAAATCTCTATCAAATGTCTTTTGTTTTCCTGATTTCTTTAATTTTTCTGTCACCACTTGAGAAGAAGGTGATAAATTACCATTTCTCATAATTGTTGAAGTAATCCATACATTGGACTCCTCTCTAATTTCGAAATTTCCCCATTAATGACTCTTTTGTTCTTATTATCATAAAGTTGTTGGGAAGTATGAATCCTTGAGGGATGTTGGGAATTGTTTCAAACTTTTTACTTTATGTAAAGAGAAATCCAGTGAATAATAAATGCAGGAATGAGATATATGATAAATACTTTCTGGATGTAATTTCTTGCAAGTCCAGAAACCTGTAAAGAAAAAACAAGTTTTATTGCAGATTTCAGTTCCCAATTGAAGAAACCTACCCCTTTTATGCATTTTTTATGCAGCTACAGTAGTGGTAAACTTTTTGGCCTTTTCTGGCTCCATGTTGGCTTCTCAATGAAATGTCTGGTAAAAGGACTCGTCTGGGGATAGATAACACTCCTGACAAAGGTGTCTGTCCATAGACATGCATGTTTCCAAGCAACTTTGACACCTCCATTTTGGATGCATTCTACTTAGGAGTTTGTGTGGACATTATAGACTTTCTTTTCTCGGTGGTTTTGATATCTGTCCACATGGGTCTTCAGCTTCTGTCCACAACAACTAGCCAAGGGCTAAAATCCCTCCAGTACTGCCAATTGAATGAAGCCTTGATCCCACTTGTAGCTTCTGTGGAAACCCTTTACCTGATTAAAAATATCCCATGTATGGTCTAGTTCCAATCACACTTTTAGGAAGAAGTGAGTGGATCTGAGATTGAGTGAATGCCTAGATGATGTTATTGACGGTACAGTATGAAATGGACTAATTAGTTAGATGTAGAAATATCTTGGAAGCCTTGTAGTTTGTATGTATGTGTCAAAAACTGTTTAAAGATTCTGGTCTAGCCATCTTTTCCATTGTTCTTTAAATCCTGGTGAAGCTTTTCTTATCTGAAATAACACATTCCAAGATTTAATCTGGCTTCAACTTGCATTTCCTTTAGCTGGATGTAGGTCTGCATTTAAGGTGAGCACTTACTGTTATTTTTGGACTATAGCTCCCAAAACCGAATTTTGAGGAAATAAGGAACTATAGGACAAGGAAAATTTTTTTCACAAGTAGACAGGACCACAAAGACTGTGCCTTCCGCCATTCAATGGAGATATGGGCAGTGAATAGTGAGCAACAGCATCCAAAACTGATGTAATTGGATTATGTGATTGTCAAGCCAAGAAAAGTCTTCCAGTGCACTACTATGAACATGTCTATCCAATTGGAATTACGCACGCTAGGACTGCAAAGATTCACCCGAATCTTGTTTCACTACTGTATAGCACCTCACATTCCATTGCTACCTGCAATTTTGAACAATTTGAGGCTTGTCATTATCAACTATACCTCCTTGTTGTCCAATTTGCTTACTTAAGTTCTCTGGTTTCACAGAAAAATGGGAGCTGGTGGCCCAATGTCCGCCTCCACTGTCAATGGCGGAGTTAAGGATGGGAACATGAAGCGAGTGCCACATACCAAGCCTCCATTCACTCTTAGCGAAATCAAGAAAGCAATCCCTCCACATTGCTTCCAACGCTCTGCGCTTCGCTCTTTCTCCTATATTGTTCATGACTTTACTCTAAGCTTCCTGTTCTACTACATTGCCACCACCTACTTCCACCAACTTCCCTCTCAGTTTGCTTACATTGCATGGCCTGTCTACTGGGCTCTTCAAGGTTGTGTTCTCACTGGTGTTTGGGTCATTGCTCACGAGTGTGGTCACCATGCCTTTAGTGACTACCAATGGCTTGATGATACTGTTGGCCTAATCCTCCACTCTGCACTTCTAGTCCCATACTTCTCGTGGAAATACAGCCACCGTCGCCACCATTCAAACACTGGATCGCTCGAGCGCGATGAAGTGTTTGTCCCAAAACCCAAGTCCAAAACCTCATGGTATTCCAAGTACCTAAACAATCCTCCAGGCAGGGCTTTAACTCTTATGGTAACACTAGTTCTTGGCTGGCCTTTATACTTGACTTTCAATGTCTCCGGTCGACCTTATGATCGCTTCGCCTGTCATTTTGACCCCTACGGCCCCATATACTCCAATCGCGAAAGACTTCAGGTATACATTTCTGATGCAGGAATTTTTGCTGCAACTTTCGTGCTCTACCATGTTGCAATGGCAAAAGGGCTTGCTTGGCTGATGTGCATCTATGGCATGCCATTGCTCATCGTCAATGGCTTCCTTGTATTGATCACATACTTGCAACACACACACCCTGCATTACCACATTATGATTCTTCAGAGTGGGATTGGCTTAGAGGTGCTCTTGCAACTGTTGACCGGGACTATGGTGTGCTCAATAAGGTGTTTCATAACATCACCGACACTCATGTGGTTCACCATCTCTTCTCTACCATGCCACATTACCATGCAATGGAAGCTACTAAAGCCGTCAAACCAATCCTGGGTGACTACTACCGTCTTGATACTACACCATTTTACAAGGCAATGTGGAGGGAGGCAAAAGAGTGCTTGTATGTAGAACCTGACGATGGAGCTCCTAATGGTGGTGTCTTTTGGTACAAGAACAAATTCTAGCTTTTACCCTCTAGCTATCTGTTGCCGCTTGAGCTTAAACTAGTAGACTGATAACTCTTAAACAAGTTAGCAGAGAGTGTCCGTAATATGTCAATAAAGAAAGGAAAGGAAAGAAGAGAGCAGAAGAGGTAGTGATGGTGAAGTAAGGTGTTCTGCTAGAAATGGAAGTTGATGTTGAGTCAAGTACTTGCAGTGGGGTCTGCAGTGGAAGTAGTCTGGTTGTGTACCTCTGTTCTTAATCTGTTTCTTAGTAGTGTGTTTCTGCTTGCTTGTTACTTGCTCATTCTTCATCTTTTGCTGATCATTTTTTGCTTCTCTTCCTGCCAATGTCATCCTCTTTGAATAGGCATGTCTAACTTTTTGGGACGAGGCTCAATTGGCTCAAAAATTATTAAATAAAACTTAAAAAGTTAATTTTCAAAAACTTTTAATTTGGGCATTGTTTGAGTCTGAATTTTAATTGGGCTTAAACTCAATTGGCTCGACAAATTATTAAATAAAACCTGAAACAATTTAAGTACGTTCAGACTTAATTGATTAAAAAAATTATTAAATAAAATTTAATATTTTTTATCTAAAAAATGTTTACTTTAATCTTTAAAAGTTATTAAATAAATCCTGAAAAAATAGTTTAACAAAACTTTTAGTTTAAGCCTAATTTAATACTAAATTAAACTTTTATAGAGTAATAGTCATTTTTAATTAGACTATTTTATTAACTCGGAAAGTTATTAAATGAAACTAAAAAAATAATACAAAAAAATTTTAGTTTACACTTAGTTTGATTCCCAATTAAATAAAAACTTAAAAAAATTATTCTTAAAATTTTTAATTTAAGCCCAATTTAATTTCTAATTAAAACGAATTTTATCCAATTTAATTGCAAAGTTAAGATTTTTTAATAAAGTTCATAAACGTTTTAAATTTTTTTTTTATAAATCATATAAAAGTTGACATATTATTTAGTCAAAGAGAAAATTTTTTAAATAATTTTGAGTTTAATTAGATTTTTAAGAGTTTTAAAGCTTTTTAACATTATACTTCCCAATTTTAATCCAAATATTATAAAATATTTATGCTTGAGCTTGGTCATTTGTAATTACTTATTCAAAAAACTAGAACTAATGGAAAGATAACATATTTATAAATATTGAATGCTAATTTACTTATATTAAATGTTAAAGTTTTTTTTCTAAGGAACAGGGCAGTAGCTCTAATTAGAGACAATCGAGAGAATGAGATCTCAATTAAATCCTCCAACAAAATTTGACGTACAACTATACAGAGGCTTCGAAAAAATAATGAACTCCAAGTGGAAGAGTGAGACCAAAATTCGCCAACCAGTCCGCACACGGATTAACCTCCCTATAAATATGCCTGACTTGAATAATCCAATCCCTAGCTACGAGCCCTCTAATGGCAGTAATTACAGGCCTTTCCCAGCAAGAGTTGCCAACGATTCCTGTTAACAAATCCGCAACCACCTTAAAATCTATCTCGTCGTAAATTGAGGTCTTAATACAAAAAGTTCATACCTTTTTGCTTTTAATTTTGTTTTAATATAGAGACAATTGGAAAATTTTTCCTCTTCTTATATATGTTATTCTGTTTATCTTCACTTGTCTCAGGTTTTATTGATAAATTATATTTGTTAAGTACATGGTCATTTTTTTAAAATTTCATACGAACCCATATTCTTTTTTTTTTAAATCGAAATTTAAATATTAAAATTGAAAATATTCTCATAAAAAATATATTAAACTTGTATGGAATACATTATAACTTAGTCTCTTTTCACTATTTTATTAATTTTCTTAATTGTTTTCAAAATTCGTTTAAGCAAGGTCAGGGGTTAAAATTCGACTCCCGCGTGTATATGCAACAATGTTAAATACTTTTTGGTAGTGCTAAGCCGCCCTTCAAGGTCCCATAAGGCATGAACAGGGATTAATCTGAATATGGTAATGACTTAAAAGGTGTCACTGACAATTCGGACCTACCCAAAACATTTCGTGATTTAATAAAAAAAAATTGCTACAATCAAAGTTTTATGGTCCATGAAAATTTGAAGAAGATGGCATATTCTAATTACTAATTATTGAATCTTCAAGACAAATTTATGGTATAATAATTTTAAAATAATAAAATTATAATTCATAGAATTGCATGAAAGTCAAAATCAAGAAAATCAAAATTTTCATTGAAATTGTTGTGAAATATAATTAGCATTAAATGAAAAAGAATTGAATTTTGTTGTATTTATCCTAAATTTAAACTTAATTAGAGGAAATTTAGATAATCATATTGTTGAAGATGATTGTTCTATGAATTACACTAACCAGACGCTATTCGGAACCTTGATCTTTGGTATCTTCAGATGATAATCTATCATCCTCAAGCGAACATGTAGTCAACCTCTTTTTAGTGTTTGGCTGGGAGGATTCATTCTCTTCAACCTCTTTCTTCTCTACACTCACCACCGAGGATCGATCTCCTTTCGCAGACATGGAATCACCACACCCTGAAGTGGAGCATGGAGATGGGGTCAGCCTCTGGTTCTTCTTCAAACTCTCCATCTTCCTTTTCCTCGAATGCGAACTCATATGTCCACCTAAAGCAGCACCTGATGCAAACGCTGCATCGCAGATAAGGCATTTATGATCACCAGATTCTGCTGTGTTGGGTTTGTTTGGAAGATGAGTTTCTTCTTCTGCATTTTCTACTTGGGATGACTGAACATCCATTAACGACCTTGGCCTGCAACTACTGTTGTTCTTGGTGGTTGTGGTGGTGGAGATGGAGATGGAGTTGCTTGAAACCGTAGAATCTGAAGGTACTGATCCAGAAAGACCGACCAACTGGTTTTTTTTAACACTGGTTTCTACAACACTGTGATTACAACAAAAAATCTGAAAACTTGTGAAGAATCCAAAAGTTGGTCTACTTTAAATCGAGTTAAACTGACAGAAAGTTCGGTTCTTTCCGAACTTTCTGCAACAAAAGAGATCGTGATCATCACATCAGCATCATACCTGACACAACTCTTGAAGGTGGTGTGTGAAATATTACAGAAAACTTGAACTTTGTTATGGCAAGTTCCTTCTCCTTCCACATTTCTTGGCTTGTTTGTCTGAACCAGACGTGGTTGCCTAGATTTAGACAAGTTGATGCTCGTGTTGGAGATGTTTGGAGGTATGCCTGAAATGTTTGGGAGTCGAAACTCTGCACCTAAATCCTTAGCTATTTCGAACCATTCTTCTTGGTATTGGTTTGGATCTTCGACTTCCCTGTCCATTAAGAAACGAACAGCAATTACTCCAAGACTCAAACTTTAGTAAATATATATAGCTGTAACTTTCCAACAGTCAACTCCACGTAAGCATTCTTAATTTAAATTTAAGAATATGTGTGAGAAAAAATTAATTGAGATTTATTAATTTAATATTAAATAAAAAGTGCAAAACAACTTTTTAAAAAGTTAAAAGTGCAATAAATTCGGATAAATAGGGGCAAGCTTATGTATTATTAGTTCTTCCCGGATATTAATTTTAGCGAGACTCTTATTAGATATTGTTGTTGTCGTTATTTGTGTTTTTATTTAGGTTCTAAATGTCTACATATTAATTTTTATTTTAAAAATATTTTTGACTTTTTATGTCTTTCTTTAATTTAAAATATGAAAATTTTTGGAAATAATGGTATAATATATGCATGAATAAATTATAAATATATAAAAAGCTAAAATTAATTTAAAAGAATAAAAAATTTGGACTACATGAACTTTGTCTAATGGAGCATTTTTTTAAAAATTGGATTTGAAGTGTCTATGAAATATTTGGTATGTAGAATTTGAATTTCAAAATCCTGATAACTTAATTATGATTCATATCCATGGTATATTCCAAATAAAGAAAGTTATTGTTACAAATATAGATATATTTATTTTACTAATAAAAAGGAAAGAAGGAGATGAATTAAAAATGCCTATAATTGGTTACATTGAA
>JAOTAY010000003.1:549630-560255 GCA_025629805.1 Erythroxylum baracoense | reverse complement strand
AAGTAAAAGTCATTGGTCAAAAGCAGAAAAAAGTAATGTATTGGTTTTCTGAAAAAGATGATGGAAGATTTTACAAATATCAATATGTTGCATTATACAAAAAATCCAGATCAAGCATTCGTCCCCCTACCCTTTAATAAGAAATCATTTTCTTCATTAGTAAATTCTTGTGTGTTTTAGACAGAAGAACAATACCAGTCTCCACAACATCATGTTCGATGTTCTTATATATACTTCATGCAAGGTCTCATCTTAGTGAATTACCAAACATATATTACAAACGATTCATTAATAAAATAGATGTCCAAAGTGCACTATGGTGTTTCACACATCTCAGGTTTTTGCAGTACATTCCTCATTTCACTATAGGATCGGATCAAGAGATGAGAGGAAGAAAAGATATACAGCAAGGTCAAAATCAAAGAACAAAGTACTACTTTTTCTTCAACCTGAAGGAGAGACTACTCTTGTCCCTGAAGAGTTCAGACTGGAAGGAGAAGGAGAAGGAGGCGTTGAGAATCTTAATGAAGGAACTGCTTCAAGTGTGTCACATAAGAGAAAGAGAGGGAGACCAAAGAAGGTAGAGCCTGAAACAATCAACGACATGTTGTTGCTCAAAGAAGGGAACATATTCAATGAAGGAAAGAAAGAAGAAGCAGAAGGAGTTGCAGATGCTAAGGAGAAGAAGCATGAAGCTGAAGTCCAAAAGCAGGAGGCTAAAGGTGACGAAGTTGATGTTCATGGTGCTCCTGAGACCTTGTAGGTAGTTTAATTGCGTTTGATTTGAGTTTGTTGTGTTTGCTTTCTATGTTTAAGAGTTCATCAAAAGTTTAAGAGTGTTTCATATAAATAAAGTCATTATTTATATGAAAATTTTGAAAATTTCTTTTTCATATGGAATTTTTGTTTATAAATAAATTCAATAAGAACTAAGTTTTTATATATTAATAATGTTGATATTATATTTAAAATTTTATAGTTAATCAATAATTAATTTAATCTATTTAAAATACACATAACACGATTAAATTGTTTCCTCGAATTACTGTAAAAGTCAAACCAATTTCTTAGATAAAATTTAAGTACAAGAGGACAACGTGGTTTAGGTTTCTTCAATAGATAATGCTTTACTCAGGAGATATGAAAGTCTTAATGCCTTTAATGTATCAAAAGTGCTCAAAACCTCATAATAAATACTTCTTCTTCTTCTTCTTCCCTTTTTTGCTCATAAGTTTTCCATTTTCATTAATTTGTTAAATAAACTAATAAATGGAAACAATTTTATAGTAATGACTGCTCATAAAAACCAAACCAACTTGTTTTGTCCCTAATAGAAAGAAAGTCCGGAAATAGGTTTTCTTTAAACTAAGAAACAATTTTCAAGTCAAAATCTTACCTCACATTTCATAAAGTTAGAGATGGCAATAAATAAGTTAATGAACTTAGAATTTACTAATTGACGCAAAAAAATGTTGAAATTTACGGTTAAGTATTATCAATATTAAAACCGAAATTTTAATTAGTAACATTTCAATACGTACTCTTAAAAGTTATTAATTTCTTAATGATTCAATTAGTTAAGTTATTTAAGTTCCTAATTATACACTTAACTTAGAAAAAATATTTCTTATTAAAATTTTACATATCTTACATTATTGTCTAACATAATGTCAGCATAAGAGTAACTTTACCGATTATTCCAAGGTTTAGACTAATGATATTTACACATATAAAATCTATAATATTTCTTATTGATAGTCTTTTACTTGAAATATAGTGATAATGCTTAACAAGAAATTACTTAAATAAACGAACTTATGAATTTTCCATTAACATTGTAGTGGATTTGCTCTCTTAATTTATTTACCACCTTGGATTTACTAAATTCATATAAGTTTGTTTAAACCATCACGAAACAACGATCTCAAATTCACAAGGTTTCCCGTCATTTTCCATCCATGGCTGACAACTTCAAAGCTTTGAGCAACGACCCTTTTTAGGGTTCATCCTTAAAAATGATTCCATGAACATCATTTTACTCTAGGGGTTTGAGTGGCTAGAAGTCAGAACCATAGCTTTGGAGATCATTGTTCTCAACAGATTCTTGCTCCAAACCCTAATACTAGGGATTGCCACTTCAGGGTTGCCATTTTGCTGTAATTGGAACAATCCATATCATCTTCTGAGCTAGAGGGAGTGAATGACGTGAGAACAACCCTAGTTGGTGGTTTAAGTGAATAGGTTTATTGAGTTCAACCTAATAGCTAGTACCTGAAACCGTCCGTTTTTCACTGCAGGAAAGGTTACTGTCACTGAGATTGTGAGAATCATCACATCTCTCAGCCCAACCTTAATTAACCTTGGACTGTCTTCTCCGGCCATCATAACAAGCATTTAGATGCTTGGAATCCAAACATCAATGGTGGACACTGCTAATTGTTGGAATCAGTCTGTGATACCTTCTTTTGTGGCTCTTAAGAACCGTGATTATCTAGCTAGAAACAACGCAGTGGTTACTAAACCTGAACCTAAACCTGAATCAGAGGTTAATCCTAAGCCAGAACCTGAACCAGTGGGAAGATATGGGAAATCATTACCTCCCTCACCAAAGGCGAGCTAGGCTGTTAGATCAAATTTATTTTTTAAAATTTTTTGTTCAATTACTCTTGGTTGGGTCTTAGGACTGTCCTGCTCGACTTGTGGCCCAATTGAGTCAAAAAAATCAGCTTGTGGTCAGATCCGTTGGTTGGTCAACTTGGGCTGCCATGACTTTTTGCTTGAATTCTAAGGAACTTCAACTTAAATTGGTTGACTTTGGATTACATTATTATACATTAAATGAATACATTACAAATTTTGCCTACTAAAAAATAATTCAAGTACAAATTACATATTGATTAATAATGAAGTTTATATGTTAATTAATTTCAAAAAAAAAGTTTATATGTTAATTATAGAGAATTTTTGACAACGTTGGAATTCATAATTATTATTATTTAGGTGCACATTAGAATTTGATTAAAATTATTTATAATTTTAATTAAATTATTATAATGTTCAAAACTTGTTATAAGTAGACTTAAGCCCTAAAAAAATTATTACTCCTTGCTTAACCTTTTTTTGCAATATTTATAGAATTTTCTCATCTCTTTTTATAGATACCGTTAGAGATCGAAAAATTATGGCCCTAGGTGGTTGGGATTGACTGATTTTTGAAACGGTTCTATGGATATAATAACAATATGATGAAGGCTCGAAATAAGGTAAGACTAAAGATTTATTTTTTATTATGATTTAATAGTTAATCATTTTATAAAATTTAAGTGATATTAACTTTTAGAAAATTAAATATATAACCAAGTTCAGTAATTATTCTACTACACTCGTGATCTGATGTTGGCTCGATTTTTAAACAACATTTTATATAAGTTATTTGATAAATTAATTATTTAACACTAAATTATATATTTTATAAATATATGAGACATATTAAATATATAAATATTAATTGATGGGTAACAAATGTAGACCAATGAAATTGGTGTAATAATTACCAATAAGATCATAATGTATGATCATCTTTTCTTATTTTTCAAGGTTGGTTCATTACTAGAGTTTGTTTCTGAGTTACGGAAGTTAAAAATATGATTTAGAGACATATTAAATATATAGACAGTAATTATATTATATATATTAAATATATAAATATTATAATGTTACTCATCAAATTTTCTGTTTTATTTATTTTGTTTTAATTATATTTTATTAAATTTTATTTATACATTTAATAAAATATAATAAAAATATTATCCAGAGCCGGTAAAAAAGATCTAATCCCGGTTGTTATCCATACGTCAATTTTTCTACGTGACAATGACTTGGTACGTACATGTCGTTTTCAATTCAACTTCACTCCTTTTCGAGATTTGGGCTTAAGATTAAGTCAATTAATGTGGAGGAACCACATGGGCCTATGGCCTACTCTACATAAAAGAAATAAAAAGAATGGAAAAGAGAAAGTGCTTGGTACGGTGGGTCGCCTAAACTGCCCATTCAGTGAACGCCACGTCAGAAGCTTTTTGATTGTCCTATAAAGATTGGTGGGTCCAGAGGGTCAACGTGGAATTTATGGACAGAACATTAACGAATACCGAAACCGACAATTATCTCCCATCGTACGCTAATTCTTGTGAAACGTCAAAAATGTCCCTAACAGTATCGTCCAATACCAGTCCGCCCACATTTTGATGCGTTGAAGTTGGGCAGACTTGGTAATTCGACATTGTTATCCTTTGATTTTCTGGTGGTGGCCGACGGATGGAACGGGGTAAAATAGTCTTATCGTGAGTTTGGAAAACGGCTACCTTTCGACGCGATATTCTAGCTTTATATCGATCAAGAATCTCCCCTTTTTTTGAATTTTGAATCTCTTTCCCGAAATGCCCTCTTCGGTTCTATCTTTCCTCACAACTGCCACTACCCACGCTTTTTTAACCGCTACTACGTGGGTTTGTAACTTTGTTTGACGAAATTGTCCACCTTTAGGATATTATTCACTAGTTTCTTAAAAACAAAAATATTAAATTCAAAATGTTGTCAAAATAGGAGTACAAATTTGAAGCGAGATACAAAATTTAATATTATAATTATATAAAATTAGTGTGTAAATAATAATTCAAATATATAAAATAAATTATTTTATATTAAATATTGATATACTTACAAAATTTAGTCATTTGAAAATAACATCTTTATTAATTAAGAATAAGACTGTGTATTACAGGATCCCTTGAGATTCCACATTTTAGCGAGATTTATATTAAATGTTGTTATTGTTTTTTTGACATGCTACATAAATTTAATGAAAATAATTATATTTTAATTTATTTGCTATTCTTAACTTTTTTTTTCTCCAAAATATTAATATAAATATAAAATAAATCTATTTGCATCAAATTAATAAAATATATTATTTTTAATTTTATTTTAATTATCATTTCTATCTTTAATTATAATTAAAATTAAATAAAAATTAAACTTGTGTTATTTAAAAGAAAATTTTTAATTTTACGAGTTTTCTTCACTCGTCAACACGTGAAGGTATAAAAATGCATAGCAAGTGATCAAAATAAAATTTTGGGCCCTTAGGAGATGGTCGAGTTAGTAGAGTAGGGAAGCATAGAATCAAAAGGTATCGTGTTCGAATCCCTATCTTACACTCTCTTGATCGAACCTATCGTATAAGGCTTGCTTAGTGCGGAGTATTCATTGCATCAATTTGAAAATTTGCCCAATACGTATTTAAAAAATAGCAGCTGCTGATTCCTTCGTTTTAAAAAAATAGTTTATAAAATATAAATTAGACCTAAAATTTTGATGTTTTTAAAAGTCTAATAATATATAATCTTACCACTAACTAATAAAGACTTTTTTTTTAATAAATCAACATTTTTGATCCATGCAAAGCCAACAAAGCCCTTCCTCCAATGGCAATCTGGTGATAATCCAGAAACAGAGTCCCATTTTCCCACCGCTCACCTTAGCAAATGAAAAAGCAACAAAAAAAAAAAAAAAAGGACTCAGAGCTTTCAACATAACACTTTTACTCTTTGTTTTGTCCTCAAGCCAACCCAACCCCGTTCAATTCATCTCCGCTTTCTCACTCTCTCTTGTTCTCTAGCTTACTTTCTTGCTAAGTAGCTTAGAAATCCAACATTCCATTTCCTCATTCTCTCTCTAACTTTTGCTCCCTCTCTCTACGTCTTAGGGTTTCCCATCACATCCTCCTTGTAAGCTCTCTTTTTTTCCTCCTAAAGTTTGAATCTTTTCATCACATTGTGCACATTCAGTGTACATGCTTGTGTTTTTGTGCTTGTACCTGCAGTTCAGATGCTCTAATGTGGTTTTCTTTTGCAGTGGTTTAAATGGGTTAGATCCTGTGTGTTTACTCGGCTTTTTTTACAAGCTCCCATTATTGGTAAAGCTCTTTGCTTTCTTATTTCCTCTCTGAGATTTGCTGGTGGTGATCTGTTTTTAGTTGCTTCTTGAGCTATTGGAGGTGGGTTTTTGCAGGAAGTGTGGATAGTGAAGTGTAAAGATGGCGTCTTCTTCCAGGGGAGGAGGGCCTGATCAAAGTACGCCGCCGACGCAGCCACAGCGCCGGATCATTAGGACACAGACCGCTGGAAATCTTGGGGAGTCAATATTTGATAGTGAGGTAGTGCCGTCTTCTCTTGTGGAGATCGCCCCTATTCTTCGTGTTGCTAATGAAGTTGAAGCTAGCAATCCTAGAGTTGCTTATCTTTGTAAGTATTAGCTCCTATATTTTACTTAAAGATGATGCTGTATTTGCTCTTTTCATTTTGTCGTTACATCTTTTTTGTCAAGTCTCATTGTCGTTGAAGTTCATTTTTGAAGTAGTTTTTAGTGTGTTAAGTGGTTATCTATATATGTTCTTTTTTAGTTTGTTAAGTGGTTATCTATATATGTTCTTACTCATTTATGGTTTTGTTTAGCAATGGCGTTTCCAAATGTATGTTTCGTTGAGTATCAGTAGTCGAACTGTGAGAAAGATGCGCCGTAAGTTATATCTTGTGTATTTGGATCTGTGTTTAGCTTCTAGTGATGGCTGTCCAGTCTATATTATGTTGGATACGCTAATACGATCTTAGTCTTCTTTTATCTTGAAAGTGTTGGAAACTGGACTCGTATTTACTTACTTGTGACTGCATTGTGTTTAGACGTACTTGCTTTTATCTGCAATCTTTTTTTGAACTTGCATTGGTGCATCTGTTGCATGCTTAAGCTTGCTTGTCTGCGTACGGCTGAATTGTTACGGCCTTTATCACACTAACCTACTTGTGGGTAAGGCACATATGAGAAAATTTGCTTGTAAAATTGTATATTGTAATCTGTGGAAGTGTACTACATTCTAGAAGTAGATTGACATTGTCCTTTGGTGGTCCTGTGTTTACTGGAGTTTGGATTCCTAGAAATTGTGATGGAATGCAGTTTGATGTGGCACCAGGAAGAAGTCTTATTCTCTCCACATATGGTTTT
Source organism: Erythroxylum baracoense (assembly GCA_025629805.1). Taxonomy (NCBI): domain Eukaryota; kingdom Viridiplantae; phylum Streptophyta; class Magnoliopsida; order Malpighiales; family Erythroxylaceae; genus Erythroxylum; species Erythroxylum baracoense. The sequence continues at coordinate 553,196 of JAOTAY010000003.1, read as the reverse complement.
AAATCGGAGGGATAAATTGTAGCTTGTATAGAATATTTTGCATCTTATAAGTTACTTGATTTGGTTTTCAAGTAATCTGCAGACTTGCCAAATTCGGAATCTTGGAAAGGAGCAATGTTTATGATGAAAGTTGAAGATAATTTTTATTACATAATTTGTGGACATAGGAACAAGGGTTTATATACAAAATTCCTAGGACTATTTAGGAAGTAATCTGGCTATTAACCCTATGAAATCTCTCAATTATAGGAGAGATTATAGGTGTAATTATAACAACATCAATGCTAATAATCTCTAGTCAACACTCCCCCTTAAGTTGGTGCATAGATATCGCACATGCCCAACTTGCAAATGAGGTTATGAAACTGTTTGTTGTAGAGTCCTTTGGTGAAGACATCTGCCAGTTGGTCATTTGACACCACATGGAATAATTGCATAGAGCTATTCACAAGTTTCTCCTTCACGAAGTGTCGGTCAATTTCTATGTGTTTTGTTCTATCATGCTGAATAGGATTGTGAGCTATACTAATGGCAGCTTTGTTATCACAGTAGAGAGATGAACTTCCTTCATCCGTCAGTTGTAATTCATTTATCAGCTTCTTTACCCACAATAGTTCGCACACACCTTGAGCCATAACTTTATATTCGGCTTCCGCACTGGATCTAGAAACTACATTTTGTTTCTTTCTTCTCTAAGTGACTAGATTTCCTCTTATGAGCGTACAATAACTAGTGGTTGACCTCCTATCATCTGGAGATCCAACCCAATCAGCATCTGTAAATGCTTCTATCTTAAGATGACCATTGTTAGTGAGCAGAAGGCCTTTTTCTGGGGTAGACTTTAGATCCAACCCAATCAGCATCTGCAAATGCTTCTATCTTAAGATGACCATTGTTAGTGAACAGAAGGCCGTTTTCTGGGGTAGACTTTAGATAGCGCAAAATGCGGAATACAGCTTGTAAGTGTGGTTCTCGTGGATCATGCATGTACTGAGTTACCAGACTAACTGCAAATGCTATGTCTCGCCTAGTGTGAGAAAGATAGATGAGTCTCCCAACTAACCTCTGATACTTCTCATGTCCACTGATGTACCTGTTCCTGCTGGCAGTTCTAGGTTGCTCTCGATAGGAGATTTAGCTAGTTTTAAACCCATAATACCGGTTTCTTCTAACAAGTCTAGGACATTTTCTATGGGTGATAAAGATTCCTCTTCTTGATCGAGCGACTTCAACTCCCAGGAAATATTGCAATTTTCCTAAGTCCTTAATTTCAAATTCTTGAGCAAGTAGTTTCTTCAGCCTAGCCATCTCTTTTGTATCATTTCCAGTTACAATAACGTCATCAACATAGACAATAAGAAGCGTGATCTTACCTTGGGAGTGCTTGATAAATAGGGTATGATCCGCATTACTCTGTTGATAACCAAAGGAGATCATAGCCCAATTGAACTTTTCAAACCATGCTCGTGGTGATTGTTTTAGCCCATACAAGGCCTTTTTTAACCTACAAAGCTTCCCTTGTGTCTTCTCATCTTCAAACCCTGGAGGAATCTCCATATACACCTCCTCCTCCAGATCCCCATGAAGAAATGCATTTTTAACATCGAACTGTTGTAAGTCCCAATCCAAGTTAGCTGCACACGAGAGTAAAACTCTGATTGTATTCATCTTAACAACAGGAGCAAAGGTTTCTTGATAGTCCACTCCATATGTTTGAGTAAGGCCTTTAGCCACTAATCTCGCCTTGTATCTCTCAATGGATCCATCTAGCTTATGCTTCACTGTGAATGCCCATTTGCAGCCAACTGTCCGTGTTCCTTCTGGATCAGTGACAAGTTCCCAAGTCCCATTTTTTGCCAGGGCCTTCATTCGTCAATCATAGCTTCTTTCCATTGGACAATTTTCATTGCTTCTCTGCAATCCTGTGGAATAGATACAGGAGAAATAGACAAGACAAAGGGTCTATAGGCAGGAGATAGTGAGTCATATGTAACAAAGTTAGAAATTGGGTGCTTGGTGCAACTTCTAACACCTTTTTGAAGGGCAATCGACTTATATAAATCATCAGATAAATCATATTCTAGATCACCAGTGTTTTCGAGGGAAGAGGATGGCATTGGCATAGACTGCATGATGGCTTTTTCTGTCTTATATCACCTTGAGTATGTCTTTAAGTCTGGTCTATCTAAGCGCCAGCGTCGATCCTTTTGAACCAAACTAGTTGTCTCCCCTTTAATTGTTCTTACTCCTTGGATCACATTATCTATAGAGTCAAGCAACACCTCGTCTTCAATCTCATTCTCTCCTTGAAGAGGAGTTGGGGATGTGGGGAAATAGGACTCATACTCTAGAAAAGTGACATCCATACTTACAATGTACTTCTTAGATGAGGGTTGATAACACTTATATCCTTTTTATGTGGGAGAATATCCAACAAACACACATTTCAAAGCTCTTGGCTCCAACTTGCCAACATTCTGAGCATGAACAAAGCAAACACACCCAAAAACTCTTGGAGGTACAGTATAAGAGTTTGTGCGTTGTAATATTTCAACAAGGCTTTTAAAATCTAGAATTCGAAGTGGCATTCTGTTGATAAGATATGCGGCTGAAAGGATTGCATCATCCCAATATCCCTTTGGAAGATTCGTTGTGAACATGAGTGATTGAGCAACCTCCATAATGTGTCTGTTCTTCCTTTCTGCAACTCTGTTATGTTCACTAGTATAGGTACAACTAGTTTGATGTACTATTCCATTAGAATCTAGATAAACACGAAATTTGCCATCCATATACTCCATTCCATTATCTGACTGTAAGATCTTAACTCTAGCATCGTGTTGAGTACAAATCATTTTGTGAAAAGATTGGAAGCATGAAAAAACTTCATTCTTGGTGTTCATAAGATAAACCCACGTCAATCGGGTGCAACAATCAATAAAGGTTACAAACTATCTATGGAAAGAAAGAGAGGGAGTTTGAGTAGGACCCCAAACATCGAAGTGAATGGTCATAAAAGGAACATAACTCTTATTATTTGATAAATGATAGGAACTTCTAGTGTGTTTAGCAAGTTCAAATGCTCCACAAAACAAAGAATTAAATGAAGTTCTATTAAACAAGTTTGGATAAAGTTTTGCTAGAACAAAAAACGAGGGATGTCCTAACCGCCTATGCCATTGTAGAATTTCCTTATTAATCACATCATTTCCAAAAAATGCTTGATGTGCAACTGTCAGGTGCCCTTCTTCCAAGACATATAAGCCATCTTGCAGTCTACCAATTCCAATCCTCTGCCCTGTGTGAAGATCCTGAAGAACACAATAGTCAGGAAAAATTCAACTTTGCAATTAAGGTCCTTAGTGATAGAACTGACAGAGAGAAGATTAATAGGAAAACAAGGTACATGAAGTGTTGAGGATAGGGTAATATTGGGAGTATAGTTAACAGAACTTGTACTAGATACGGAAGTAAAAGACCTATTTGCTTTTCTAACATTATCCCTGTTGTTTCCATGAGAGTATGTTAAAAATTTCTTTTGAGAGCCTGTCATATGTCTGTTAGCT
>JAOTAY010000003.1:483465-539088 GCA_025629805.1 Erythroxylum baracoense | reverse complement strand
AACTGCCTTGATTATCTTTTTTTAGTTTTCCAACTTTCTTATCCTTGTTTCCCTTTGTGTTTTTGTTTCCAGATTAAACGACTCTTTCTTTTGCTTACAACTAAAGAATCTGCAATGGATGTTCCAACTAACTTAGAAGCTCGGAGGCGTATATCTTTCTTCTCAAACTCGTTATTTATGGACATGCCTGATGCCCCTAAAGTCCGCAACATGCTCTCTTTCTCGTAAGTTTCCTCTTTTATTGATTTTGACAGTGGCTATGTATTTTCATGTTTTCTCAGCTTGATTGTAAAGACAAACATTTATATGGGTTGTGGATTTTATTTGACAAATATGCAAAACTTCTTTCAATATATGTAGTAGCACTCACTGCATGAAAGCAAAGTCAAAACCATACTGGATGAAGTTCACACACGAGGAAAAAGCCTTAATCAATTGGATGTTAATTGATTTTAATCATCATATTGCCTTCATGTCATTAGATGCTGAGAACTTTTCTATTGGTAGTTTCATACGAGTTATGAATATTGATTGTCCAACCTCAAATAAGTTTGAACACAAAGATGTCTGGAGCCATTATGTACTGAGCTTAACTGTATCTATTGTTCACTATTCCCTTATTTGGAGAAATGATTAATGTGATAACTTATCTTGTAGGGTTTTAACTCCTTATTACACAGAGGAGGTTCTTTTTTCCTTGCATGATTTGGAGGTGGAAAATGAAGATGGTGTTTCGATCCTCTTTTACTTGCAAAAAATTTTTCCAGGTTTGTTATCATTATTTCTTTCAAATATGGTGTGTGTTCTCTTCAATCTCAAGTTAAGATGTCCATGGATGCTATATAGCCTTTTAATTATACGCAGATGAGTGGAACAACTTTCTTCAACGAGTAGAGTCCAGTAATGAAGAACTCAAAGGAGATGTCAAAGGAGATGATGAATTAGAAGAACAACTTCGTCTGTGGGCATCATACAGGGGGCAAACTCTAACTAGAACTGGTACTCTCCTTTCTTGCAGATAACTGCAATCTTTATCCTTACCCATCTTTCGTTTATGGTGATGTGTGATGCATCTTTTTTTTTTTTGGGTTACTTGCTGAAACTTATCATGTATTGCAGTTAGAGGTATGATGTATTACCGGAAAGCTTTAGAGCTCCAGGCTTTCCTTGATATGGCTAGGGATGAAGGTAGCTACTATCTAGTAGATTTTAGCTATTGTTACATGTTATATCTTCATTATGCATGTACGTTGTTAATTGTGTGGTTGGTTATCTTGTTAGATCTGCTGGAGGGTTATAAAGCTATAGAATTAAATGCTGAAGATCAGTCAAAGGGAGAAAGGTCACTCTTGGCACAGTGTCAAGCAGTAGCTGATATGAAATTCACCTATGTGGTATCATGTCAGCAGTACGGGATTCACAAGCGTTCTGGTGATCAAAGAGCACAAGATATTTTGAGGCTTATGACCACGTTGGTATTTTGAGGATGACATTTTTATTCAATGTTACAGTTCGGTGTTTTTAAACTATGGATTTACTCCTTGGTTGTAGATACCCATCACTTCGGGTTGCATACATTGATGAAGTTGAGGAACCAAGTAAAGACAGAAGCAAAAACGTCAATGAAAAAGTTTACTATTCTGCTCTAGTGAAGGCTGCCTTACCAAAGTCCATCGATTCTTCAGAGCCGGTACAAAATTTAGACGAGGTTAGTACATGCTATAAAAAAGCTATTCATTTGTACAACTTTTTATGCATTGACTATTGCAGATCTTATGGTTTGTTTCTCGATTGTCATCTTGGTTTCCACTTGTAGGTGATTTATCGAATTAAACTTCCAGGACCAGCCATGTTGGGCGAGGGAAAGCCAGAAAACCAGAACCACGCTATTATTTTTACACGTGGGGAAGGTTTACAAACAATAGACATGAACCAGGTATGAATGCTGCTTTTGCTGTTTTCTAACAATGTTATCTTTTTGCCTTAATTGATGCTAATTGAATTCTTCAAATTTACAGGATAACTACATGGAAGAAGCCTTAAAAATGAGAAATTTGCTGGCAGAATTTCTTGAAAAGCATGATGGTGTGAGAAACCCTACTATTCTTGGCCTCAGGGAGCATATATTTACCGGAAGGTACATTCTTGTTTATGATTTATGTTAGTGATTTGCCCAGATGATTTCCATAATTCTGTAGAAGTCATGCATTGCTGGTTTTTACTTTCTCGGTGCAGTGTTTCTTCTCTTGCATGGTTTATGTCTAATCAGGAGACAAGTTTTGTGACTATTGGCCAGAGGCTATTGGCTAACCCTCTTAGGTAAGTTGAGTTTATTCAAAAGCTACTTTCTCATTTTTCTTTGAGTAATGTGCCATGAACAAGGAAAGAGCTGAACTGCTTATTTAAAATCAACAACTCTGGGTAACTTGAGACACATGAGCGAAAAAAGTGCTTAGGATATTGAACTTTTGGAAAATGTAAAGAACAATGCAGATGGCAATGCCCAATATATACTTTTGTTGAATGTTCTCTGTTAGAAATTTTGATGTGCTGTTCATGAGTTCAAAGTGAGGTATGATAGTGGAAATTCCAATTATAATCACTTCTGAGATTTATGTTTCACTAATTTGATTGATTGTGCTATGATTTTACACAATCATGGAAAAATGATAAAAAGGTAAATAAAAATTCATTGAATTAAACAGATGATTCAAGAATCGAATGCAATAAAAAGCGATAGTTGTTAGAGTTTTGAATAGCATCTTCAGAAGTGGAATTCTTTGTCAGGCCTCTATTGTTGAATATGTAGCAAAATGATTTTGACGAATACTGTCATGACAACGGCTCTGTGTACAAAATATATAATAGCGGATCTCCTAATCTTAGCCATAAATAGTATTCAAGCATTTTCATATATGTTGTCTGTCCCTTGTTTCTTGTTTAACAGCTAGTTTTGCTCAGGTAATATTTTAATTTTGTACATTTATTATACCGAAACATTCTTTAAGCCCCTTATTACGTCATATAGGGTCCGATTCCATTATGGTCATCCAGATGTCTTTGATAGACTCTTCCATCTCACTAGAGGGGGTGTCAGTAAAGCATCTAAGGTCATCAATTTGAGTGAGGACATATTTGCTGGTATGTAACTGAGGAAGGACTTTCTATGGTGTTTTATCTCTTGTACATGATTTCTGTTTGTGTGAAAGTCGCTTCTTTAATATGGTTGTCAAATGCAGGCTTCAATTCAACACTGCGTGATGGTAATGTCACACATCATGAATATATACAAGTGGGGAAAGGAAGGGATGTGGGCCTAAATCAGATATCAATGTTTGAGGCTAAGATTGCCAATGGAAATGGAGAACAGACTTTGAGTCGTGACATCTATCGGCTTGGACACCGTTTCGATTTCTTTAGAATGCTTTCATGCTATTTCACAACAGTTGGTTTCTACTTCAGCACTCTGGTGCGTTACCATTGCGCTTATTTATTTGAAAGTGTTGCAATAATGTGTTTTATGCTGTGGTTTCTTACATCCTTTTCCTCCCACAGATAACTGTGCTTACTGTATATGTGTTCCTTTACGGCCGCCTTTACCTTGTCCTCAGTGGACTTGAAGAAGGTTTAAGTACTCAGCGAGGAATTCGGGACAATAAGCCTCTTCAAGTGGCTCTTGCATCTCAATCTTTTGTCCAAATCGGATTCTTGATGGCGTTACCTATGTTGATGGAAATCGGCTTGGAAAGGGGTTTCCGCACTGCACTAAGTGAATTTATATTAATGCAACTCCAGCTGGCACCAGTATTTTTCACTTTTTCTCTTGGCACCAAGACTCATTACTATGGAAGAACATTGCTTCATGGAGGAGCAAAATACAGGCCCACAGGTCGTGGTTTTGTGGTGTTCCATGCCAAATTTGCAGAAAACTATAGACTCTATTCTCGCAGTCACTTTGTTAAAGGAATTGAGATGATGATTCTACTTATTGTGTATGAAATCTTTGGTCAGTCGTACAGAAGTGTTGTTGCATATGTCTTGATTACTGTATCGATGTGGTTTATGGTTGGAACTTGGCTTTTTGCCCCCTTCCTGTTCAATCCTTCCGGTTTTGAGTGGCAGAAAATTGTCGATGATTGGACTGATTGGAACAAGTGGATTACTAATCGAGGGGGTATAGGTGTACCCCCAGAAAAGAGTTGGGAGTCATGGTGGGAAGAAGAACAAGAGCATCTTCGCCATTCTGGAAAGCGTGGTATAGCGGCTGAGATATTGTTGTCTTTGCGATTTTTTATCTACCAATATGGGCTAGTATATCACTTGACAATTGTAAAGAGCTACAAAAGTTTTCTGGTACTTTTGCAACTGCTAGTTCCTCTCTGTTTATTTATCTTTTCTTAACTACTGAATATTGAAAAATTGATCTTTATCTCCTTTGCGCTTGGTCGTAGGTCTATGGTGTATCATGGCTGGTCATCTTTGTCATATTGTTTGTGATGAAGGTAAACCAGATATTCTCGTTCTTCATATTAATTTACTTTTTGTTTTGAAATTAAACCTTTAGAAATTGGATAAATATTGTGCAGGAGACTTGATTGATAAAAAATATATGTGAAACTGATATATGCTGTTTATTCTGTTGGTTAATGTTGATTGATTGTAAATAAAAAGATGCTATGAAATGACTGTAACTGCTTGGTCGATGCTTTACATTGCTGTTAGACCCGAGGATGGTCCTTTTCCACTTTTCTGAATAGTGTTACTTCTGAAGCTGTTCAGATTAGTCATCTACTTTTCCTCCTCTCCTTGAAATTTTTCGGAATAATTCACATGCTGTCTTTTCCTTTGATTTTGTCTTCAGACTGTATCAGTAGGACGGCGAAAATTCAGTGCGGAGTTCCAGCTTGTCTTCCGGCTCATTAAGGGACTAATATTCCTGACTTTTGTCTCCATTCTGGTCACCTTAATTGCACTGCTTCATATGACACTGCAGGACATCCTTGTATGCATTCTTGCATTTATGCCCACTGGTTGGGGAATACTTTTGGTAAGCCCAAACTACATTTTATGCCTTCCTTACTGCTTTTGGGTCCAAGTTCATGCATTGATCTTCTGAGCCTCAGATTGCAACCAAATAGCTTGCTTACTGTAAGTTCCCATTTTCATGTTTCTTTTACAGTTGGCACAAGCATGTAAGCCCCTTGTACACCGAGCTGGATTCTGGGGATCGGTCCGAACACTTGCACGAGGTTATGAGATTGTTATGGGCTTGCTGCTGTTCACGCCGGTTGCATTCCTTGCCTGGTTCCCCTTTGTGTCCGAGTTCCAGACTCGTATGCTCTTCAACCAAGCATTCAGCAGAGGTCTGCAAATTTCACGTATTCTAGGCGGACACAGAAAGGATCGGTCGTCCCGTAACAAGGAGTAGCACCCAATGAGAGATTGATCTTATATAGTACCAAGAGTAAGTATATATTGATTCCCCTGAGGCAGGCTCATATCCATTGTAGCCTGTTCTGATTATGAAGGTAGGAACTGTTAAGTGCTTTTGAGGGGAGAGCAATTTTGTAAGTGAAAAATCAATCTTTAGTCCTACCATTCTCCATATTCTGTCTTCTTGACATGTATTTCTGCATGACAGTAAGTATATATGGATGCCCATCATTTTAACTAATTTGTGTACAAAATTCTCCATCACCATAGAAGAGAATTGGCAAGAACAGGCTTTTAACTCTTGTTTCAATGGAAAACAAGACTTTTAGAAACAACATCCAATGTAAATACGACTGACATGTAAGGTTAGGAGAGATTCAACCTTACCCTAACTAATAGAAAGACTGTTTCTAAATGAATCATAAGAAGAGAAAAATGACTTGACCATTTTGATATGAATTGGGCTTTAGTTTTTCAACTTGAGTTTAAGTTTATTTTTTCAAATTTATATCATTAATTTATTTTAATTGAAATTAAGCTTAAATAATCATTTAAAGTATGTTACATAATTCTTTATGTTAAAAGAAATTGATGGAAATTTAATATTTTTTAAAAATAATTTTAATATGATATGTGCTTTTAAATCATTTAAATTAATTAAAAATAAAATGAGTCTCTCAAAAAAAAAAAAAGAGCCACGTGAAAGTTTACTTTCTTATACCTTTATTTGTCAAAAGGATACTTTTTCTTTTTTTATCAAAGGGATATTCTTTACTAAAAAAATTATAAAAAAGAACAAAAAGGTGTGGGAATAAGTCACGCGACTTTCACGTGACCAGCGGACAAACAGCGAGTTTCCTTCGTCGCGTCTTTAGATTTGTTCAATTCAAAATCCCGTGTCACAACCGGCTGTCACCGGTTAAATGAACCATATTAACAATTAAAATAAATAAATATACATAGAAATATAAATATATATATATATATATACCCAAAAAAGACACTGCTTTTGAATAGTTTTCTTTTTCTTTACATCTTCGTTAGAACAGTTCATCCATTATATCTTCTTCTTCCTCTTCTTCTTCACTGCTACGATTCAACTCTGTCTCTAGGCTAGGGTTGACGGTCTCCGGCGATTCAGGTTCTTTGCATTTTCTCTTCCTTTGCTTCTTTCTTTTGTTCTTTTGAGCCGTTTCTTTTGGTGTTTTGGTTGATGAAGAAACGAGAGGAACTGGGAGGTCATTTACGGATCTTAAGGTTTTAAACCGAATGCTAATGTCTTCTGTGTTGTGTGTCTCTCCAAATCTGTTAACGTCTTTTGCTTTTTTTTATTAAATTTGTTTTGTTTTTTGTTTAAGTTTAGTGATCATAGAGTTGTTGTATAAGACTTGCGATTTCCTTTTTGTTTTCAGTGTGAGGTGTGGTTTGTTTCTAATTTTAGATGCTTCAAGCTGTTTTTTTAGCTTAAATTGAAAGAACGAAAGCTAACATTTAAGTTGGCCAACTTATCCCAAAGAAGAGAAGAAATGGCTCTTTGCACTTTGAATTTGAAATTTAGCGCACACTTTGGATTCATTTTGTCCTAACTGATCTGTTGATTGGTTCAAGCAGTGTTTGCTCGTTATAACATCTGATGCCCTGCTTATATTGCTGTGTTATTGGTTTTCTTTTGCATTTTGAGATTTAAGAGTCCTGCATTGTTTTAATGCTGTTGTATGATTGATCAGAATGATTCGTGCCATATTGGAACTGAGGGCCTTTGTTGTTATACATTGTTTATATGGAAGCGGTGATCCTGCAACAGTAATGTTGCAGTTATGATAAACGTATCACAATTTTTGAATTAGCATTTCGCTCATATTTTGATAGATTCTTCTCTTTTATTTTCACAGTATTTTGTTGGTACCAATTTCTTTACCAAAATTTTGGCTCAGAAGAAACAAATAATTTCCCCTTTTCTTTTTGATTTCTGCTTTGTCGTTTTTGATTGTATAGTTGAAGGCAGTAATGCTATTTTCTGTTTCTTAATGTTTTTTGTTGTTATTTATCACTTTGTAGTCTGTAGAAAATGTCCCGAGTAGAGGACCTATGGGAGCGATTAGTACGGGCCGCATTAAGAAGGGAAAGAATTGGCACAGATGGGGTTGGGCAGCCTGTTGGTGGAATTGCTGGATATGTTCCTTCTTCATTAGCAAACAATAGAGATATAGATGCAATTCTGAGGGCTGCTGATGAAATCCAAGACGAAGATCCAAATGTCTCAAGAATTTGTATGTGTTCAGTTCAGCTTTTTTTTTTCTTCCTCTTTTATGTCCATGGTTCTGACGCTAGTTTACATGCTTGTGACATCTATTGAGGTGTTTTACGTAAGTCAGCAATAGTGCAATTGTATCAAGTGAGATATGCTATTCAACTTACTGGCATGTGTGCATATTCTAGAAGATGTTGCACTGTTAGACTTTTTACCATAGATTACATCTAACTTTATAGTTGTAGATGATGTCATCTTTTTCCATAATCTTATTGTTCCTTCCTATTATTTCTCTAGAAATAATATGATTTACTTTGCTATCAGATTTGAGAGCCTTTCTACTTAATTTCCATTTTTGGTTTGATTATAGCTGGTATATCATGGGTTTTGGTGTATTGATCATTCCATTTCTTTGCTAAGAAATAATTCGTTGTTCTAGCACAATCTGTCAGAGAGGGGAAACTCTTTTGAAAGTGAATTAGTATAAGTAGAACGGACAGGAGTGTAGAAGATCATAGTCTAATCTTTATATGCAGTTCGAGTTTCAAACTTAAATTGATACAGATTCAAAGAGTTAACTGTAGCACTACACCTCAATTTCTTGTTGATATGCCTACATCAGATATGGACTTGAATGTCTCAATGGGGAATTTTTGTTGATTACTGTACTTGGGTCATTGTATTGCTGCTTCCAACATGGGGTACTAGCTTGGCAAAGAGTTGGTATTGTCAGTACTTTGCTGTTTGGATGATTTTATGATTGTATCTATAAATTTTTATTAGCTCAAGCTAGATGGGTGATACTAAAATAAGTAACAACTATCCTTTGATGTAAATATAACACAGAAATGTTGAGTCTTCCAAAAATCATTATGCTCTCTCTTTCTCTTGTATAATATTTTTACTCCTTCAGCAAATGATAATGGCTGACTTACAACTAGTAAAAGCATTGTGTATCTTTGCAACTGATTGGATTCTATTCATCGTGTTACCTATAGTGTGTGAGCATGCTTATTCACTGGCTCAAAATCTGGATCCCAATAGTGAGGGAAGAGGTGTGCTGCAGTTCAAGACTGGTTTAACGTCTGTTATCAAGGTATAGTCCTTATCAATAGATTTTTAAAGTTTTATGCTTTCATGTGCGAAGCCAATATCTTCCAAAACCAAGTTGTGTACCGTCCGGTTTGCAAACCCTACTACATGTGATGCCTGTATGTTGCCTTTCTGCTGTTTCTTCTTCTACTAATCATTATGTGCTGTATGTATCTATCATTGTCTGGTTATATATTTATAATAAGAGTTTTATTTACTCTATCTAACCCCTTATTTTCATCTTGAGAAACTTTCAGCAAAAGCTTGCTAAGAGGGAGGTTGGGTTAATAGATAGAAGCCAGGATATTCCTCGTTTACAAGAATTCTACAAGCTTTATAGACAGAAGAACAATATAGACCTGCTACGACAAGAAGAAATGATGTTGAGGGAGTCTGGTGCATTCAGTGGAAACCTTGGCGAGTATGTTTTCAGAATAGACAAGGAATAAATTCATTACATGAATAGACATTTCCATCTGCTTTGATCTTCTTCTATTCAAGTTTTTTTTTGTTTTGTTCTCCTTTTCCTTCCTTCACACTCTCTCTAATGCTTCTCATAAAAGGAATAAAAGGAGCAAGGAAAGTTGTTTTCATGGGCGCCCAGCTTTCAGTCAAAAATTTAATGAGTTCTTTATTTTCTTTGCTTTGTATCTTCTAGAGAAAACAAATTGCTTACCCGCACTCCAGAAGTCTTGATATCCCAATTAATCTTACCAACTCAAGAAAATTTTCTTCCTTTACATCTTGGCAGTTTCTTGTGGAAGAGCATCTTTATCCATACAACCACCCAAAAATACCTAACAAATAGAAGGAAACTCATCAATATAGAGAAAGTCAACCGACATGGATTTTCAAAAAAATTGGATATTGAAGTAGAGACTCAAGTGTTCATAGGATAAATCATAACAGTTGCTCTTTGTTGTGATTACGTTAAAGTTTCTTTTAATCTTGATATATTATTTGATTCCATTTTGCCAATCTAGGTTGGAAAGGAAAGCTGTGAAGAGAAAGCGTGTTTTTGCAACTCTCAGAATTTTAGGGTCAGTGCTTAAGCAGCTTACGAAGGAAATTCCTGAAGAGGTACTTTTTGTTCTCTGTTAGATAGTTTTTGACAGTATCTTTCATAAACTTAAGAATCACTTTTCTAGTGGGGCATAATGCAAAATCTGAAACTTAGTGTAGTTTCGACAGTATCTTCATAAACTTAATAGTCACTTGTGTAGTGGGGCATGCTGCAAAATCTGAAACTTAGTGTTTTTCATCCTTGTGGCTGTGTGATTTTCCCCTAGAAATGCCACATCGTTTGCAACTTTTAAGTGTCAGCAGAGTGTTATCTTCTTATTTTCTTTTTGTACCCACTTGAACAATTGCTAAATTATTGCAGCTGAATCAAATGATTGAAGCAGATGCAGCAATGTCTGAGGATTTAATTGCTTACAATATCATCCCAGTTGATGGCCAAAGTACAACAAATGCTATTGTGACTTTTCCTGAGGTCGACTAATTTTCTTGTATATCTGATGCTCATGTTCTCTTATTATGCATTCCTTATTCATTAGAGCTTGTGAGCAGGTGCGGGCAGCTAGTTCTGCTTTACAATATTTCCGTGATATTCCAAACTTGCCAGAGGATTTCACTGTTCCTTCCACACGGAAAGCTGATATGCTGGATTTTCTGCAGTATGTCTTTGGGTTTCAGGTTTGTGCCTTTCTGGTGATGCGATGTAAGTTATGTATGTTATCGCTTCCTTTTAGGTAGATGGTTGGGTTTTTCTCTGGAAGGTTTTAGATAATTACTTTCACCGGTTATCTGACTGAAAGTTTTGCTAGTTGATAGGTCCGGTAGCTACATTTTAATTTTACTCAAGTAGTTTTGCAATTAACTTGTTGATTTTTTACTTTGTGGCTTTCAGAAGGATAATGTCTCTAATCAGCGGGAACATGTGGTTCACCTTCTTGCAAATGAGCAATCTCGACTCCGCATCCCTGAAGAAACTGAACCAGTATGCATGATTTTGCTAGGATCACAAGTCTAAGTTTGCTTTGATTTTCTATTAGAACATTTTAGGTGGTTTGTAATGGTGGCATTTGCTTGCCTTTCTTAAAAATCAAAAGAATCCCTTTATCTGCATATCTATGTATTTTATGACTTACATTTTTTTTTTTTCAGAGTAGAATTTTTATATTGGGTTTTGCTTTTTTCATGGTTGGAATAGACACCTTTAATGGTTGTTATTCTCCTTTGAGATTTTCTAAAGAAGTTTATGTGGTCTGGTGTTCAAAACATTAGATGTTTCTTTCTTTTCCTCAAAGCCTGGCTGTTATGTTCAATTCCTTGATACATTTTCTGTGGAATTTTTTTTTCTAATTGATGTAGAATGTTGGGAGAGTTTTTTGACCTATACATATTAGAAGTAATATAATAGCTGGTTGTGGTTCATTTTACTGCCCTGTTATGCATAATTCTTGTTCCGTTTACATGTTTCCCTATGTAATTTAATTTGTTTTTGTTGAAAACGATTTTTTTCTTAATATTTTCAATTATAATCTGACATTCCCTTGTTTCATTGTTCCAGAAATTGGATGAAGCTGCTGTACAGAAGGTATTCATGAAATCACTTGATAATTACATAAAGTGGTGCAACTACTTGTGCGTTCAGCCTGTTTGGAGCAAGTATGGAACCATCCTTTGCATTAGCTTGTTGCTGGATGGTTATTGTGATATCATGCCCTAAAATTATATTGTGCTCTGCAGCTTGGAGGCTGTTAGCAAGGAGAAGAAATTGCTATTTGTTTCCCTGTACTTTCTTATATGGGGTGAAGCTGCTAATATTAGATTCCTTCCAGAGTGCTTGTGCTACATATTTCATCATGTAAGTCGTCCTGGGAGTGCATCGTATCCTTTAGTTGCATTTTGATTTATTAGTCCTGTTCATTTCTATCCATTTACTCTTTATTTCCATTTTCATTTACTTCTGGTTATATTAATCTTAAGCTCTGATCAGTTCTTTCTGATATCAAAAAGTGTGTTTATTTATTGTTGAAGTTGCTCAGTACACTTTTTTCTTCGAATTTGCTACTAAGGCGTGGCAATAATTTTGATTTATTTTTCTTTTGTTAAATGAACTATCAAAACAATGAGAATGTTATAATTGCATCATAGACTACTACTTTCAATTTTTTCATTGATATTAGTAACTTCACTTTGAACTTTAAACATTTTGCAGATGGTAAGGGAAATGGATGAGATACTGAAGCGGCCTATAGCACAGCCTGCAAATAGTTGCCGCAAAGACAATGTTGCCTCCTTCCTTGATTGCGTTATTACTCCTCTATATGAGGTTGTTGCTGCAGTAAGTGTCAAAATCATGGTTGAAGTTTGGGACAGTGACAGTACTTGTTCATTTGTCATTTGCAAATGCACTGCTACCTGCTTTCGTTATGATTAATTACTTTCCTTAACTCTGGGACATGGGACATATAATCAAACATTTTCAAAACATTTCAAATCCTTTTATTTCCAGATTTCGTATACATGATTGCTATTGTAAACTGTTTCTCAGGAAACTCACCCTTGATAGGGGGAAGTTGTTTAAGGAAATTGTCCTTCCTGTTTTGCGGTGGTTCCTTATCCTTTCTGAAAGTTCTGAATATAAAATTTCATCATAATTTAAGCATCTGAAGGTTGTGAATATAAGCATTTCCTGTAATCTGGATCTTAATATTTTCTCCTTTTCAATGAGTGTTTCACTAGGGACATATTATAGTGGTCCGTCATGATCAGTGGTTTCCTTACTTACGATCTTCATACATTTCATTACTTCTGCAATTGTCTTTTTATGTTGCCTTCTATTTTCTTCTTAACGTGCCTAACACTGATAGGAAGCTGCAAATAATAATAATGGACAAGCACCTCATTCTGCTTGGAGAAATTATGACGATTTCAACGAGTATTTTTGGTAAGTTTTCACTTATTTGAAAGCCATGCTAGTTGATATACTGACGTGAATTTGGTTTGATGGTATGCTAAAAGGAGGCACGGTATTTTTCAGTCTTTCTTTCTTGAATTAGATGACGTTGGAGACTGCTAAGAGTATCCTGACTTCAAGCTTGATATTCCTTTTTATTCAATTTCCTTATCTGCTTATTGTAAAATATGTGACATCATCTAAATAAAGTATGTTATGAAAAAAATCAATTAGTTTTACAGTTTTTTCGTTCACTAATTTACTTCCTATTGATTATCCACTTTGATGTGCTGACCTGAGCATCTGTCTTAACTACTTATTATGTCCCAGGTCACTTAGTTGCTTTGAACTCAGCTGGCCATGGCGCACGAGTTTGCCCTTTTTCCAGAAACCAAAACCGAGGACAAAGGTTTGCAACTTTCTATAGCTACCATCTTTGATTTTTTAACTGGAGGTCCTAAGAATAAAAGTTATCGATAATTTCTTTTACCTTCTATCCAAATTTGTCCTATTTCAGCATTAACTGTTCTTTTATCATGTACATTAATTTTTGGGAATTAAAAAACATTAAAAACCTTGATAGTTCATGAATGCCCTGCTGGAGAAAGTGCAAGCTATATATAGCAGTGAAATGATTTGTTGTTTACCTTATAGCACATGATTCCTTGTTGAACACAAGTGTAAGTGTAGTAATGAACTGCCTTGTTGTTTACTTTGGAATGGTTGTCCTTGATCACCGATTGTCTGATTAAACCTACTGAAATCACATTGTTTTGGTGATGCCATTATAATTACATAATCTTTGAACTTATTTCTTTGTCTTAAATATGTTTTAACAATCTTGTCAAATATGAATGATCTTTATAGTTTCTTTATTCCATTTTGAAGACAAGATAGTCGGGAATTATGGCTTTAGGTTATATTAGTTAGTATTTTTATTTTATGTTTTGGATGCTTGTCACAATGTGAATCATGTGTCTTTATTTGCTTGTCTGTTTTTGCAGTATCTACTTAAAACTGCAGGAAGTCAACATCAAGGGAAAACTTCATTTGTGGAGCATAGGACATTCCTTCACATTTACCATAGTTTTCACCGTCTCTGGATATTTCTTGTTATGATGCTACAGGTATGCATGTACTGATGCAAACTTGTTTCACTTAGTTTCCCTTTGTTGTGTACTTGAAAATCTTATCCATAATCTGTTTCCTTACTAATACTATTGTGAACATGAAAAGATTCTGCCCTTTACCTAAGATATCAGAGTTGTTTTCTGATAAATACTTTGCTCCAGCACATTTCTGTTTCTGGCTGTTGTTCTGTCACTAAGATTTCTTTACCATTGTTGTGTCATTAATTCATTGTTGCAGGGGCTTACCATTATTGCTTTCAATAATACTACCTTTGGGAAGAAGACCATACGGGAGCTACTGAGTCTTGGGCCAACTTTTGTTGTGATGAAGTTTGTTGAAAGTATGGTCCTCCACTTCTTTTCCTGGTGCTTTAGGTGTTTGCTAAATTGAGTTTGTTCAACATAAGTAATTTGTTAAATCTTCTATCACATGATTCAATTGGTGGATCTCTTTCCTCTTGATTTAGGTGTATTGGATGTCCTCATGATGTATGGTGCTTATGCCACAACACAGCATGTAGCCCTTTCACGGGTTTTTCTGCGTTTTGTTTGGTTTAGTGCAGCTTCAGTCTTCATGTGTTTCCTTTACATGTATGTGAATCATTCCATCAATTATTTCTTTGTGTGTTATCATTCCAACATTTATCTCAATATGTCCTCCTACTATCATTCTAACAATTTGCCTGCATTTTGTTTGTTGTTATCGGATTGCTGTTCTCATATACAGCAAAGCTCTCCAGGGACAGGAAAATTCAGTCCTTTACAGACTGTATATCATTGTTGTTGGTGTCTATGCTGGTGTCCAACTTTTTATTAGTTTTCTTATGCGAATACCAGCTTGTCACCAAATTACTAATCAATGTGATCAGTGGCCTTTGATTCGCTTCATCAAGTGGATGCGCCAGGTTTGCCATTTCTTTTGTTCTACTTTCTTAACTTCTAGAATATTGTTTTTTTTTATACACTTGTATTATGTTAAGCTTGGAAATGAGCTGGGCCAGAAGCGGCCTAAATCTGGTCTGACCTCCAAGTGGACAAAAACAACATTATCTATAGAATAACTGACCAGAATGATGTCATTTTGGTCTTGAGGTTTTCAAACCTACTGTCAAAACAACATCGTTCGGGCGGTGGGGCCTCAAGCCAGCTGAGTTTCGGGTTGCCCTTGGCCCAAGCTCGGCCTAAAGAACAGTCAACCCGAGCTTGGCCTGCTGACTTTGGGCCAGATCTATCTGTTCCGGGTCAAAACTGCCAAGCCTGTATCATTTTCAGTTTCTGGTATCTAATCTATTACATTTTCTGCTGTTGATTTTGTGCTCATTATAGGAAAGATACTACGTTGGGCTTGGCATGTATGAAAGGACTAGTGACTTCATAAAGTAATCTTCTGATCTCTTATCAGTTGATGTTCACACTTTTGTTTGCTACTTATAGGCTTTTGAACTTTTGTCACTGCTTGGGCAAAGAATGGGTACGGAATGCTTGTAAAACCAAACTCTCCACTCTTTGATAATGACATGTTTTGCTGCTGCAGGTATATGCTTTTCTGGCTTGTTATTTTGGGTGCGAAGTTCGCATTTGCTTATTTCCTCCAGGCAAGTAGTAGCATTATAAAGTGCTTTTGTAACCAAGCCATGACTTTTTTCCTTTTCAATAAATTATTTTATCGGTTAATACAGATCCGTCCATTGGTGAAACCAACAAGGGCTATTGTGCAGATGACTGATAATATGGAATATTCTTGGCATGACCTTGTATCTAAACGTAAGATCTTATTATGTTTTGTTATCTGTCTACTTGTATGATATGCACAAAAATGCAGTGGCATTGCACTTTTTCACCAAGTTTCTCGTCGTGTTTGCATTGAGCTGAATTTGCTCAAATACCAATATTTAGTGTCTTTGTTCTGTGCTTGCAGATAACCATAACGCATTGACAGTTGTTAGTTTGTGGGCGCCTGTAATTGCTGTGAGTTTAAATTCATATTCATATTTATGATGTGGATTTTTTCAATCATGTGCAACTTTAAGCCTGATTTAGTTATTCATTTCAAATTCCTGGTTTGTACTCTATGATAAATGATAATTTGGGCACCCATAGCCACTATATGTATCATTTTTCCATCAACATGTGGGTATTTCCGCTTGAAGTATATTCAACTGGACCCTAGTATCAGTTGTAAGAAACCAATTTTAATTTATTGGAGCCAAGTGAAACATACTGCTATCTCAGTTGGAGAATAGAATTAGCTATTATGAGCTCATTTAGCAAATAGTGTATCTCATCTCTGTAGGACTTTAAAGGCAAGTGAATTTGATCTGATGTGCCCTCCCTCCCCATTTTCTTCAACAGATATATTTTTTAGATATCCATGTGTTCTACACTATCATATCTGCTGTTTATGGATTCTTACTGGGAGCTAGAGATCGCCTCGGGGAAGTAAGTCATTTTAATTTATCCTTCTGCATTAAGTTGGTGCAATTTTTTTGTAGTTTCTTTCGCCTTTATTACCACCTTTCTTATTTGGCTTTTGTTTGCGTTTCAGTATTTGTTGTTTTCCTTAACATTCCCACAGTTCTGTTGTTCCATGGAGAGTCACTATTTGTAATGATTGCAGATTCGATCTCTTGAAGCTGTCCACAAAATCTTCGAGGAGTTTCCTGGGGCTTTTATGAATACTCTACATGTTCAACTCAACAACAGGTAGGTTTCTTCTTCAATCTTTGTTGTTTATAATGGTTGATAATCATTCCTGTTTAGGTCCTTCAAATTCATACTTCTCTTGTTCTTTTTTCTGTTGTGCTGTTACATTGGATCTGAAAAAAATGTATGTCTTGCAGGACTCCTGGCAGCTCTTCTAATCAGGTTAGTGACCTGCATTATTCATTGTCATGCTTAAATTCTTGTTAATTGATAAGTTTAACATTTCAATGCTTTTTTTGGTTGATTCCTGCAGGAGTTTTTGCTTTGGTTTGATATGCTTTTCTATGTTGAGAACTGACATTCATGTTTGTAATTCTTTGTTTATTCTTCTTTGATTGTGCTGATCTGTGGAGGTTAACCTTCTCTGTGGTAGGCTGTGAAGAACAAAAAGATTGATGCTGCTAGATTCTCTCCCTTCTGGAATGAGATTATAAAGAATCTTAGGGAAGAGGATTATATATCTACCCTGTGAGTTTACTATATCTGTTGTCCTAATTGATTTAAATTTCAATTTAAAAGGTGATTGTAAACATGTGCAAAGGCTTGTATTCCTTTAGGGGCTTGAGACCATGCCTCCATCCTGTAGTTGAGAACAAAGTAAATCTGATCCTAGTTCCTGTATATTCTGTTGTCTTGTGAAATTTTAGTATTTTCTGTTTACAATGTAGGTTGGATTAAGGAACTTAGATTGTGCGTAGCTTGAGTCCCTTCTTCTGGGTACTTGGGAAACTATGGATTGTTTCCTTTGCGGCCTTAACTTTTGCTTCCTAAATTTGGTTTTATAGAAGGGAATTCTAAGAAAAAGTTATGTTTAATCTGGCTGCAGCTTATTGTAATCACCACCTTTTCTTCCCCTAGTGATAGCGGTTTGAACCACGATAATGGTTTTTTGTTCTTTCTTAAATCAGGGAAATGGAGTTGCTTCAGATGCCAAAAAATTCTAGTAATCTTCCCCTGGTTCAGTGGCCCCTTTTTCTTCTTGCTAGCAAGGTCATTTTGAGGTTCTTAGTGCAATTTTTATGTGACCATCTTTCTGAAAATCATAGTTCTCTTAGTTCTCTTTTGGTTTTCTTCATGTGTAGATATTTTTGGCTAAAGATATTGCTGTAGAAAATAGAGACTCACAGGATGAGTTGTGGGAGAGAATTTCGAGAGATGACTATATGAAGTATGCTGTTGAAGAGTGCTACTGTGTCCTGAAACTCATACTGACAGAAATATTGGGAAGTGAAGGAAGGATGTGGTATGTGATGTTTTAAGCGATCTCACACGTGTTTGCTATTTGAATCATTGCATGTGCATGAGAAGCTTTCTGTGGTTATCAAATTCATTTCAGGGTTGAAAGGGTATATGAAGACATTCAAGCAAGCATTGGGAAGAAGGATATTCATCGTAATGTCGGGCTAAATAAGTTACCACTAGTTATTTCACGAGTAACTGCGCTGACGGGTATTCTGGTATGTTATATTTCTGCTTTGGTTGATTTTTCAAGTTTGGAAGAGTTGGCTTTCCGGATGGCTCAATCAGACTAGCCGGAACACCAAGCAAATTTGAAATGTTTAATAGAGCCATTTCGAGAGAAATGGCTAACCTGAAACAGAGAAGTCAAAAATGTAAAAATTGAATTATTCCTATCTCCTCTATTCAGATGGCTGTCTTTCTTTTGGGTGGTTATTCCATGGTCATCTAATGCGCATTTCTGTCGCATATTGTTGCGTTTTATGTTTCTGATCCGGCATATTTACACCATCTATGTAACTTCATGCATCAGCTTTCAGATATGTCAATTGGATATATATTGCATTCATATATTTCACTTTCTTCATACAATTTGAACTGTGATATCTGGCCTACTGTCTACTTGTAAGCATGTCTTATTGCAGCATCTTGTTCTTTCTTGTGAATATGAGAGGCAATGATTCTGTGGAAGAATGCGTTTATTTATTCTCTTTGAACTGATTTTCTTTGAACTGATTTTTCTACAGAAAGAGGCAGAGACACCAGATTTGGTAAAAGGAGCAATTAAGGCTGTTCAAGATCTTTATGATGTTGTGCGCATTGATGTGCTTTCTATTGATATGAGGTTTTATACAGCCTTATTGTTGTCAGTTATCTTTCTTATACATGTTTTATGAACTGTGCTCAAATTTTCTTGTGAATCTATATTCCAGGGAGCACTATGAAACATGGGATTTGCTTTCAAAGGCCAGGATTGAAGGTCGTTTGTTTACAGACTTGAAGTGGCCAAGAAATGCTCAGTTGGTATGTCTTGGTAGTTGAATTTCAGATCATTATAAAATTAGATTTATTGTTCTTTTCGTATGAGATAAAAGGAATTTTGGTGAATATGCAGAGAGCACAAGTTAAAAGATTGCATTCACTTTTAACAATTAAGGAGTCTGCTTCAAATGTTCCCAAGAATATCGAGGCCAGGCGCAGACTGCAATTCTTCACAAATTCACTTTTTATGGATGTGCCTATAGCAAAGCCAGTCCGTGAGATGCTGCCCTTCAGGTTATTTTATCTGTGCATTAGATGCAGGAGTAAAATGGAGTAGACAAATTCATTACTCAACCACCTTTGTTTGTTGCAGTGTTTTCACACCGTATTATTCTGAGATAGTTCTTTATAGCATGGCTGAATTGCTAAAGAAGAATGAAGATGGTATATCAACTCTGTTTTACCTCCAGAAAATATTTCCAGGTAGGCTATGCTTAATTGTGGCACATTTGCAGAACGTTTCTGTGTGTTTGACGTTGCAGTGTGCCTGTGTAGTTTGACTGCCTCATTTTTATACCAAGATGAATGTTTGTCCATCTTTTGTTTTCCAGCAATCTTTTGTGTTTGCTATTGGTGTTTTCATGAGGATAGGATCTTTAATAAGATGGTAGCACGGTCAATCCATGATGATAAAAATAAGTTACGAAGTAAAAAGGATAATAGAAAAACACCTAAAGAAATATTTTGTGCAATCCTACTGTGCATGTTTGATTTGTTACTTGTGTTTGGCTTGTTGAAGCCCCTTTCGTTTCTGGTTGAAGATTTTAGAGATTTAGTATTTAGTATGATTATATGTTTATATTATTTATAAATCTTGCTTCCACAGTGGAATATTTAGTGTACTCTATTTGGAGTATTGTTCTTATTCTCCCACCGTTATAAATAAAACATCTAAACTTAGTGACACATTTGAGTACTTCCGTGTTTTTTGTGTATGTAGATGTAGGTCTTTGGCTGAATCTTGTTAAACTTTGTGTAAATCCTAAACCCTTTTGTTCCTCCTCATCCTTTACTTTCACAATTCTGTCTCTTCCTTACCCTATTTGTTTGAGTTTCAGAGTACTTTTTCTTTGGTTAATCATTTGATGATCAATCTTGGAGTCTTGGCCAGCTGTCTACATTAGTTTGACTTTTACAAGTCTGACTCTGTAGCTTGAACCGTACTTTTCTTTAAGTTGCCTGCAGTCTGATTTTCTTTTTCTTTTGTTTTCATATTCTGTTGCAGATGAATGGAGAAATTTTCTTGCTCGAATTGGGCGTGATGAAAATGCATTAGATACGGAGCTCTTTGATAGTCCTAGTGATGTACTTGAACTCCGGTTTTGGGCTTCTTACAGGGGACAAACACTGGCAAGAACTGGTAAATGATTTCACCTAGCCTCTGTGTGTCTTCCTTGTTGCACATAATATACTTGTACAAACATTGTTGTTGGGTTTAATGATTGTCAACCAGCATAAGTACTGGGCCGTTATTATTTGCACTTTGCACTTTTTGGAAAGCAGAGAGGAAGACTTTTCAAGGGCATATTTTCTTGTTTTATTAATTTTTTGTTGATATGTATCTTCTCCTGTTGTTTTTTTTCCGAATTGTCATTTTATGTTAAATTAAGTGAATGCATACCTTTCTATTAGCTGTTCAATCTTTCTAAGTTGATACGTTTTCCAAATGAAGTTCGCGGGATGATGTACTATAGGAAAGCCATTATGCTTCAAGCCCATTTGGAAAGAGCAACCGGTGGAGGTAAGGTCTTCACGTAAATGATTGTTAGTTTACTGAGATATGGTAAGTGATTTGTTTGTGCACTGGCTAACATCAGATTTGGAAGCTGCCATTCCTAGCAATGATGCAACTGATACGAGGGGATTTGAGTTGTCTCGTGAGGCTCGAGCTCAGGCTGACTTAAAGTTTACATATGTGGTAACATGTCAAATATATGGAAAACAGAAAGAGGAGCAAAAACCTGAGGCAGCTGATATTGCACTTCTGATGCAAAGGTGAGCTCTAGCTTCTCAGCCCCAATAAATGTTGTTTTTCAATCTCTTTTTAGTTTCCCAATTCTTTTTTCATCTCATTTTCCTCTTATCATCAAATTAGAGTGTTCAACCTTTCTTTTGTTCTTTTTGGTTTTTTTTCCCTGAAATACTTTATAGTGTGCAATATGCCTGATATATACTATACTTGTTAGAAATGAAGCTCTTCGTGTTGCTTTTATTGATGATGTTGAATCTCTCAAGGATGGTAAAGTGCAGAGAGATTTCTATTCCAAGCTTGTGAAAGCTGATATCAACGGAAAAGATAAGGTTTGTGTCTTTCTTCATTCTCATCTGTTGTTTGCAGTAGTTGTCAATATTGATTAATATTAAGTGAACAAAAATTTATTCACTTAGTTTTCAAGATCATGTTCAGCATGACACATAACCTGCCTTCTGTAATATTTAAGAATTTACAATTGTATGGTTTAGTGTGATATAAGCTGTAACCCTAGTTTTTTTTTTTTGCATTTACCTCTAACTTTACACCTTTACAATCAAATTTTCCATGCATTTAGGACTTCAATTTTACATATAGAACTTCAACTCTTTTTTCATTTTCCTCTAACTTAATGCCTCTACAACAAACTATTTTCCTAGTGAAATTTACTCTAAATTAGCAACTGTAATGCCTTTTATTTTAGTAATAATTGTTCAGTTGCACTTTTTGCTCTAAAAATCAATTTGGAAGGTGGGATTTTAGGGGCTTGCTTGGTTATGCCTCGAGTTTGATCTAAGCCAGTTGAATGCATCGTGTAGCTACCAAAGTGGACTTTGTCCTCTAGCACGTAACATAAGATGCAAAGTTACTTTTAATTTCTCTTAAACCCAAAATACTATATGACACATACTTCTTTGAAAATCAGCATTATTCTTCATGTCCCATTACAATCTCCATGTTCAAATTTTTTTCAAAGCTTCTACTTTGGAGCTTTTGAGCTATAAAACCCAATTAGGCTAATGGGGCTAATGGGCTGCAAGTCTTACATGTAAGTACCTTTTGTTGTAGCCCTGTTAATTAAATTGTATGACGGTGGCATTCCAATCATGTAGAGTTTTTAATTAGATATTTGGCTATTGCCCTTTTTTATTTGTTTTCCAATTGTGAAGGAAATTTACTCTATAAAGTTGCCTGGAAATCCAAAACTTGGAGAAGGAAAACCTGAGAATCAGAACCACGCTATTGTATTTACTCGCGGAAGTGCGGTTCAGACAATTGATATGAATCAGGTAACTTAATTTACCTTTATCACTACATTGAGACTTTCCAGAAACTTATCACACAAGTTTGATATGGTACTATTTATCTTAACATTGTAGGCTAATACACTTCAAGTTTCTTGCATCTCGAATAGGAGAAATTGTTTTGTCACTTTTACATTTAAGACACTAAGGATGTTGATAGAAACATTTGTAGCTTTTCATCAGGGATAAACTGCTCAAGGCTCTGAATCTGTGAATAACTATAATTACTTTGGTGACCGATCTCTCATTTTGATCTCAAAATTTATTGATCAAAATTTTCACGATGCTGTAAGTTATTCCGATGTATGACTGCAAGACTCTACCTGACACTACATCAACCCTTCCTCCCTGTGACATATAGGTCTTATTTGATGATTGGTGTGTGTGTGCATGAATTTCATGAGGAGCTACTGTATATACCTCGTTATGTGAGAAGTATTTGTAATATATTCTGCCTTTTTTTTTTTTGAATGCACGAATACTGCATTTTCCAACTTAGTTTACTGAGTTTATTACTAACTGGGGCAACTAAGAAAGATATATCCATAACATTTTGTTCCTCTGAATAATGTATCTTGGTCTGGCAGTTGGTGGGTGTATACAGAATTTCCTGAAGGGTTAATTGTGAAATCTTCCTTGACTGTTCCACATGATGCATCTGCTGATAAATCTTTCATGTTTGGCATCATGTAAAATGCATCGGCGCTTAGTTATTGATGTAAATTCCAATACCCAACAGGCCTTGGGGTTGACATGGATATAGTGCTCTTGCGAATTTAACTGGCCTTAGAATTGTAACTTAAGATTGAGCAGCATGAATTCCATTGTCTGCTTCTTGTCATTTTCAGTGGATAGATTGGGCAATCCTTGTTACTCATCATTATCTTTGTGATTTAAATTTTGAACTCCATTCATGACTACTGCTGCTGTTATTTAATCTGCTAGCATATTATTTTCAAATGTTCTTAAAAAATAATATTTTAGTGCTACTTTGATAGAATACTTTAGCTATTTATTACGTACAAGTTTATCACACTGATCTGTTGATTTTGGCAATTCATGACCTCGGGTGGAATTTTATATTTGTTGTCACGTTAGGATAATTATTTTGAAGAGGCTTTAAAGATGAGAAATCTTCTTGAAGAATTCCACCGTGACCATGGTATTCGTCCTCCAACTATTCTTGGGGTCAGGGAGCATGTATTTACTGGAAGGTGTGTTTTCTGTTTATCATTTTATGCTGTTTCTCTAATTTTGTTTTTCAGGATCATGATCATTCAGAGGCTTATATTTTGGTGCAGTGTCTCTTCTTTAGCCTCTTTTATGTCAAATCAAGAAACTAGCTTTGTCACACTTGGTCAGCGTGTTCTGGCTAATCCTCTTAAGTAAGCCCACTTTTCAGAGTAATTGCAATTCCTCGATTTGATTCAGTATGTGGTCATTTATGCTGAAAGTGATTGGAATGTGCAGGGTGCGGATGCATTATGGTCATCCAGATGTTTTTGACAGAGTTTTCCACATAACTAGGGGTGGTATTAGCAAGGCTTCTCGTGTAATTAACATCAGTGAAGATATTTATGCAGGCATGGTCACTTGTTACTAACTTTTTCACTGGATTGAGTTATTTCCTGGTGATATCCATACAATACAGTTTTTTGACTATTTGACTTGATATGCAGGATTCAATTCAACTCTTCGGCAAGGAAACATTACTCATCATGAATACATTCAGGTACTTTCTTTCTATTTCAAATGACGTACTGGTACAGAAACTCAAACTGTGATGTCCATTTTAATTCCAGGTTGGTAAAGGACGAGATGTTGGTCTTAATCAGATTGCTCTATTTGAGGGCAAGGTTGCTGGTGGCAATGGTGAGCAAGTTCTTAGTCGTGATATATACAGGCTTGGGCAGCTATTTGACTTCTTCCGGATGATGTCCTTTTTCTTTACCACTGTGGGATACTATTTTTGTACTATGGTGAGTGACTGTTCAAAAGTTTCACTTTTCCCATTGGATAAAGTTCATTCCAATACATTGGATCACCCATTTTTCATGTTCTGATTATGTTTTTTGATCTTTTTTCTCTCCTAAACATTATGCTATTCTTGAACATTTCTCGCATCTTATACTTGTTGTTCCTACCTGTGGTGTGACCATATGTTTAATTGAGTTGCATTTAAAATGAAGCAATACCTTAAATTTTTAGAGTAATAAAGGTTTAGCATGCCTAGTCTAGTGTCTTGTGGGGAAATTAGGCAGGAAGGCACAGAATAATTAGGATAAGAGCTTTTCAACGCATTTTTAGTTTCATGGCCTCCAGTTCTCCTAACAATACCATTTTGAATTTGTTTTGCAGTTAACTGTGCTGACTGTGTACGTTTTCCTTTATGGAAAGACATATTTGGTAAGCTTGAATGTGTTGCTGACATATGGAGCATTTTTAATGATCATCCAATTGAAATGTTTATTTGATCTTTGTTAAGTTACTGTTTCTTTTAGTTGCCAGGAGTAGTAAGTTCCAATCCAAAGTGTATTATGGGTGTGAAACTTAGATGTCATTTTAGTGCTAGTCCCAGAATATCTTCATTACTTTACACATTTATTTTTGAAATAATTAGTATAAAGATATTCCCTAATTTCAGCGTAAAATGAACTCTAGCTCCAAGTTATATATTTTCACACTTAGGTTCGTCAGAGTAGGGCAGTTCGTCCTAAATTTCTGAAGTATCCTTTAATTGAAGCAGTTAGAAGCATCTACTTCACACAAAAATGATATTCTCCCCCCCTCATTGTTGTTGCTCTACCTTTTAGAAATTTTTTTTTGTTCACTTGCAAAAGCTGCTTTGATACACAGATCTTTCCTCCATCATTTTCTATCTCTTTTATGATGCATCGACGTCACACGATAGCAAATAGTCATTGAATAAATGGAATAAATGTGGGAAACAAGTAAGTAAATTGTTGAGAGATGGAAATTAAGTACCTCAAGTGAAGTCAAGTTGGGGACTTCGATTCTTTATATTTCCACATTTGGCTTGTTGATTTTTCTGAACCCTTGAAAATAGGATTTGATATTGTCTTGTGCTCCCCTTCATGCTCCATCCTGTGAGCATTTAAGTTCTCATGAATCTTTGCAATTGAGATGTGTTCTTCTTTCAGGCATTATCCGGAGTTGGTGAAACTTTTCAAGAGAGAGCTCGTATAATGAATAATACTGCCTTGAGTGCTGCTTTAAATACGCAGTTCCTTTTTCAAATTGGTGTTTTTACTGCCGTGCCAATGATTTTGGGCTTCATCTTGGAACAAGGTTTTCTCAGGGTAATTATCGTTTCCCACCTGTATATTTTCTTCTGAATGATGAAACCCAAGGATTTAATTTAATTTAAGATTGCTGGCAAAAATCCACTAATGCATCATAGGTGGGAGAACAAGGTTTGAATTGAAGACCTACCCGTTCATAAAGACTAATTCTGGGGTAAAACAACCAAAATGCTTAAGCTGTTGAAGTGGTCTAAGAATGGATCAAATACAATTCTAAGCTAAAGTATGTAAACCCTGTTCAGTAATCTGTGAATATTGCTTTGCTTATACCGATTCACAGTAGGGATGGCAATGGGCCGGGTCGGCCCCACCAATTTTTTAAATAATTTTTTAAAAATTAAAAGTATAAAATAATGTTTTTTTTAATTCAGTCCCCTAATTCTTCTAAGAAAATCGATGTCATTTTGCTTAGCATAGTTGAGCCTCGAATCGGATTTGGGTTTGGGCCTGGCCCATGGGCCAGCCCATTGCCATCCCGTACGATTCACATGGTTAATCTGAAGACTGAAGGATTTTGTTTTTATTTGAACTGCATTTTCAAATTACTTGGATTTTTTAACAATTTCATTAAGGGATCAGGTGATTTCATTAAAGTATTTGGTTGTCCATTTCGAATATCTTCCTCTTGCCATTGAATTAAGGTGTCTCATCATTTGTTGTGTTAATCTTTGTGGCTTCTGGTGGTTTAAACAGCAGTTTGTCACCTCAATTGCATATATATGATTGGAGACTCCACATACTTGACGTCCTTTTTCTGATTTTGGAATTTTGTTGGAGACTTCACATACTTGACGTCCTTTTTCTGATTCCGGCATTTGTTAGACCAAGATATTGAGGTTCATCTTTATGCAATTTTTCACATATATCCTGCAGGCCATTGTCAGTTTCACCACAATGCAGTTTCAGCTTTGTTCTGTGTTCTTCACATTCTCTTTGGGAACAAGGACACATTACTTTGGTCGGACCATTCTTCATGGTGGTGCAAAGGTATTCCTTTGCTCCTTAATATCTATTTTCATAATTTAATCTATTTTGGTTTGTATGCAATTTGTTAAACCTTTTATCTTTTTCTTGTAGTACCGACCCACAGGTAGGGGATTTGTGGTCCGCCATATCAAGTTTGCCGAAAACTATAGATTATACTCTCGGAGTCACTTTGTTAAGGGGTAATCTTTTGTTCTGTCCATGTGATCCCCACATACCCTACAAGACAAAGTCTTCTTTAAGCCTGAATATTGTTTGTCCCTTTTTCCAGTCTAGAAGTAGTGCTCTTGCTCATTGTGTACCTTGCCTATGGATATAACGAAGGAGGTGCACTATCATACATTCTTCTATCAATAAGCAGTTGGTTCATGGCTCTTTCTTGGCTTTTTGCTCCGTATCTGTTTAATCCGTCCGGATTTGAGTGGCAAAAGTAAGCACTGTTTTGGTATTATAGTACTTTGAAGTTAAGGTATAATGCTGCTATATTTAGTAACTCAATTTATACTTTAGGACCGTGGAAGACTTCAGGGATTGGACAAATTGGCTTCTCTACAGAGGTGGAATAGGGGTTAAGGGAGAAGAAAGCTGGGAGGCCTGGTGGGATGAAGAACTGGTACTGCTTATTTCTGCATTAATCTCTTCATCATGTTTCTAATTCTTCCCAATAATTGCATAGAACAAAAAAAATTTCTTTTGCAAAACAAGAGTAGAGTAAATTTTCCACCTCAATTGCCTGTTAGAATTTCATCATTCCCCTTGGCAACTTGAGTGGTTATCCTTAAGGTCTTGGTGCAAATTATTTGATTGTCCACACTAACCTGCCAATGGTTGTTCACCTATCAACTTACTAACCTTAAAGTATTTATGAGCATTTAAATTTGCTGTCAAGGCATTTTTTTCTATATTTTGAGTCTACATGTTCAATATAAACAGTTTCTTTAAAGTTTCAATTACCATCAAGCTTTGTATCATTTACATTGCACTAGTCATTCTAATGCTCAGTTCGTTTGTTTGTAGGCGCATATTCGAACTTTGCGTGGGAGGATACTTGAAACTATTTTGAGCCTAAGATTCTTCGTTTTCCAGTATGGCATTGTGTACAAACTAAACGTACAGGGCAATAACACGTCATTAACGGTGAGTGCATGCGAGCATCATTAATTGCAGGTTTTCATTACTCATTTAAACAGGCATGGTTTGCTTCTTTCATGCTTTTTACTCTTTGGTCAATGTAAATCATTTGTGAGATCGATATCATAAATGACATCATTTGCCCAGGTTTCCGTAGTCATATTTTACTTGTTTGATCATGCAATTATACAGTTCTGGAAAGAATTTAGCTGAACTGTCACTTCTCATTCGTTGAGACCTTGTCCGGTTATTTCTGTAGGTGTATGGCCTATCTTGGGTTGTGTTTGCTGTGCTCATAGTTCTTTTCAAGGTATGTGATACGACTTTATAAACCACATGACATCGGGCTTCTGATTATCAGACTTTGTAAACTGATTGCTTCTTTTGCCTCCTCTAAAATTTTGGTTATTAGGTGTTCACATTCAGCCAGAAGATGTCTGTGAATTTCCAGCTTTTGTTGCGGTTCATCCAAGGTGTCTCATTCCTATTGGCATTGGCTGGATTGGCTGTTGCTGTTGTGTTCACAGACTTGTCTCTTCCTGATATTTTTGCTTGCATTTTAGCATTTATACCCACTGGCTGGGCAATCCTCTCTGTGAGTACTCCTTTTTTCTTAGTTCTGCTCTTTACTTGTTCAAAAACTAAAACAGAAAACAAATTTTTTACGCGTTGAAATCACAATAAAAAACATGCTAAATTTGTGAAATCTTAAACATTTTTTATTGTTTGGCCTCTTGTACAATAGTGAATTTGGGGCATGTACCATCATATGCTTGATAATCGTAACCTGTTCGAATGCCTGTGAAACGAACTTGATTGAAAAGAGGTTCTCAGACAACTGGAACAAGTTTTTCTCTCCTTTAGTTGTAAATAATTAGTGTTATATAATATACTCAAATTAGGATCAGGTTTTTCTCTCCTACGTGGCAGCTTCTTTTTATAGTCTCTGTTCTTTTCCAATATTGGAATCTCGTTGGTTTTCCAGATTGCTGCTGCTTGGAAGCCATTGATAAAGAAGCTTGGATTATGGAAATCCATCCGATCAATTGGCCGTCTCTACGACGCCGGGATGGGAATGATCATCTTCATGCCCATCGCTCTCTTTTCTTGGTTCCCATTTGTATCAACATTTCAAACCCGGCTTATGTTCAACCAAGCTTTTAGCAGAGGGTTGGAAATTTCTCTAATTCTCGCCGGAAACAACCCCAACACTGGGATATGATTTCTGCACCTCGTTCCATCACCATCGTTACCGGTTTCTTTACGCTGCCTTTTTTATTCGAGTTTTTGACATATAATTTTCGTCATAGTAAATGCGGCAAGTCCATTGTGCATGTACCTGGGATTGCTCATCTCTGTTTATGTTGGTAGCTGTGTAACATAATATAGATTTCGGGTAGTCTTGTTGTATAGCCCATTTCTGCAGGATCTAAGCTCTATCTATTCCACATGTATAGTTGATAATTATTGCACATTAGTGGTTCATCCTATAGATTATAGAATAGTATTGCTTTTTCGTGAGAGGCGTCGCAAATTCCTATTGTAAATTTTTTCATATCTTTTGTATTCTACTCCTATTTTGTTTCTAAAGGACTTGATGGTTCAAAACTTCCTCATTTTCTCAAGATCTTACTGGTGTGTTTTGCTTCTTTGAAGAGTAAAGAAAGAAAATAATATTCAAGTTTGTTTCGTATAGATCTTCTACATGCAGAAATCAGCTAGTTTGACGAGAAGACGTGGGGGGGTTCATTCCACACCCTATCGTAGTCACAGGAAACCCTTAGGATTTGCTCTCTTCAAAGTGATGAATAAAAATAAGGTAACTTTTCACGTGAATTCTTAATTGACTGAAGTTCAGAAATTCACGTGTGATGACAGCACGTGTAGGAACCACAAAGCCTCACAATCACAGGTGCTGGAAGCGGTCGCTGTTCCCAAGTACAATGAGTAAGTAGTTCAAATAGTGATTTCCACTTTTATCAGTGTTTTGAAAACTGGACCGAACCGGCCGGTTGGACCGGTGAATCGGAGCATAAAACGGTCCGATTTAGCCCTTATTTTTTGTGAGTGATTGACCCGTTTATTTTGCGGTCGGACCGGTAAAAACTGCTAAACCGGTAAAAGAAAAAACCGGTCGGTTCATTTAAAATGAAGAGTTTTTTTTTAAAAATCAAAACTTTTACAACTATAGTTTAAGTTAGATAAAAAATTTAAAAATATGTTTAAAATTTATTTTATATATAATATATAAAATAAAATTTTATATATTTATTAATCACCGGGTTCGATCACGGTTGAATTTCGGTTGAACTATTAATCCTTGAATCAATTATTTTTTCGGTTCAGTCACTGGTCCAATTTTTAAAACATTGATTTTTATGAATTGAGTTAAATTTGGTAGTAAATACTGAAAAGGGGTTTTGTCTACTCATTGACTTAATTGCCATTTGAGAATTTATGAGCCATACGTTATCACATTATTATACTAAGAATCTTGCATTCCGTGATATTAACTTCGTTATTATTTAATAATTATATAATTTTTGTCAATTTTCATTTTTTTTATTTATTGTGACGAAGAGGATCATATATTTAATAATACTATGCAGAAAGTGTTAATTTTAAAATTATGAATTAAAATAAGAAAAATTAAATCATAAAAATTTCAATATATTTAACCATTTTCTTTATAACAAACTTGACTGCAAGTTGCCATCAGTCTTGCTTTGAGAATTGATGGAAGACAATTTTGTTACCATCCCAAGCTTGTCAAGCAATCGAGATTAACCCTTCTAGGGTTGGTAAATTGGATGCCATTCGGTTTGAAATTCAATTGTTCTTTATCTTTCTAAAAGTGATATGTCTGATCAAATAAGGTATCAGATCGTTTCGAGTGCTTCATTGGTATTCTTTCGATATGCGAGATCTTTCTATATCTAAATAGTAGTTGAAAAATGTTAGGCAAGTTCCTGTATCATCTAGTAAGAATGTGAATTTAATGTTGAAGTTTGGATCCTTTTTTTTTTTTCCAACGCCATCGCAACCAACTCATATTTTTCAAATTGTTTTTCGTTATTAAGAAAAGACTGAGAAATAGTCTAATGAGAAACCGCCACTTCATTGGAAGAACACCTTCGGAAAATCTACCCTAATTCGAAAGCTTCTGGATTATCTTTTCGATGGAAAAATAACGTTTACCTTCTAAAGAAAGTGCTCCATGTCGTTTTGGTTGGGTCTTTTATGAAGTCGTTTAATGCACTATGTTATACGGCGTCGTTTGGTCTATTATTTGCATTAAGTTGTTATCTTTTTAGCTGTTATTTGATGAAGTCTAATAAGAAACAGCCACTTCAAAAAAACTATAAGTGGATGCCAATTTTAAAGAACTCGATTTAAATCAACTAAACTTGAATTAATTGAGTCTTGTGACAAATTTGAATACGAGGATTATTAGATGCAATTTGACAATTAAATTTAAATCTGAATTTAAATTATTTTTTAAAAAATACCTTAGTTTGGCCCGATCCTTTTTGTATTCTTTAACTTTAGCATTGGTAATTTCCCTTTGGGGTATAAGTTCTTATCCTTCTTTAAAGTTCAAACGTTAAAGATGCAGAATAGAGAGAGAGAATAAATGACTCAAAGGAGAAAAGATAGAGCAAAAGTGATTTGGACAATGACGGGAGGAGTACTAAAAGGAAGATAAGGAACTATGGACTCTTTCACATGGTTGATATGCTAATATACCATAATCAAGAAATTCCCTTTTCAGTAGCCATTGAGTGTGCGAAAGCATTTGGTGAGGATGTGAGATTTAATTCAGTAATTAGAATATGATTCTCAAATAGTAGTTTCAATGGACCCGTATTAAAGTGAATGATTCCAAGTAGATCAAAAGGATATGCTTCCTCTTTTAAGTGATTCCAATGACTTCTTCCTACTTCCTACCTAAGTACTTGTTAAATGGTTTCCATCTAAAACGTTTAAAAGAAAAAAGTTAGAAAGAAACTCATGTATTGTTTGTGCATTGTTGGATTTTATTACCAAATTTTTATAATTTGATATTTCTTAAGAATCCACCTATTGAATGCTAGAATATGTTAGGATTTGGTCTAATTATGTTTTAAATGAACATTCATCATGCGGTATTGTAATCAAATGATTAAAAAATTTAACCAGTTTAACGATTTTCAAGAATGATTTCTCTAATCTTGAACCGGTCTGTTAACGTTTTAGTTGATTTGCTTTAATAAATTTTGTTGTTAAAAATCAATTAGTTAAATCGGTTGATTTTCATAATTAATAAGTTCTTATAAAATAAATTAATTAATTAATTTTTATACAAAAATTTCTTTTTAATTAAAACTCAAATTCTTCGATAGGTAAGAACAATCTCTTCTAATTATATTTTAAATTATTTAATTATATTCAATCTTTAGCTGATTTTATGATGGTCTAATATCGGTTGAATCTTTTAAACTTTTTATCTTACTAGTTTAACATCTGATCCAGAGATAATATATTTAAAAGTGTACAATTTTTATGTAGAACTAAAATTTTTAATTTATTGAGTGACCTTTTTGAAGTTTATATAAATTAAATTAAAATATTATTTATGTTGATGTATCATATCCAATAAATGATTAACCTTATTAGCAAAAAACAACTTTTTAACCTAATTTTTGTGGATTTTAAAAGATTAGTCATTTAATTAAAAATATTTAAAAGTTGAATTTTTAAAAATAAATAATTTTAAATATTTCATGTCTTATAATAAAAATAGATGTGGTAATTAAAATTAAGAAAACAAGTCATGAATTTAAATTAGTAAAATTGGGCCCTAATACTAATAGAATTAAGACTTCCAACAATCCAATAAGACGTTTACTTACTAGTTCATGCCAAATCCAACCTTTAGAATAATTCTCTGTAACTTCAACACGTGTCATCATCGTCACCGTTTATCGAACAACATTCTCAAAAGACCAAAAAGCCAAAACCGCCTTCTCTTTATCTCCTACATATACGCGCCTCTTCCTCCTAATCTCAGAAATTACGTAACGCAAGAAATCGCGAAGTTTGGGATTTTATAATTTTTAGAGTTAAATCGGTTTAAAGAAATTTGATTTGCTTGAGAAACGAAGGGATTAACGAAATTCGACACCCGAAATCGTAACAGCAACTGCAAGATCGAAACTTGTTCTAGGGTTTTTGATTGATTTCTTGTGGGTGCTGAATTAAAGCCGCTTAATTTCATATTTTTTGAGTTTGGGTTTTGGTTTTTCATCTTGGGGTTTCTCTCCTGAGGGATTTAGGGTTTGGGATTTTATTTTATTTTATTTTTCCTTTTTCCCATGAACGATCAGTCGCTGATGATGAGCCAACAGCAACAAAAGCCACCGATGATGAGCCAGCAACCGCCGCCGATGATGACTCAGTCTCAGGTAATGAACCCGATGACCCAGGGTATGAACCCGGTTCAGTTGGGTCACGGTCAGCCTATGAACCAACCGCCAATGATGGTGATGAATCCGATGACAAGAGGTGGGTACAAGCCGTGGACTGTGGATCCAACAAATTATGGTGCTGCCTTGAACTTTAATAGCAACAATTTTGTTGCTTCTAACCATTCAAGAATCAAGAACAACAAGAACAATTGGAAGGGAAAGAATGTCAACAAGAACAAAGAGCAGCAGAGAAATCCAATTACTAGTGGTAGTGGTGGGTATAAGCCACCGAGTCTTAATGAGTTGCAAGCTCAGAATCGAATGAAAGCGAGGAAGTATTATTACAATCCCAACAAGAAGAAGTACAACAACCGTTTTGCGCCCTATGCGCCACGGAACACGACGTCTTTTATCATACGGGCGAAAAGGTCGGGGGGTATTGCTTCGTTGGTGTCACCGTGTCCGGTGACGCCGGCGGTCCTGCCGACGCCGATAATTTCTCCGTCGAGTGAGGTGTTGGGGGATATGGCGAAGGAGGAATGGGGGGTGGATGGATATGGGTCGATGAAGGGGTTGATCAGGCTGAGGTCGCCGGGAAATGAGGAGGAGGAGGAAGAAGAAGGTAACGGCTCGAGTGAGAGTGATGTGGAGGAGCATGTGGAGGTGGAGAGGAGGTTAGACCATGATTTGAGTCGGTTTGAGATGATATATCCCAGTTATGGAGGTGTTGGGGTTGGAGAGTATAATTATAGCTACAATAATGTCTTGGAGAATAGGGTGGATGATCAGGATTCCCATATAGCTCAACTTGAGGAAGAGAATTTGACTTTGAAGGAAAGGCTGTTTTTGATGGAAAGAGAATTGGGGGATTTAAGGATGAGGTTGCTGTTCTTGGAGGGGCAGCACGGTGGTGATGGTAGTAGTGCTGGTGGTCCGGGTAATAGTGTTGCGATGGTCGAGGAGGACGTTAGTGAAAATGTGTCGGAGAATGATGAGAATGGGAACGAGAGTGATGGAGGGTGTGATGGTGGTTCTACTAGTCATGAGGAAAAGGTGGAGTGCATGGATGGTAAAAAACGTACAGGCAGTGATGTTGAGGGCGAGTGTAATGACGCTTGTATGGGCAAAAATGTAGGCAATGATGAAGTTGCTGTAAAGGATGATAAGGAAGGGACTGAGATCATACTAACCAATGAAGCTACCGTTCAGGATAACGAGATTACAGATGGGAATAGGGGATATAGTAGTTTATTATCTATTAATTCAGACATGGTAAAGGAGGATATGATAGAATAGGTGATGAACACGCACTTGAAGGCAATGTGAGAATAGGGAATGTTCAAGAATGGCGATTCTGAGCTGGTGATATTGTGCTGGACCAAGAGTAAAGAGAGTTTGTGACAGTGTTGAAGTATGCTTAGAGAAGAGCAGCAGGCTGTGGTGAGATTTTAGTTGTGCCGTGTTGATGTAAGTCTTCTCTGGATGGATATACTTTTTGCTCGAGTCACTATAGATATGTCACGACCTGTTGATATAGTTCAAGTTGCTTCTTTCTTCTCTTTAGTTTTATTGGTCGAAGAGGGATAGTTGGAAGAGCTGACTCCTGTTCTCATGCTTTTCTCATTTGGCTTGTTTAATCTAGGATGTAGCTCTTAGGATTTATCCTTTTTAAACTTTAGACTTTGACAGTATCCTGAATTTGTAAGCTGAATCCTTGACTTTTATGTACTGGTGCTTTTTAATTGACTTTGTTTAATATCTTCATTTATTTTGTATGCTTGAAATTCCTACTCTTTTTTTTTTTATGTGTGCAGCTTAATACTAAGATTTGACTCATTTTTTCTTGTTGTCCATGATCAATCACCATCTTTAATGTCTACTGCGTAATTTCCTGTTTAATGTGATTAGTAATGATCCCGAAGAACTCTTGCAGAAGATTTAAGAGCAAGTTTTAGCCAGTTTAATGTAATATTTCACACAGAACAGATGCGTGTCCTCACTGTTCATGGAAGACGGTTGGTTTCCGGTTCTGATGCCATTGCAACTCCACAAGTTGTTACCTCTCAACCAAAGATGGGGTAAGTTTTGGTGTCAATCTAACGTGTACCAACACAAAAAGTATGGTTACTACTCGATACTATACCTAGCTGGGAGAGTTTGTAAGATGGCTGCTCATTAATGGGCGTCAGGGTGGAAGGCAATTCTTGGTCAAGTGCTCTGTGATTCATGCCCGTATCTCCCAACTAGTCTCTATCTCCTCAAGTATAAAGTTTGGCAATGTCATTACTAAAGGATCAACGATGATGCTGAAGGAGTATGATGAATTTCTGAAGAACATAAGTTTTCAGGCATGATATGTAACAGTGTTTTTGATGGCATAAGTTGAGAAGCGTGAAGAATGAAGCTTGAGTTTCAGGCTGAGTGGTGTTTTCTGCAACTGAGCACGAGTTTTCTTGCGTACTAGCCAAGCAGAAGCTCTTGTTCAATGTACTCTGTTAGCTATTAGCTCTTTTCACACGTGATATGATTATGTGTACCTGGTTTTGATATGATGACACTCAAAAGAACCAGGGATTGACTTCATTAGAGATGTTTGTAAAATGCAATGAGAAATGACCTTATTGATCCTATACTCTAGACATATTTCCAACATAGGAGGTATTGGGAAATAGCAAAAAAGTTGTGAGCTAAACAGAAGCAGAACCATAAGAAATAGCTATGGGTAGA
Source organism: Erythroxylum baracoense (assembly GCA_025629805.1). Taxonomy (NCBI): domain Eukaryota; kingdom Viridiplantae; phylum Streptophyta; class Magnoliopsida; order Malpighiales; family Erythroxylaceae; genus Erythroxylum; species Erythroxylum baracoense. The sequence continues at coordinate 503,344 of JAOTAY010000003.1, read as the reverse complement.
TACAACTTGAAGGAAAAGTTTATAATCTTGGGATTCTTCTTGCTGGATTAGATGCTTTATGAGAGTGAAGTGACCTATTAAACACCAACTTCTTTGAAATCAGTAGCTTCCTCTTGGTTGCTAAATACAAACTCTCACCATACCATAAGTTGTACAAAACAAAGACATCTCCAAATGCTACACATTCAAGAGTGCATGACAAAATTGTCAATATACTCGCTGTCTAAAATGATATACAATATATACTCAGCTGTGTAAAATGATAGACATCTCCAAATGCTACACATTCAAGAGTGCAAATGATGTACTTTTCTTAGACAATCTATTTACTAATGTTGATAATTACCTTTTTGCTGACATTTTTACTGAGCAATACTCATCTTTCATATTCATTTCGGATTTATCCAGAATCAGTTTCATCTCTGCTTCACCTCTGCTTAGATCCATCAGTTTGAACATGCACAAAAGTAATGCCATTGTAACCCCGGCTTATCCTTATTTTGTCATCACTGTACCTGCAACATGATAGTCAATATGAGCACATGAAGAATCTGTGCAAAATTGTAGCCAAGGAAAGGGTCAAATGGATTCTTCTGATTAGATGTTTGATAACTTGAACTAGGAATCTTACAGAAGCTCTAAGTTGATCTTGGTTTCCATCTCCAAAGGGTATCCTACTGGACCGGCTATGATGGCTGCATCATCCAATGTGACATTGTACGTGTTCGAGTTCGTGTTCGACTTGCTGAACAAAATTATATCAAATGTGAGGGATAGGTTTCATAGAAAACCTCAAGAAAAATCTGCATTTATCTTTGTCTTAGAGTCTGCATTGATCATTGAGAAACTTACGCAAATGTTCCAGTCATGGAAAATCTGAGGCCAAGTAAGATGTCTACAACAAATTTCATTTGTCCATTCCTTTTCACAATCTAAAACAAAGAGATACAGATGTCTCCATAAGAAAAGTTTATGCTGATTGCATCCATATAATTTCAGAACTATGACTGCCATTTTCTCTGTACCTGCTTTCCCATAAGGCCATTGGCTGCGTTCTCTATCCAACTATCTGTCTCAATCTGGAACATAGACAACTCTTTAACCATTAGTTCAGTTGAAACTAAAACATTAAGCATTCAAATTATTGCTTTATTATTAATAACCGAAGATGATTTTTGGTGAAGAATTTGAATATTCTTACAGCATATCTTAAACAAAGGCAAGAACTTGATGATGCAGAAGTATCATCTATATAAACTCATGCAGTAGATGCTCTTGTGATCTTATTCTTACCTGTGAACTCCATATCATTTCCCATTCTCCTTCAAGAAGCTCTAGTTCATCTTTATTCACATTTTGATTTGAAGTCAGGAACGCATCAATTGCCTGCACAGTAAATGATTAAAAAGGAGAAACTTTCTTATCTTGTTACTGATGGAACCCTGAAAATAATTCACTAGTAACTTCTCAGTTTACCTCACTAACTTGTGTTCCCGTGGAAATGGCTGACAACAGGATTTGTCTAGGTTCAGTTTTCTTTTGTAGGACAAATGTGGTGCCCTGCACTACACAAATGCAAGAGAAATTTGAGCATATATGTTTGAAACATGCACTAATTGTGTGCTTCCCAAAAAGAGAGATCAATAGAACAAGAACTTAACTAGTCTCCTGGAGGTTACAAAGTGAACACGTACCTTACTACCTCTGGAGATGCGGAGGTTTCCTGAAGGGGACAGGTATGTTATGTCCAACCAACCTTTTACTTCATCGCCAAGAAGCTTGAATGGCACAGGATATGGAACTTTAAATGGTAAAAATTTGAATGAAAATATTCCTCTATCAAATCGAAAAAGGATTCGTCTGCCATTTGCAACTGATGCGGCTGCCTGTTAAAAGGTAGATGATGTAAGATGAAGAGTTGATTCTTCCATACTAACAAGCTTTTAATCACTTCCAATGCATGAAAGATCAGAGCCATAAATTTTAAATTACAGATTATGGAAGGTAAAAGTTAGTAAGCTGTAGATAGAAAGTGATCTTATCCAATAGCTCTTTTACTGCTTGCTTGATGTCTCCGAGTTCTAATAAATGGCTGGAATGAAGGTCATGCTCTAGATATCTTGTGTTCACAGCTCAAGAAAAGGTATTATCTACGTTGATTATCTTTTTGACAACCTGTTATTCTATGAACAAAAAAATCAAGTTAATTAATATATTCAACAGTACGATATAGGCCTCATACCTCTACTTTCAGCTCGCCAATCACGTCTGAGAACACTACAATGTTGGATACTCGGGGATCATCTTTTTGAAGGCTCACCTCTTGAAATACCCTAAAGAAATCAATGCCAACAAATGTTCTCTGCAAGCATGTATAGTAATCAGTAAGAGGGAGATTGACAAAAAATGCAGATGGAACCGTTTCATAATGTTTCAAGCACCTGAAGATGAACTTTCATAATTGGACTCCTCCTTGCTCTAACTTTGGGAAATAGATTATTAAAAAAAAAAAAAACTGTCTTCTTATGCTTATTTGCTGTTTTACTGTACACTTTAACATTGCCAATCGGGGACCTTAGAGATATTTTATCATCTAAGGAACAACATATTCTCAATCAAGTCATCTTTGAATAAGGAGAACTTTCACATAATCGCGAAAGGACAGTATCTCAGTTTCTCCACATTTTGCAATTCGAGTTGATTCAGAATGACAGAAGTGCACTCACAGAATAGGGGGAGTATTAAAGATCAGGGTTCTTTCTGAATTGAGTTGATAAATGGCTTAAAGATCACAAAGAATACTACTAAACACACATAGCATAGGAAGAAACTGGGAGGCAGAGGAAAGGTATGCGGGGAAGTGTACCTGGATTGGAGATGCTGTCCCAGGTCTAGTGGTAAACATCAATTGCCAACGACCTTCAATTAAACTTGAGCTTGTCTGGGAAACATTATCAGTAGTACAGGTTATATTTTGGAGAAGACAGATTAGCTAAGAAAGCAGAACTAGTACGAAGTTATGCTACTTCAAAGCTATGGATCAGAAACAGAATCATTATCACATATTCTTGAATGACCACAATGAGCTTAGAGAAAAGCAGAACCAATACAAGTTATAGATGTGTACGCATGACTTGACCAAAAATTATTTAAAGTATTGTACAAGTCATTAGTCCGATCATTTGTAGGAGCTACCCTCTATTTGTCTAAACGTAATCCAAGTAGTTTCAGGTGCTTGCAGAGCATATTTACCAAAACAAATATGACTACTCGATAGGATATTTCTTTCAGTCTTCCTCTTTTCTTTTTCAAGTAGTATTCGATTAATTTCGTATTAATCAATAGTCGATTGATTGACTTGAGTTTATCGACAAAAAAGATTTTGTTATTGCTTATAGACCCGAACCTGAGTGATCTATCCATGACTAAGATGAAGCTTGGGTGAAACTAAGTGAAGGTCTGACTGCAAAATCTGATCAAATTTATCATAATTGATTAGTTAACATGTTGGTTAACCCTATTCTTAATTTTTGTAAAAGCTATTGCAGCTGCTGACTGAAGCGGCTATTGGGCTGGCTATTGTTTTGTCGACTTATCGTGGTAAATTTTTGCACATGCGAATGCATCTAACTTGTCATCTCATAGTGCTTGCCTATGGAGTTAAGCTCGACCCAATTGTAAACAAATCAATGTCCAGCATCTTCTAATTCAAGTTGATCTTCAATGCACAGCAGTGCATTCTCGTGTATCAAATCTATGAATAGGAGGTACTAAAATATATTACGTACTGGTTCGGGCACGCCCTCTAACCCTTCCAAAACCTTCACAGCACGTTCCACGTCCTACAAAACAAGAAATTGACAAGTTTCTGTAAAGATTACCCAGGCCGCATACTGTTATATACTCTACGTTCAATGGCAAGACCTCAGAAAGGCAAATAAACAATACTCTACATCGAGTTGCCGGGAGGTTGCAGATTTCCCACGTCCTTGGATACCAATAAGTGCGTTGATCAGCTGGTTTTCAGGTTCAGTAAATGAGACTTCTTGCTTTTCTTCCACTAAAGAAGATTGGCACACATGGGTACCTCTTCTACCACATAAAGATGAGTTCTTTACAAGCTTTAGAGGGTTTGAACGGAGGATTCTCGGTTTAAATGATGGTACAAAGGTGGGTGATGATGGGTTAATGACATGCCATTTCAGAGCCATTACTGATGCAGAAGGTGACTGTAAATACAGGGGTTGCTTAAGTGAGTTGAGGAGAAGTTCGTCTACTTGTCTGTTTTAGTGGTTTCTATGGGAAGTAGTTACTAGTGGTCGTTAAGGAACTTTATCTAAGAAATATCTAATGTTGGGTTGTCTGACTCGTGGCTTGATCTTGCAGCGTATGTTAACCTTTCCATTTTGATAATCTTCCATATCCTGAAATGCCATTGAAGATATAGGCAAGCATCTTGATTCCAGGTAAACTTTTGTTCAGAACTCGACTTAAAAAAATATAATTAATCAAAATAACGTCATTTTAACTTACACATTTAAGAACTTAAAGATCAAAACGACTCATGTTACTCGATACACATTTTGTCTTTGCAACCCTATTTAGAAATTCTTCACAGTTCACTTATGCTTGTCAAGCATACTTCCACTTCTAGCTACTTGTGCTGCCTTCGCCATCAAAGGACCCAGTCCAAAATGAAAGGGGAGATATGATGGAAATTCTCTGCACATTTCTTTGTTAACAAAGTTAGTCATATATACAATTGGGTTCTTATATGATCACATAAATACATGAATATATTATAACCAAAAATGGATTGACATAGTTTAGGAAGAATGAGAACAGATGCTTCAGCTTAAAAAGACCACTGGATCCAGCTGTCCATGGAACCTGTGATGAGAACATGATGTTGCAGGTTTCTTTCGCATTGGATGGCCAATGTCAACCCCAGATTTTGAAACATAAATAAACAACAGAGATACAACTCTCTGCTTGACTGCAAATCCACTTCAACTGCACAGATACAGAAGTTCTTTGTCATCTAGCAACACCAAATTTCATGCATTATCTGGGAAAAGGTTAAAGACCACCCTTGTTGGAGCAAAGAGATGAAAGGAACTACTACTACTCTGTTGGCATCATAACAACCAGTCGCAGCTTCCTCTGCTGGCATAGTTGTACAAGATTTCTGTATATTGTTATCCTAGCTGTATCATTACCCAAAAGAACATGAGCGATGCTATAAGATTGACCTTTCTCAACAGCAAATTGCCACTCTCTCGTAGAGATTAGGAACCAATCTTTTCTTGCAGACTTTGTAGCCTTTACTTCAATGTATTCCCTACTACTTCCTTCCTCCCCTATAACAATATCATAGGGCAACCCACTTTCATTATTTGCATTAATCCACCGGACAACTTTGTCTGGGAATATTTTACACATATGTTTGAAAGCAAGTTGTTCGCCAAGCCTCCCAGTAAGTATCGCTTGAGATCTATCAGGCGCACCAGAGTTAAGCTGATCTCTTTGGAGAAATTTAGAGCCATTCAACTCAAGGCCATCAGCAACATCATATGCCTCAGCAGGTTCACAAGCAAAATCAACAATAGGGTTCTGGTTGCAAGCTTGAGCAGAATGATCAGCTATACTTTGAGAGTCTGGGGATACTATCACCGCTGAATCATATTCAATGGTCCATTTAGCATCAAGATCTATTGGGGCTTTTCCTGTGATTTGGGAGCCAATGATCATTGCATTCTCATCCTTCATCTCAAGTGACTTGATATGGTGTGATGCCGAAGGTTGGCCATTTGCATTAGCATAATCAAAGTCAGGTGCAGTTCTCCAATCATCCGGTGGCCAGTTCATACTAATCCCTAGTTTGTTCTTGACCTTCGCAGGTTTCTGCTCATAAGTTGAACTGGAAGCAATATCTATTTTAAGTGCTTCCACATTCTCTGATGAATCAGAAACAGACAAGAGGGACCAAACAGATTCTTCTTCAGGAAGCCTTGGTACCTTTTGACTGTTAATGATGAATAACTCTGTTTGCTCCTCAGAGGAACCAGACATAACCATCACGGTGATCAAATGAAGAAAATTAGCCAAATGTAGCTCTTGACTTCCATCAAAGAACAAGCGAGAAAGCTCCAAAAATAGAGCATGTGAATCTGATTCCAATGTCGTGTACAAAGTACTACCCTGAAAACCAATAAAAGAAATATTAGTGAACGATTAGACACAATCATCAATAACATGCTGCCACACAGGTCATAAGGGGAAAAGAGGAGAACTAGGTTGCCTTCTTCGATCATAGATATGTTTGCTTATGAAGAAATCATTGCTGCCACTTACCCACATTATTCTTAGGGCTCATTTGTGCACAATAACAGATGCAGAATAGAAATGGAATTCTTAGTAATGCACACGAGTTTGTTTGGACAACGAGAAAAAAAATGATAGATTAGATGGGTATTGAAAATTGCTTCTTCAATTAGGAGTGGATATGAAACACAATGGTTTGTTCCGTAATGAGCAACTGAGACATCTGAAAGAGACCAACTATGGTTTAGTTTTAAATGATATCTATGTTTCGAGCACACTTAAAACAAAAATTTTAAGGCCAAATGACAGTACGCTTCATCAAGCTCTTTAGTCAGTAAATCCCTTTTGCATCTGGCATTGTACATTAGAAGTTACAAATAATGCAGAATTATGACTGATTCCATACCTCTAGAAGACAATTACATTCTTGCTTCTTGCTGGATGAAGCACCACAACTTTTTATCACATTCCTGTAAAATAACTTTTCAACACCAACAACTTGCAGCTGTCTCAGGTTGTCAAATCTACATTCTTTGAGTCGCTGATATTTATCTGGGTGTAAACTATATATATAACGCTGTGCATAAGGAAGAGCCCAGTTAATCAAAGAAGTTTTGAAGGTGGAGTCTGCATGACCATAGAATATTGCTTCACGAGTAACGACCTGCACAAAAAAATATGAAAAGCAAATTCATAAGGGAAACAGGATGCACTAGGGTAGGAAGGGCCAAGAAAAGTATGAAAGGAAAGAAATTGCTCAATACAAAAAATACACCAGGTGCTGAGAGTAGAAGTTATCCTTTAGAACAAGTCAAAACTATCACAATAAGCCACCAAAACCATATGGCAGAATAGCTGGGATTATATCAACATGTATTGCCAATACTAACAGCAGGTTCAAATTGATATTAGAATCAATATTCCAAACAACATGGAAATAATGTCATCAACAAGTTTTCAAGGATAGGTTCTGGGAACACAAATATAAGGCAGGTAAAAGGAGAAAAAACAGATTTGGGGGGAAAGTATGTGCTTACCTCTGAGAGAGCTTGAATTCCCAAATTTTGCATGAGGACAGCCAATTTGGTGCCAGGGGTCTCTGGCTCCATGATACCATGATTGCCAAAGTAAAGGAAATTAACATTATCCAAATGCTTGAACCTGTTTCCTAACTTCTCATCATCACACCAGCACACCAGACCAAATGAAGGGTGTAGTGAAACCCATTGATCTACCACAGTGGGAAGTATTGCATATTCTATTTTTCCAAGGCATTCTTTCATGTGAACAATATCATCAGATCTGAGTGAACAAGATTTCAGTGCATCACTCAACTTCGAAAAAACTTGGAACACCTAAAACATCCACAGAAAATACTTAGATTGCATTACAATCAGACAAGTCGGAAAAAAATCTGTATACCAGTTACGTACTGTATTAGCAGCTTGAGAAGGCAAGGCTATGGTTGATAAGTGCTGCAAAATGTCAAGATAATTATGGGAAGAAGGAACCTCAGGTACTCCACACTTGTTGACGAAAAATTCATGAAGGCCTGGATAAATATTGCTCAATGTCTTGTATAGGGGATAGTTAAACACATCTGTTGATCTAAGCTGGAGATGGACCTGCTTCATTTGTTCCATGGAGCCAGTTGGATCATGCCAAAATACATCCTCAGAAGCTAAAAATACACCAGATTTGATATCCTCCTGCCCTGAACTAGATCCATCAGGGACAAAAATAAGAGGTTCCATATGAAATGCCTCCATAATTTTGCTATTTGAAGCTGATATCTCATCCAAGATAGACGTGTATAATCTTGTCATTTGAGAAATGCTGGCATAAGAGAGATTTATTAGTTCATGAAAGAGGATAAGACAAATTACAATCAGATTGTAGAGAACAATCAAAATGAAAGAGAAAAACTATTAGAGTATCTCATATTGACTAAACATAAAAATGTTAAAAGGATTTATAAGTAGTAAGGGTCAACTATTTAAATAACTAGTTCTAGTCATTTTGACAATGGTTGACCCAAGGCCAACTCTTGTTAATGGGCTCTACACTCTACCCGTATTAAAAATTCTAATATGGTATCAGAGCAGGTTTAGTCCGGATTATTAATTTCCCTGTTGTCTGTCTAGATGTCCAGTCTCAACGGCTTCTAGTTACCACTACGTTTATTTCAAGTGACAACTGGATGTCCAGTCCCAGTTGCACTTCAGGGGGAATGTTAGAGTATCTCATAATAACTAAACATGAAAATGTTAAAGGATTTATAAGTGGTAAGGGTCAACTATCCAAATGACTAGTTCTAGTCATTTTGACAATAGTTGACCCAAACCTAATTTTTGTTAATGGGCTCTACACTCTACCCATATTAAAAATTCTAATAAAAACAAATCTGAATGTAGCAAATAATGATCTAATAGTGCAAACAATTAATAAGAATAGAAATATTGAAGGATATCAACACAAACATGAGCAATTATAAGACCATACCACAGACTTAAGAGAATGTCCTGTTAAGCATGTAAGAGAATCACCCTAAGAGATTCACAAAGGTTATACTTTTACAAGCTATAAAGAAAACATGTAAGCTCTAAGCCAATAATTATGCAATCTTCCATGATAGTTAAAGATGTTTCATGTCATCCACTCAATTTCATGATCAACATGTCATCCATATAAAATCAGAGTGCTACCTGGCTTTAAAAGGGGTCTTGGATGTGCTCCATACTCTTAAAATTTCGAGAGCATCACTGAGAGTTACTTTAGTCTTAAAGCCAATATCACGCATTAAATTTAAGCTTCTCACCTGTTTCAGAAAGGAAAAGCAGTAAAGACAACGCATTAGATCAAGCAGACAAAATTACTATTATCCAAATACAAAGCTGCTACAATTCTTATAACAGTAAGAGCAAACTTTATATACATCAATCAGATCATTCATGCACCTTCTTTTAACCCATGAAGTGATCAACAAAACCGAAATTATCCAATGTGCAACACCCATCAGCAGTATAACCCACCAAAAAAAATCTATGCCTCATTCTGTATCTTATGAACTCCTTAGCTCTATATCATCTTAATGTCTTACTATATAACTCCATTCTTCTAGTTTTCGAATATGGAATAATATAAGGTGATTACTGCATTTTATGCCATGTCAGAATTCATAACCCAATGGACTTCTAAGCTTAGCTGAGTTGTAAAGCAAACATGACATCAAAATCTAATCCATCAAATCCTTTCAACTATGTCAAATGTATTAAGACCTGGCCAATACTAAAAGAAAACATGGTTTACTTTTGAAAAGAGAAACTGCATAAGAATTCCAGTCAAATAGCTGAGCGATACTGTCTCACTTGAAGTAGGAGAGGAATATTCTATAAACATTTATGTTAATATTAACAACAAACTAACCTTTGGGAGGGCATATGGAGCAGAAGCACCCAGGATTGAGCGTACTGACTCACAGTCATAAAACAATTCTTTAGGGTAGTGAAGCTCATTATCCATACTTGACACTATCCATCTTGTGTCACAGATGCTGTTTATAAAAGAAGACCTTATGGGTCTTCCATCAGCATCAGGATTGGACGTTAATTTCAAACAACCAGTAACTTTGGCACCATAATTATCATCCCATAGCACGTCAAGAACCTCCAGAAGATACTTGCAACATTCTCTATCACCACCTGCAGATAATAAAGATAATAGATGCTCTAACTCGGGAGAAGTCCAATCTTTGATCTCTAGACATTGGGAAATCAGGGCCTGATCTGATATGATATTATTGAAATTAGTCTGTGATAAATCAGTAATATTCCTATCAGTTTGAACAACTTGCAAAAAGTCTGTGACACCGAGTTCCTGGTAAAATTCCCTCCATTTCAATAGTCCACTTGAACGTGCTTTATTTGCAGGATGTTTTAGACAAGCGATGTCAACCTCATGCCATGCAAAATGCCCGTCAAACATTTTATCCACATCAATAGGATTTCCAAAATCCTTGCTGAAATGAATTGGTGTTTCAGCTGGCCTTTTATAACCATGATTTGTCAATATGTAGGCTTTATTCTGCAACTCAGAGATAATGTTTTTCCTTTCAATAGAACAACTAGCGCAGCTTGATTGCAAATGAATCATTATAAAGCAGATGTAATCTGTCATCAATGCCTTTTCTTCATTTATGGTTCTCTTGTCAAGTATAGTTGGGAGAATGTGAACCCTCATAATTTCATGTGCAGTGAGCTGCTGCACACCTACTTCATAAAGAATCCGACTAACTTTATCATCTGAGATGCAGTCACCTTTTGAAACAGAAAAAAGAAGAGGATCTACAGTCCTAAGTTTAGCATATAAATTAGGAAAAACATCAAATTCCAGTGTCCCACTAAAGTCAGTGCTCAAGGCATCAGACTGCAACCAAATTGTACCTTCATCCATTGAGCTGTAAGTACCATCAGAAAGGGGAATAAATGCTATATGGCGAAGCCTATCTATGAGATCATTTTTTCCAGAAGAATGTAGTAACATTGTATATACAGCATTCAACCAAGAAGATAACCAGAATAGGCCCATTGACTTTAGGCCATTTCTTGAACCACATAAGTTGACCATAAATCTCACTAGAGTTTCAGGTCCATAATCAACTATACCCAACGCTCTGGCCAATGAATCAGGCAAAACTATATTCTTATCCAAAAATCCAAGGCCAAGGTGCTCATGAAGCAGGCCAACAGGCAGAAGATTGCGAGCCTCTTCATTCCAACCTCTAAGAACCTTGCAAGGAGGAACCATTTTACTATTGTCTCCTTCCAGAAGTAAACATGCTGACCTCCGTAGTTCTGAAATAATCGCCCTGGGAAGCCCAGAAAAAAATCCATGCACCTCCCCCACAAGTGGTACATAGCTCATAAATGTAGAAACAGCTGCTCCTGGTTTCTCCCTAAAACAAGAAAGGGCACAAAAATGTCCCTCTGCACTTACAAACAAACCAGGAAATTTTGACAACAACCACTCATTCCAGGGATTATTGTTATCCACTTCCTCTCGTGATGAAGGAAGAACAAAATCACCCTGAAGAATAAATTTCAAACCATAAGTTCTTAGAGGAAGAAAAGCAAATACAGGCTGCTGGTCTAGATGTGGTTTGTATTCCCCATTATCTGATTCTTCAAGTGTAAAGGCTATTGAAATTTCGGTTGTTTGCACTTTGCGATGACTAGCAAATGTCTGCAATTTCTGAGATGTTACAAGCCAATTCATTTTATTATCCCCACATGAGACCTTCACAATTCCATCTTCCAAAATTTCTTTCTTCATGACTACAAATGAATCATTGAGCATGTTCCGGAAGACAACAGAATGAAGGCGATGAAGAAAGAGAAGCAAAGAAGGGTGGAGATCCGAGAACATTTTCAAAGCGGTTTCTTCAGACAGTTTTGACCGGAAAGGAAGTATGATACATGTTTTCCAACACTCGTCATCCATCTGATAAGTTTCTCCACATACCAAACTAGTATACAAATCAATATTGCAAGGAGGTATGGCTGTTGGCAAAACAAAACCTATCTGTCCTTCACCTATATCAAACTTAACGTGAAATCCATTTGAATGAATCTCTGGAGCATCTGTAATCTGCAATAAGACATAAAAAGGTCAGTAAGCAACCTATTAACAGAACCAACATTTAACCCAGTTAATAAATTTTATTCACAAATTTATTAAAAATATTAGTGAAAATACAAAATGTATACAAACACAACAGCAAACACATAGCAATCTTTAGTCAATAATCCCATCTTCTATCTAGTGATTTATCTACATCACACAGGACTTCAGCATTCATAAGAATAGACACAATTATTCTTCTAACTTAAACTCCCTCAGTCTTATTCCACTACATCTTCATCACAAAAAATAGGTCTACAGTAGATACCACTATTCAGGTACCACTTTCAAATGAAATAAAACGGTTAAAATCACATTGCACATTCATAGTGGAAAGCAACTGAACCTGACTCCAAGAAACAAAACATTTTACCAGGTCTTATAGATATATTTTGATGGTCACTTGCAGACCTAAAATAAACATAGTCCAGTCTTTCTGCTTCTATCGCAGTCAAACATCTTGCACACTACCTTTTTGCAACACAATATGTTGCATAAATCACAAATCACACCATACTGCAGCATTCATTAAACAAAACAATCATGCAATAGAGTCACCAAGTGAAGAAAAAATCAATGTCATAGCAAATGACTGAGTAACTCTCATGATACTTTGTGTTCCTCAAAAGTGAGGATGATATCCCTGTCCCTCAAAAGTGAGGATGACATCCCTGTTGAGCATGATATCCTCATGATTAATTAGTAATTATGTTCTAATTAATATTATACCGATTGTACCAAGGACAAAGTGACTGCAAGGAAACCAAGAAAGTTCACTTCTACCTCCCTCTCTCCCTCCCCCACCATGATATCCCTCTTGACATTCAATTATAAGCCACACACAAACAACAACGTGATAACAGAATTATACACGAAATACTGATTTGAAGCCGATCCCTTTCTGCCCTATGTATCCAGCACCACATCCTTTCTTGGTTGAGTTCCCAACATCGCAAAGAGCTCTGATGTTTTCAGCAGAAAAGCCTTGCTCATTGTTCAAAACAACGATACCTGAATCTTGAAGAATGAATACTAGAGTAGGTTTGATATTTTCTGGATAGATGTTATCGTCGGCATTTTGAACCTGAAGCAAAAGAATTGACATGGATAAAAATGCCAACACAACTTGATGACACAAACCATAAAAGGAAACGAAGCACATATAGCAAGAAGAAAATGGAGGGACGTCATATTACACTGAAACTCAAGTCTACAAAATGCCTCCTCAAAAAAGCAAGGTAGATGTTCTACTACAAATTATAAATTGCATTGAAACGTGGGAAAGTTTACAGATGATGTTAGGTGTTGGTTTTGGTTCATTTTCCAGCTCTGTTAAAGGTCTAATTCCTTGACCATGGGCTTTCAATGGGGTTGTCCTCTGCTATTAGTCCAAGATATAAAGTGGAAAGAAATAAACCAAATGCAAACTACAAATTTAACCCAGGTTTAATTGATTACACAACTTATCGCTTCCTCCATGATACCAAAATTATGACGGGACCTGATAGCTTATCAACATAAAATAAAACAATAAAACACTCCTCAGTGCCTCTTCCCCCTTGTCCCAAGTCAGAAAAGTACCAGAAAAATAAAAAGTTCTATAAAGTGATGTACATGCAAAAGCTTTGGCACAATAGTTAACTTACTAGCTCCAGAAGAAAATGTGAATCCTGGGAATATAATTCCTGTGAGAGACAATGAAGTGCTCTCCCTAAGCGAGCATGTTGCTTCTTCAACATGCTACTCTCCATGTTTGAGAGGTTTGAATCAAGGCCAAATTCATCTCTCCTTATAGACTGAATGACCAAGCTTGCTTCTTTATCAATGTCATCTTCAGATAATTTGTTTATGCTACCATTGACAATTCCATTACCACATGCTGCTATGTCATCAGCTCTGTGACCCACAATAACATGATTATCAGAAATATTACTAAGATGAACTCCCCCCTCAGCACAAGAAACTTTATCTTGCGCATCTAGTGTGCACCTTGTCTCTGTATGTAGTTCAGCCCTAACAAGTTCCTTACTTGATAATTCAGATGCCATGAACAATTCAGCAGCATTAGTGGAACAAATGGCACGGTAATCATCGATCCACTCTATTATTCCAATAGATAATCCTATCTCATGAAGCACAAGCCTCTCTTCTATGTTGCATTCACACAAAATAGCTGAAGGAGCATGCTTAATTACAGAACGCATCCCAGAGAGCAACACATCAGCTGCAAAACCATGAAATTCTGATGGCAGATAGCCCAGACAATCAAGGACAAACCTTGAGGCAACAGACACTGTCCGACTCGCTTTCATCCGATCAGTCTGTAATTCACAACTCCTTATATTACTGCAAACTCTCTCAACAGCTTCACCGTACAACAGATGATTCTTATTGGCCTCCACTTCAGTATCTTCAAATTTATTCTTCAAAATGACATCAAACGCAAGGTTAGCATAAGACTTAATAAGGGAGAAAGGTACATGCTTTTCACCTCCTGCCAATGAGAACAAGGATAACAATGAGACAGCAGTTTGGAAAGAAGATAAATCAAGTGCCGCTTTCAAGAATGTATCAGCACTAGCAAATTGATCAATCCGAATCATCTTGCCATCCTTTGTCACCAAACACAACAATTCTTCCAAGTTGACTTCATTTGATAACCATTCCACGATTGGACCAAGTGTAGGAGCAAATACAGTGTCCCAGTGTGACCATAAGATTAAATCAGACAATATAGGTGCCTTAAGTAAAACTTCAATTGCTTGTTTCGATGTGACAGACTCAATGGGTGTTGTCTTCTGGCAATAAATGGTACTCGGCGAATCTGGTAAAGACTCACCAATTGAAGCTGTTGTTAATAACGTAGATGAAAAAAGTACACGATTTGAGATCACACTATGCTGATTATTCTTCACATTTTGCAAGAGATCTTCCATAGAATCATTCCCCTTGATCTCAAAACTAAGCAAAGGAAACTGCCCCCTAAGTAATGCAGAAATCATCTCCTTAGTAATAGTTTTGTTCTCTTTTACGTTACCCATAGCTTGAGATACCAATAAAATCAACTGATGTTGTCGCATATTAATCTCTAAAGAAGACTTTTCAGTTACATCACCAACCAAGCAATTTCGTAGATAAGGTGGCAATAGGGATGAATGCTTCGCCAGAAAAGTGAAGAAATCTCCATGACCAAGATATTCAAATTCATTAACACCAAATTGGTCAACCAACCAGAACTCACAATTACACAGCTTTCTCACACAGTTTAATCTGTTCTCTGCTAATGATCGGCTATTGCTGTGAAATTCCAGGTCAACATCACAGTAACTAATGACTTTCTCAATGATAGCCTCAACAGTAACACCTGTGAATCTACTAATTAGACAAACTAAGCTTTACATATAAATTGATTAAAAACAAGAGGTAAGTGTGATGGTTGGAGATGATTATACTCACTGGATGCTTGCTGTAAATTTTGCTTGGATGCATTTGACTTGTGATTTTCATTTGGTTCAACATCAATGATCTCATATTTGGTATCTTCAGCAGACGCATCATTGTGCAACTCATGTCCGGTCATGGTTTGAAAAGTATCATAGATACTATCCCAGTTTTTAACAGATTTCATAGACGCCACCTGCAAAACAGATAAAAGTCATTTCATCCATAATTAAGGGCCTGAACAACCAAATCAGAAAAAAAAAGAAAAATAAGCGATAATTTTAATCTAGTAAATAATGAAAAACTAGAAAATAATGAATACAATCATACCAATCACAATACACCTCAACACAAAACAGATCCAGAAATACAGACGATACACAAATTTACTCTGTAGAATACTGAGACAACAGAGCACATAGACCATCCACCATATATGACATTTACTTGCACATAATACAGGATTTGATTTTTGAAAGACCAGGCAGGCCCAAACAAACTTATGAAAAAGAACCATGCTTTGCAATAGAAGAGAAGAATAAGCAAAATAGGAACTATCCTTTTATTGATTAAGAGGAAAGAAAATCTAATGGGACATATTTCAAGAATACATGTAATGCATCACACAAAACTTATGCAGGACACTTACAGCAACATTAAGCAATCCGATACACGGGTACCAAGAGAACATTGATCTGATTCTTCTACATCGCCGATCAGAAGTATTATTTTGTTTATAGAACTGCAGCATTCTATCCAGTACCTACAAGTAAAAAAGATTCGAACTTTAAAGCTCCCCATCCATATTGACACTAAAAGAATGGCCAATTATCAGCAACATTTACAAACAACTGATACCAAGAGATCAAATAAAATTTCTTGCAAATAGATCTGCTAAAGCAGAAGCAAATTTTAAATGAGGAAGCATGCCAGTATATTCGCTCAAAAAGATTTAATATGAAAATAGAAAATTTTTCACCGTGAAAATTTTTGCCTTCAAATTATTACCAAAGGCAGATCCATAAAGGCCTAAAAATGACCTAAAGTTCACAGGGAAAAGTCATCAATGTTGACGAGGATGGAAAGTAGCACCTTTGACATTTGAAACCAAATTATTACACTTTGATGAAAGGCAATGCATACTACAGGCTTGGTATCAACTAAACACACGATAACCTTTCCCTCAAATTATTGCACATGCCACAGGTATTAGGCATGCACTGAACTGGGTTGAGAATCGTCATAACACAGAAAAGAGAATTTCAATTCTTTGTCCTTGTTACTAATTCTAATTTGCATTTGAAATTTAGGCATCTCTTCCGACAAAATTTGTTTTATCAAGAGAAGCCAACATCAAATGAAACACGAAATCAAAAGTTCAAAGAAGCAATAACAATAGCTCATAATTCAAATGAAGCATCAACTTACCTCAGCTGGTGTGTGATGCGCACATGCATGCTTCCAGGTTGTGATGAATGACATCATGGTATTATTAGTTAGTAAGAGGTCATGAGTATTAAAAAACCCCTCTGTATTATTGACACGAAATTTTAGTTCCCCCCCATCTATTTTACACGTTTTGGAGGGAGTAGGAGCATTACAATTTTCATCTTTAAATTTTCTTTTCTTTGTTAATGGCCTGATATTCTTTTTGTGCTTTGAGCTGCCACTAGCAGAAGAATATTGCAAACGAATTTCAACTTCGCCATCTAGGCCCAGCCTGGATAGCTCTTCTGATGCAGATGGGTAAGGACAGCTACTGACCCGATCAGAGCTATGTGAAATGCAATTTGACCTACTGCCATTATCATTGCTTCTCATTTTACTTTCTGATGGACTATCATCACTGGCTTCTTCCTCTGAGCTTGATGATAAATATCTAATGTGTTTACCACAGAAACTCTTGACTGGTGGAGAACCTGAATCGACGCACTCACGTATGGCATAAAAACGCTCTTCCAAGTTCTTGCGTTTCTTTATTGCATCAGATTTCTTGCCCAGGTATTTCTTTAAAAATGCATCATGAGACTTTTTGGCTTCTTGAATAAGAGAGACGTACAACCTGCGGTCAAAGTTTAACTAATGTTTATAGAACCTGACATGAGTTCATTCTCCTCAAAATCAATTTGTACATAATTTGTATAGAAAATTAAATCAAGCGCAGAATTAAAATAGCAAAATTTTAATCATTGTCTCCTAATTCTAAAGTTTACTCGGAGATGATAACTAGCAGGATTTTCCTAAATCACAAAAAAAGAGAAAAGGATAACAAACAGAAGTGAGGGAAAGGACATCATTATGAATACCCACCCCAAGCTTTGAACACGAAGACCAAGCATCTCCTTCCTCGCAAGATTACGTTTCTTAGCAACAAAATCCAGAAATTCATCAATATTAATGTCTTTCTTATGAAAAGTGTCCATAAACTGACGAAGAGCAAGAATTATTTCTTCACCAGTAATCTTGAACACTTCCGAAGATTCAGAATCAACAGGAAAATAGTGCAACACAAGTGGGTGTTGAAGTAAGGGGCCCAATTTCAGCTCTTCAAACTGCACAAGGCCCTCTTTCTTGCATATTGCAACTTGTAAGTCATACAAGGAGGTAATTTTGTGAACCCCAACAAAGCAATGAATGAATGCATTTATCTAAATATCAAAAAAAATATAAATCAATAGCAGGAATTCATGTCAACAAAAAAAAACTTATATCCACAAGCAGAGAGAACACAGAAAGGTGTAAAGAAATAATTAGGCACAAGAGCTTTTTACTTTTTCTCTTTTGAAGGCAATGCCATAGTACTAAACCAAAAGATCGTTCGAAAAAGAAACGAGCAACAAAAGTTCTAACTCCATTTCTTCCACTAAAATGATGATTTCAGAAATACTAGAGTAAGCCCTTCGTGCCTGCAGCTCCTTCTCCATAAGAGAAAGATGACCAGGAAAAATAAAACCTAAATAAAAAGATTTAAAAGTTATAGAATATTATAAATTTCAAATACTTTAAAGATAAATTCTCTTTCCCTTGAAGCCGCATTAAAAATATAGTTTAGCAGAGGTCGTTGCTTTTCTCCTCAAATCAAAGGAGCTACCAGGCTAATTGTTCAATGGAGGTTGATATGCAAGTTTCGCATTCCCACTTGTCCAAAAAGCTTTAAAAAATACTATACGAAAATCCCGCATAAAATTCGCCTTTTCCTTCTTCCTTTGTTAACATCCAAAAACTTAAACAAAAGATTCACTATCCCTTCATTAACTCCCCGCAAGAGAGTGCCCTCCTACAGCAAACTCAACTCAGCAAACCAGCAACTTCAATTTTAAACAGGAAAATCAAAAATTTGACATCCATCAGCTGTCTCAAAACTCTTATCTATCCCACTTTCTATTCCTATTAATTCTGACAAAATTTGAGAAGTAAAATAAAAAGAAGTGATACAACCTCACTTTTGCTAACAAACTCTTTGTTCTAAGTTTATATGTTTTACCTTCCCTTCAATCGCCATAAGTCGGCGGACAGATGGCACCTCCTGCATCCTAAACCCCAACTCACTCCACGACTCGACCTGCAAAGCAGTGGCAGCCCCCCGAGCAACTTCCCACGCCGACACACTCCCACCAGCTGCAACAAGTTTGTCCCACGCCATCTCCGCGACCTTGTCAATCGCCTCCACCGTCCGTTTGGGCTCCACTGGAGTTGAGCTCGAAGGATTCAAGTTTTGGGGTTTCTTGATACAGGCTTGGCGGACATCAGGGTTTTGGACTGTAAAGTTAGCGTTTTGGGGTGGAAGATGAGGGTTTTGGACTGAAAAGTTGGGGTTCTGGGATGGGAAATTGGAGTTTTGGACTGACAAGTTAGGATTTATGGATGGAAAATTAGGATTTTGGTACAGAGGGAAGTTTACGTAGTTGAGGTTCTGAACCGCAGCGTTAGCGAGGAGATTATAGCGGTAGAAATTCGGGTCTTGAGAGGTATAACATGGATACGGCGGCTGCGGAGTCGGAGGCCAATATCCTTGACGGCCGTCGCCGCCGGAGCCGGCGGAGGGCTGACGACGCATTGTGAGAGCAGAGTTCGTAGTTTAGTAGAGGAAACGGGAAGTAAATAGCAGAGTAATTATACCGTCGGAATCAGGGTTTTTTAAATCATAGGATCGACGGCGAAGGGCGCAGCAACCGTCTTTCGATTAGATTCTACGACTAAAAATGATTGAACACTGCAAAGTTGTGTATGATTGTCCTGTACCGAATAAAACCCCTCTTTTTTTAAGTGAATATCGAATGTTTTATGCTTTTTAAGTAAACTTTATAATTTTTTTTTATTACATTAGGTATTCCAGCGTAGCCGGACTAATTCTAAGTCTCTAAGACCCCACCCCAAGAACCCTAGAGGATGTAAATCTGGAACTCCAAGACCCCTCAGGTTCCTACGTAGCCTG
>JAOTAY010000003.1:471145-483365 GCA_025629805.1 Erythroxylum baracoense | reverse complement strand
ACTGCTGATTGATCGCTGGCCCCCTACTCAGCATCAGGTTCCCAGCAGCCTCAGGTTTCCTAGTAGCTTCAACTCCCACATTGCCGCTGGAAGCAAGACGTCCGTAATTGATCCGATCAAGGAGCTGTACCCAGAGGGCTAGAGGATCATCAATAGGACAAATTCCTATTTCTCCTCCTTTGGCGTGGCTCGAACTCAAGACCTCCTTTTTAAATGAGAGCCTTAAGTGAGGAGCTGAAGCCATTAGGCCACTCCTCGTTGTCATAAACTTTATAATTTTAAATTTACTTAAGGAGGAATTTAATTTTTTAATTTCCCTAATTAAGCCATATGGATTTATGTAATTTTAAAAGATACTTCAAATGACATATTTGCAAATTAATTTAACATTATTGTGATAAGCTAGGTTTCCAAATTTTCAAAAAAGTATATAAATGAGATAATTTATAAATTTTTTAATTTTATTACTAATTAATTTTAATTAAATATTAACTATTTTATTGTTAATTATTTGTGTTTTTTTTATTTTGTCAGTTCTGCACAGTACCATTGTTTGCTCAGCATCATCATCGACAATAATAATCTTTTCTCCATCCATTAAACAGCCAAATAGAGAAACTTCTTTTTACCTTTTATTGTTTTTTATTTTTCTTTTTGGTTCTTATTTCACGTCTTCTTTGGTTTTATTTTATTTTATTTTATTTACTTATTTAGTTATATTTAGTTATTTACCTAGTCTTTTAACATGTCAGTTTTTATATTTTCTCTTTTAATCTGCATCACTTTTTTATTGTCACATTTGCATGTGGATCTACCATAAACAACTTTTCTATTTTATAGGGATAAGCCTGCATATTATTAGACTTTTCCAGATCCTGCTTTAATGCTGAACTCGGACTGGATGTGACGATGTTGATTAACTATTTTATAAAATAAGTTAAGTTTCCAAAATTTTCCAAATAAATAAATAAATGACGTAATATATAAATGTTTGAAATATATTACTAATTAATTTTAATTAAATATTAAATGTTTGATTTCTTAAAACTTAAAATGAATAAATGAGTTTAGGAAGAGAATTATTACCAAAGTTTGATTTATTTATCACACCTAAAAAATAAGATAAAAAGTATTCACTTGTTTAAAATTATACTTTATTAAATATTACGCATACAATTTAATTTATTTTAACCTTGGGTCATACAAGAACCTATAAAGATTCGTCGGACTACGACCCGAGTCCGGCTCAAACGGGTCCAAATGGAGCCCTCGCCAACTGCAAGCAAAATGGAGCGAAAGCCCAATAACAGATTCAGGACCGTACCTGTCTTGTCTAAAAGAGAGACGAAAATCACGATCACCGAATCAGCTCTCTTCGTCGATCTCTTCCTCAGACTCCTTCTTTCACTTCACAAGCTCAGCATGAGACGGTAAGAGGCCACTCCTGCATTTTCCCGGGGAATTCGTCTTTCTCGAGAAACAACCGGGACTGAACTTCTTTTTCATTTTTCTTCTACAGGCTAGGGCACCAAAGGCAGCATAGCAAGCATGGTGTAGGATTGTTGAAGGGAACATTCGCGAAGCTCTCGATTCCGGTGTTTGTTCTCTTGATCTTCACTCTGTGGCGGCTTTTCACTGTTACAAATACTGATGATGTTGGATCGGGCACGTCCTCGGAGGTTAGTTCAGATGTTGGACGGTGTTTGTTTTGTTGATTAGAAATTAGAGGGAAAATGTAAATGCTGCATTTCGTGTTAGTAATGGGTGAAAGTATACTTAATCTTAGAGAAAGATTTGATTTTTGCGGGATAGAATTTGCATGAGGAAATGAAATGATGCTAAAGGAGACAAATTTGGTGTTGGCGCATTTTTGATGATAATATTGGAGAGATTGGTTTTTATGCGAGCTCAGGTGGGAGATAGTTAGGTTAGCTGGTACATCATCTTCAAATTGTTTTTAGCATTTAAAATCTTTGTGCTCATTGACTAGCTATAACACTGTTGATGCTCTTTTACTGGTTAAAGTTTTTTTTTTCCTTCATATATTTGCTATTCTTCGTTTCAGTTATGGAAATGGTGGGTCTTTTCCGTTTTTCCAAAATTTTCACTGTGCCTTATAGTTGAAACTCCTGGTTTTAAGAATACAGACAAATGTCGGCTGTATAAAATGTGGTGGAACTTTTGAAATGTTATTGTATCAACTAAACATATGTTTTACATTGCTATCCTTTCTTTTATCTTAAGAATATGAAGATTCCTCAGCTTCAGTTCCTTCTTTTTCCTCTATGTCTAAGCAGGTCAATGTTGAAGAACTCTGGCAAAGTGCTAATTCAGGTGGCTGGAGACCCTCATCTGCTCCAAGATCTGAATGGCCACGTAAGTGCACTCTATCTTCTTTAATTTTTTTGCATGTGACTATTGGGTTTGCTTTTATACCGAAGTTTAATAGTATGCAGCAAATTGTGATTGTAATGATTTTGCATCAATCATTGTACTGTTGCAGCTCCACCTAAAGAAAGCAATGGTTATCTACGTGTTCGCTGTAATGGTGGTTTGAATCAGCAACGAAGTGCGGTTTGTAAACCATCTTAAACACCTTTTAGAAACTTGGTTTACATTATTCATGTATACTCTCTCTTTTCTTGAAATGTTTCATTGGATGCTAAGTTAACATAGCACATTGAACTACAGCTGTCAGAGTGAATCAGCAAAAGGACTGAGAATACAAATGAATGATTGTTCATGGTTTAAAATGAACTTGCCACCCTTATTGACTTAGATTACTACTTTTCAGCTTCTAAATATTTGTTTAGTAAGAGCTTACAATTACATAATACTTTTTTCTGGCTCTTTTTTTAATTTTTGGTTCGTTAGGCCATGAAATATTGATCTTAATCCCTGAGATGATACATACAATTGGATTACATCTTTTTTCATAGATTATTTATACTTTTTGAAATGTTGAAACCTTTTCAATAATGATCACCTATTGAATTTGATAGATCTGCAATGCGGTCCTTGCTGCAAGGATCATGAATGCTACACTTGTGTTACCTGAGTTGGATGCAAACTCCTTTTGGCATGACGACAAGTATATTCTCTTCCTCCACTTTTGAAACTTACTGCAATTTTATCTGTTCCTCAAGTGTGGAAAACTGCTACTTGATTTTACTGACACTTTGATGGAGACAATTTACTATAAGGCATTATAGAAAACTAGATAGACAGATTTGTTTTGTTTACATTTCACTGTGTTAGTGTGATGGCATATTTAGATGAGGTAATGCTGAATACATGCCTTTCTGGGATGTTTATTTCTACCTTTTGACAGTTTGATGGTTAAAGGAATGTAGTACTGAAGCTCCAATTTTCATTTTACATAGTTGTCACTTTGAATTTGCGGTTAACTATTAAATATCTTGAAATGATAAACAGGAGATTAAATATTATGCATCACATTCATTATTGATACATATAGTCTCCTAACCCTTGAGAAAGTCATTTTTAAATTCCAGCTGATATCTAGCTCGATATCTGTTACATTCAACTATTAAGTTTTCCCTGAATTATTTTGCAATTCCGACATAATGTTCTCTAAACATTCTGATTGTACTGATGCACGGAACATTTTACTGTATACAGTGGCTTTCATGGGATCTACGATGTTGAACATTTTATCCAAGCACTTAGATTTGATGTACGGATAGTGGAAAAAATACCAGAAGTTCGTAAAAACGGGAAGACCAAGAAGATAAAGGCTTATCAGGTAGCCGATAGCACATCCTTCTGCATGAATTTTTAAAGTACTTATGAGAGTTTTACCTTTTAACCTCTCTTGTTTCCTTTAAATTTCTACCTGATTTGGACCTACCACAGCTGCGGCCTGACAGAGATGCTCCTATTAGTTGGTATACAACAGTTGCCGTACAGAAAATGAAAGAATATGGGGCAATTTATTTAACTCCTTTTTCACATCGTTTAGCAGAAGAAATTGACAACCCTGAGTACCAGAGATTGAGGTGCAGGGTAAACTATCATGCACTTAGATTTAAGCCGCATATTGTGAAGCTAGCCGAGTCAATAGTTGATAAACTTCGTGCAGAAGGTCGTTTCATGGCGATACACCTTCGTTTTGAGATGGATATGCTCTCTTTTGCTGGGTATGGTTTTGCTTTTAATTGTATGGTTTATTTGGAGATTTAATTTTTATGAACATGTGCAAGGGCTTCTAGTAATACCAAAAATTACTAGACACTTCCTGCTTCATTATCCACGGGATGTTTTGAGGTTTTCTTTTTGCAGCTTTTTCCAAAATCTGTGAAGCGTGATATTGTTATTACTTCTAGGCTTATGATGTTGTGGAACTCAAAAACCTTTCCTTGAGGACTGCTGAGTTTGACTTATTATAAAGGATTTCTGTTTTGGAGGATCTAGCTACTAGCTGGTCACAAAATTCCAGTAAATGATGCATCTGAATTTGCTTGTATATATAATTTTTATGTTCTATCTTTTTTATCAGTTGGAGAAATGAAGATTTCATATATCTACAATATGCCTAAGTGACACTGATATGAATAAATTGCAGGTGCTTTGACATATTTACCCCTAAAGAGCAGAAAATATTGAAGAAGTACCGGAAGGAAAATTTTGCTGAAAAAAAACTTGTTTATAAGGAACGAAGGGCAATAGGAAAATGCCCGTTAACTCCAGAAGAGGTGATCATGTTTGTGAAAATAAATCTATTTGTTTTCTATACGTATATAAGTGCATAGGTGTGTGCATCTGAGTTATTGTTCTGGTCATTGCACTTCGATGAGGGTGTTAGCATGCAGTATCTTGCTTGTTTTGCTGCATGTATTAATTGTATGTTGCGTTCTACTCCAGGTTGGTCTTATCTTACGTGCAATGGGGTTCAATAATGCTACCCAGATATATCTAGCTGCTGGTGATTTGTTTGGTGGTGAAAGATTTATGAAACCATTTAGGACCTTGTTCCCTCGCCTAGAGAATCACAGTTCTGTGGATGCCTCAGAGGAGCTAGCAACAAATGCCCAGGGCTTGTTAGGTTCTGCTGTTGATTACATGGTTTGCCTGCTTGCTGACATCTTTATGCCAACTTATGATGGACCTAGCAACTTTGCGAATAATCTTCTGGGTCACCGTCTCTACTATGGTTTTCGGACGACAATAAGGCCTGACAGGAAAGCTCTTGCTCCAATTTTCATTGATCGAGAAAATGGGCGCACCACTGGTTTTGAAGAAGCTGTTAGGCGCGTTATGGCGAAAACAAACTTTGGTGGGCCTCACAAGCGAATCTCACCTGAATCATTCTATACAAATTCTTGGCCCGAATGTTTCTGCAAAACAGAATCGCAGAATCGTGCTGATAAATGCCCACCAGACAACATTCTGCAAATTTTGGATAGCCAGTTAAATGGACAGACCGGTGAAGTCAAGCAAAATAATTCAACAGAATCTTCGGCAGAGAGATGAAGCTTTTGCAGTAATACTTCAGGTATTGTCTCTCCTCTACATCCACATTACAGAGATGACATGAAAGCAACAAAGGAATGGTTGTAAAGGATTGGCTGATATAATTGGGGGAACGCGCCTATTAGCTTCAGATGAAGAGTTCCTGTAGTTTGTTGTCAAATCTGATTAGAGACGTTGTTAATCATAAATTCATGAAAAGATGTCCGAGCAAAATCCTATTAGAACATTTCCGGAAGGACTGAGACTGTCTCATGGGTCAAGATTATTGCGCCACACCTGATTTAGAGGAAGCTGTTTTTACCGACTCTGCCAGGGGCTTGGAGCTGAAGCTACCCTTCATGTCTGGGTTGATCGTTTGAAGGAATTTTGTGCCAAAGTTAGATATAAGCACGTCATACTCATCATTTTTTTAGCTTTCCTTCGCTCTCATAGCCTTTGTACGCGCAGTAAAAATCGAAGGGAATCATATTATGAACAAAGTGACCTTTTCATTTTGAAATACATGCCTTACAGATGTTGGTATAATTCATTTTCATAACTTTGTCTTGATATGGGATGAGCATTTAAGATGAGGAAAGTTCTGTGGAGAAATTGGACTTCATGATGAAAGAAAAATGAAAGAAGTCTGTTGTCTTGCACTTATTTGATCATACCCACCTGGATAACTTTTGTTGTATACTTCCTAATATAGAGTGATATGAAACCCACCTGGATAACTTTTGTATACTTCCTAAAAGCCTTAACAGGTGTCATTCAGCCCTCAATCACCGTCTGCAAATTCTATTCTGACAGGTTGACACCTGAAAAAAAAATATATAATAAAAAAAAGAGTTGACAATACAATAATAATTGGAAAAAAATATTAAAAAAACATATCTTGTCCATCACTACGACACTGCCAATCTAGTCTACCATGTTCATAAGCTACGTTGCATCATAAGAGTGCCTGGTTCAAGCATGAAACTGAACTCTAATTGGATCCATAGCTTATGATCATGATCAAGAATGTCTTCATTCTCAGAAATTCTAAGCACTGTGTTTTTGAAGTTAAGCATGCGTTAGTTCCACTTAAAAGGTAGTGCTTCTGATTCATCAACGAACTAGCATGGAAAGGTTCAAAGTTTCATGATCAAAATGATAGCTATGAACGGTGATTTTTAATATCAGCTTATCTGTTAGGTAAGTTTGCAGATATCAGAAGCCATTACAGCTTCTGATAAGGTTTCAGCACTAAAGGGTTGCTGCCGCCATATATCACCAGCACTTGCTTACCATCTATAATAATGTTGTCGGACTATAAATACATGTTTTTCTTCGAGAAAAGCTTCAACTATCCACCAAATTACAAGCTTTTGTTTTTTCTTTAATGTTTTTGTCTTCTGGGCACGAATCTTTCTAGCTACTTAGCATGAAGATGTCGTCAACAAGCAGCAGCTACAATGGCTGCTTCTCTTTGTTAGTGACATCTCTGATGATATCCGCAGTCGTGAGGTCTCAACTAACAACTGACTACTACTCCACGACGTGTCCACAAGTTCAGCAGATCGTGAGGCGTGAAATGCAGAGAGCTCTGAAAGTCGAAATGCGAATGGGTGCTTCGTTGCTTCGACTTCATTTCCATGACTGCTTCGTCAATGTGAGAGATCACATCCACAAGAACACTCCATTCCCAAGTTGACGTTTTTCTTTACCATGCATTCCCAGATGAAACCTTTATAACTTGCTGTAGTTCTTGAGCAATGATCAACTACCCTTTTGTGTGTTCTTGGTTTTTAGGGGTGCGATGGATCTGTTTTGCTTGACGGAGCTAACGGCGAGAAGTCTGCAGTTCCGAACCGGAACTCGGCTAGAGGATTTGAAGTTTTGGATGGCATAAAAAGCGCTGTGGAGAGTCAGTGTAGTGGAGTCGTGTCCTGCGCCGATATACTCGCCATAGCTGCCAGAGATTCAGTGCTCTTAGTAAGTCCTAGGAAGAAGATGAAACAACAAATCGATTAAATTATAATAGTTTGTTTTGATCAAATTGTTAAAAATTTGATTAAGCGAAAAACAAATTATTAAATTATTGTTGGATTCAATTGAACTTAACTCTTTAATTTTGATTAATCTCTTAAGATTTGAATCCAAATTTAGGTTGGGTTTAACTTATTACTACCTATAAACTCAAACTATTTTTGGCATAAAAGATATGTTCTTGATTGTATAAAGTACTTGGGATACTAGAGATGTATACACATTTATCATCAATGAATAGAAATATATTAGTTAAATTTAGGGAAGAGTTAGGCCTAATTAGGGATATTAATAGGTCGGGTCGAATTCGAGTCTGACTTTAAGCTGAGATTTGGGAGGTTGGAATGACCATTATTAAATTTAAGGAAGACAATGGGTTGAGTTAGGCCTATTTAGAGATGTTAATGGATTGAGCCGAATCTAAGCCTGACTCTAAGTTGAGATTTAGTGGGTTGGGCTAACCTGATAATCGGCCCAACTAGGTCACGAGTTGAGATAAACCCGGATCAAAATCGAACTGAGCCTTTTTTAACATCTTTAGGCTTAATTGGGTCAGAGACAATTCAACTCGAGTCTTGCTTAGCTTGAACTTATAAAAAATTCAAAAATAAGTCGTTTTATTTATAAGAGTCGGATCTCGGGTCTAAAAAGGAGAGGCTGAGCTTGGGTCTATTTAATTTGGCATTTCTAATTAAAATGACATTATTTTAAATTTATACCGATTTTACAATTTTGTCCTTCAAACGCACATGCACGAAACCATGGTTAGTCCACTAAAAGTGGACAGGCCAACCCAAATAAAAAAGGTAAAGGAAGGGAAGCTACTCTGTATCAGAGCCAGGTTTCGATCCTGGGACCTGTGGGTTATGGGCCCACCACGCTTCCGCTGCGCCACTCTGATTGTTGGTGTTGGATCCGTCAAGTTTGTAATTGTTCTTTAAATCGAAATGGAACACGCTTGTCATACTCTTGGCTTTGTTTATCTGAGATTTTTTTTTTTTGGTTTTCTTCCAATTTCTGGCAGAGCGGTGGACCGAAGTGGAAAGTCTTGCTTGGAAGAAGAGATGCTCTGGTGGCTAACCAGACAGGAGCAGCCAATGGACTTCCTGCTCCATTTGATTCACTTAACTTAATCACTTCCAAGTTTGCTGCTGTTGGCCTTAATATCACTGATGTTGTGTCCTTGTCAGGTGAACCCATCATCTCTAATACTCCAATTCTGTTGCAACAGTTCGACCCTTTCACATATGTACGGTAATGGGAGAATGGTACATATGCTCATATTCCAGGAGAAAGCATGATGACCCTTTACAAATCTTCATGTGAGAATAGTAATGGATAGGTAACTTGTGAGTAGACTCTTTACATTAGGTGAAAGTTCTGATCTTTAGGGATAAAGATTGTCCTCTTGTGCTTGTTTTAAGAGAAAAGCTAAAAATTTTACTGCTTGGTAGCCTGAACTGAACTGCTTGACTGTCCTTCAAATCTATGTTTGAGAGAACAGTCAAAGAGCATAATCCTAAGAAACTATTATATCTCTCCTGTCAAGTTCTTGCTATGCTTTGATGCTAAGCTGCTATATGCTCTGTTAATCATCAACTTGGTTTTGAGGACCCAATTAGATAAAAAGGAAAAAAAAAAGGCAGAAAGCTTATATTTTCAGGTGGAACTCGTATGGGGGGTGGGGGTCAAAGTAGAATGGGAGAAAGTACGCTTTTTTCTTCAAAATTGAGTATCGTCAGTCTTAATTTGTAGGTAGTCATACAATTGGACAAGCAAGATGTGCGACCTTCAGCAATCGATTGTTCAACTTCTCGGGAACTGGTGCTCCTGATACTACCATGCAAACAAGTATGGTGTCTGACCTGCAAA
The DNA here is from genome assembly GCA_025629805.1 of Erythroxylum baracoense. Classification (NCBI taxonomy): domain Eukaryota; kingdom Viridiplantae; phylum Streptophyta; class Magnoliopsida; order Malpighiales; family Erythroxylaceae; genus Erythroxylum; species Erythroxylum baracoense. The sequence continues at coordinate 473,987 of JAOTAY010000003.1, read as the reverse complement.
ATCTGTGTCGAAATGGTGACGGAAACGCGACCGCGGTTCTTGATCGGAACTCAACTGATCTATTCGACAACCATTACTTTCAGAACTTGCTCAACAATAAGGGCGTTCTTAGCTCTGACCAGATTCTGTTTTCTAGTGATGAGGCCCTATCAACAACCAAAGGTCTTGTTCAGATCTTTAGCAGCAACCAAAACCTTTTCTTTGACAGCTTTGCCAATTCCATGATCAAGATGGGAAATATAAGTCCCCTGACAGGATCCAGTGGACAGATTAGGAGGAACTGTAGAGTGGTAAATTCTTAAGTTGCGTTTGACACAAGTGGGTTGCTCTAAAGTTTTCTTCTTGATATTTGAGTTCTGTTGCCAATGAACTCATGAACCACTAGATTTGTACTTCTAATGTGTTGTCGTGTTCCTGTTTAGTTCAGGAATAAATACAAATACTCGTTCAAATACAATTGTATATTTGTATTTTAACTTGGAAGAACACTGTTCCAAGTGGGCTTCTTTCACCATCTTTTATGTACAAGCTGCATTGAGACGCAGGACAGCTTTGGGCTGTGGTACTGTTGGATTCATTAAAGCGAGTTGATGTATGAATTGTCTCACTAGACAGAAGCATAAAAAGATCTGCATTTCCGAACATCCCAATTGACTCAAAAAGATCTGCACTTCCCAACATCCCAATTGACTCAAGGATTTTGATACTACATAGGTCATCGTTTACTACTATAACAGTTAGTAGTACTCAATACTTTTCGGAAACGCATTCAAACGAGCTCATTTGGAAACCATATGGTCCTGCATGAGAATCATAACCATTTCCAGGCTTCTTGTTCTGACAAATTCTGAACAGCAATCCACAAATACATAGTTTCAGTCATCTCTTGGCTAAGTTTTTTTTTTTAAAAGTTAAGAGGCATAAATTAATTAATGAAATAATATTCATCTGTTACATCTAAAGAGACAACAAAACTAAAGAGACTACAAGTGTATACAACTTATAAAGCAAAATGACTCCAGATAAATGATTTGGAAATGCCGATGTTGGCAAAGCGACGGAGAATGCTACTTAGGGTAAAAAAGGATGCCTATTTCGGATGTTGCTCCAGAATGTTCCAAATTAGGTCATTACTCAAGTAGTTTTCCCTCTATTCCACAGGCAATTACGAAAAGGTAGTGATTTCTTCCTTGTCAAAGTGACATAGTAGAATAAATAATTTTTCTCTTATTCCACCGATCAAAGATTTAAGAATCTTTTCCTTTATGCTTGCCTTTTCTTGGAATCGTCTGTTATTTCTTTCTCACCAAATCTCTTTAATAAAGGAGGCAAGAGAGATGACATATATATGCTCAGTATATTTTGGAGTGTAGGTCAGCTTCAGTAGCCATTCAACGGCTTCTGTGAAAGTTATACCTGCATTAGGAATAAAATTTAGTGCTTTTATCTCCTCCAAAATGAACTGTGAGAAGGGACATTTGAAGAATAAATGCTCCCTTGTTTATGATTTTCTCTCACATACGATACAATCTGACTTGTTAGACGTGAAGTGTAGTCTATCTGTAATGCTTAATCTGTTGAGCACCGTAAGCCATAAGATGATTGAGTAGCTCAGCATTAAGGACCTGTGCCATACTATAAGAAACCATGTTTGACTTGGATTGATGCAACTTTGCCATTTCTTGAATTTTGCAGTGTTAAAATTGTTAGGAGTCAGTTGAGGCAATGAAAAGTATCCTCCCTTTGTAGGTTCAGTAGATAGCTAGGTATCAAGTGCTGTAACTCAGTTGGGAAGTTTCACTAACCTTTTACTATTAAGGAATTGACCTTTGCATTAAGAGGAACATCAGACCATAGTTGAAGAGCCTGAGGGTGTCTAATTAGGGATCTTTGCTCAGTCCAATTGTCAAACCACAAATGGGCCTCATCTCCATTCCCAATCTTGCATGAGACTATAGGTTCTAGTATAGGTCTAAGTTTCAGTAGCTGAGACAAGGACCATGACAATGAAGGCTTAATAAGTATAGACCAAATACTTGAGCCTTTTAGAATATAGTTGTGCATCCATCAGATCTAGAGAGATTTCTTGTCTGTGAGAATATTCCATAGATTCTTAGTCAATGCTGCTTTATTAAAAGAGGCAATTAAAGTCAATCATAATCCCCCTTCTTCTTTCCTTTTGCAATCTTCTGTTTATTTGACCTTAGCAAAATGGCTTTCTGAATTCAGGTCTCCCTATAGAAATCTACGGAATAGCTCCTCAATAGATTTGATAACTCCTTTAGCTAATGAAATATTTGATGACCAATATAAATGAAGGGAGTTCAACACTGCTTTGATGAGCTGTAGCCTCCCTCCAAATGATAGTACTCTATTAGTCCACATTCCTAATCTTTTCTGAACCTTATCAAATAATGGTTGACATTCTAAATATTGGATTTTTTGTGGTAATGGGAAGTCCCAAATAAGTCAGGGGGCTAATTGTCTGCTCATTCCAATGATTTGAAAAATTATGTTATCCATTATGTTTGCCCCTTAGCTAATACATACTGACTCTTAGCAATATTAATCTCCAAATATGAAAGATCCCTAAAATCAGTCAGGGTTGACATAAATAGCTCAATAGACTTCCCATGTGCCTTAAAGAAAAGTAGTAGATTATCCGCAAAACATAAATTGATCAGCCTTACCTTCTTATATTTAGTACGGAATTTAAAAAGATGGCTTTTCCCTACCTTCTGTTCGTATAGTTAAGTAAGCATTTCTTGTAACACCCCAACTCCCGCTGAACCCGAACCCGATATCGACAGTGATACCCGAATTCGTGCCCCGCGAGGGTGGC
>JAOTAY010000003.1:445331-471045 GCA_025629805.1 Erythroxylum baracoense | reverse complement strand
AAGGCTGCGTACTATCGGACCTCCCCAGACCCTGCTTCATTGCGGGATTTCAGACTGGGTGATGATGATGATGATGACACTAATTGATTTATTTTGGTTTAAAAATCGAACAAAAAAATTAGATTGCTCAAGATTTAACCTGTGAACAAGTCGGATTTTTAATAATTGCTAATATAATATAAAAATATAATAATATATATTTAAAATTTAGCTTGAAATGCCACGTGTTACCCACAAATATACGCATTTTTTTTTCACACGTTATGACTTATGCCATAATAGGCTATAACAGTGAGAAGTAAAGCATTTTAGATGCTACACACCTTCATCTATCTCTATATAAGAAATCAAAAATACATTCACTTCTCCTGCTCTCTCCTTTTAAATAAGACAATTCTTATTTAGAGACCAAGACTCCCTTCTTCTTTGCGTTCATTTCCATTTTCTTCTGTACTTTAGCTGCAATGGAAGCAGAATATGGATTTTGAAAGAAAAAGGTTTACGAATTTGAATTCCCTTAAGAGTAGTCTGTCATTTGGAAATATGAAACTCATAACCAATCATCGACAGTTTCTAAAGATAAAGGAAAAGCATACCAGCATTCTCTGCTTCTCGCTTCCTAGCAGCCTCTGCCCTTTCTAGTCGTATCATAGCCAAGCGCTCTACAAGAGAACTCTTAAGTTACCATGGGAAAATGTGTGATGATAGGCACATCACATGCACCCTTTTCCTAACAGGTAGTGGCCTCACATAGAATAAGGATCGAGTGAATACCAAGATCCTTTTTAGCTTGTTCAGTCTTTCCTTGTTCCCGAAGTCTCAAGTCTCGTTCACGAGCTTCTGCTTTTTCTATCTCCTTTCTACAAATGCAAGTACATATACTAGAATCCATAACTAAGTGGTTGGAAGCTTGAAAAGATAGCAGTAACAAGCCTTAGCATATCAAACATATACAATGTAAAAGCTAACCTCTCACTCCTTGAAGGTTCTGTTGTGTTCCCAATCTGGAACAAGAAATGTTAGAGGTTTTACACTTGATATTAAACTAATAAAACTACGTAGAATGTAATCATACTTACATCTCGATCCTCCAAATTCTTATGTTCCACTGTATTTGGGTTCTGAACCTGAATTAGTCCCTGAATACCTTTTCGTTTCTAACAAATTCAACACCAACATGAGTTTGAAGACTACTAGAAAGAGACGACATCAAGTTAAAAGGTTATACCTCAGGTTTTCCTTTCCCTTCCTCTTTTGACTCTTCTTCTTCCTTATCTTGAACAACATCTTTCTGATGTGAAAGAAAAGAAAAGAATAGCCTTTCATCACCTACTGAATCTTCTCCAATGTTGTTATTGTAGTGTATGATCAAATGAGGAAGTTCAACAATCGTAGAGAAACAATGGAAGAGCAGCACTAATTCAAGGCAAAATCAATACCTGTTTGGAAGTCCAAGAACGAGCTTGAAATGCGGCTTCATCGATCAATCATAAAGAGAAAAGAAAAGAACAAAGAGTCAGGACTAGATATGACAAAGCTGATTCACCTAGGAATAAACAAGTCAACTCAATAATTCAGTAAAAACAAGAAGTGCACTGTAATATCTAAATCCATATGTGCATACACATAACTGGCTCTTATGCAAATATGTTAAGGTGTTTGATGTGGGTTTTTGCGTGAAATAGATATGTTATGGCGTCCTGTCTCATGCAGAACATTGGTGTTGTGTAATGATTCAACAGAAAGAGGACAACTTGAGAAGAAAAGAAGTGATAAGGGGAGTACAAAGTGCTACGCGTGAGGAGAAGTGGCGACGACCGGTTTGCTTCCTCTTGAACTTTCCTTTTCTCATCTTATTCAGAAGCAGAGAAGCAAGATAACGCTGGATTTTTCAAGTTGGTGCTTACGACTTTGGAACGGTCTAGTTGTGTTAGGATTTCGATATCTATTATGTGAAGGATTCTACGTTTATTTTATATGATCATGTATATCTTTGAGCTTAGCCACCAAGTTAGATTAGCCACCAAGTAATACTTGTACTATATAAATCAAACTACAACTTTAATTCGGAAGCTTCTTTTTTTTTTTTTGAAAAGTTAAAGAGGTATTAAATTAATAATGAAATCATTTTCGTCCATTACATCTAAAGAGACAACAAAACTAGACAAACCACAAGCGTCCACAACTTATAAATCAAAACAACTCCGGATAAATGATTTGGAAACGACAACGTTGGCAAAACAACAGAGAATGCTACTTAGGGTAAAACAGGATACCTCTTATTGATGTTGCTCTAGAATGTTCCAAATTGGGTCAATGCTCGAGTAATTCTCCCTCTCTTCCACAGGTGAATACAAAAAGGTAGTGATTCCTATCTTATGTGTGTTACTTCGTCTTCTTTTTTGTCAAAGTATTCTCTGATTTTTGTTCCCTGTGAATCCTTCTCACTATTTGGGTATGTCTGGCATGCGCGTGAGTTTACGCCAATGGCCACTTTCTATCTTTCGGAGTCAGAGGAGATCAGCCTCGCAAGGTAAGAGTTTTCTTCCTCTCTATGGTTTCGATTAGCACTACTCTTTTTTTTGTTACTGATTACTGCTCCACGCTCCTTAGCTGATGCTTCTGGATTCCGCAATGCGCGCACGAGTCTTATTTCATCTCTGTTGCAGTCAGGCCTTTTCATTAGATAGGTACTCTTTTTTCTATCTTTTAAGTACTCCAGCTCGATATTTAGTGGTTGATTCTCCATGAAAGTGCTAGGTTAGGGCATAAATCCTCTGACTTAGTAGAATAAAGAATTTTTTCTCTGATTCCACCGATCAGAGATTTAATAACCTCTTCCCTTGTGCATGCCTTCTGGTGGAATCGCCTGTTATTTCTTTCTCGCCAAATCTCCTTAATGAAGGAGGCAAGAGAGACGACATATATATGCTCAGAATATTTTAGAGAGTGGGTCAGCTTCAATAGCCATTCAATGGCTTATATGAAAGTTGTACCTGCATTAGAAATAAAATTTAGTGCCTTTATCCCCTCCCAAATGAACTGTGAGAAGGGGCATTTGAAGAATAAATGCTCCCTTATTTTTGATTCTCTCTCACATAGGATATAATATGAGTTGTTGGTCATTAAGTGTAGTCTATCTATAGTGCTTAATCTATTGAGCACTGTAAGCCATAAGATGATTGAGTAACTCAGCATTAAGGATCTGTGCCAAGCTATAGGAAACCAAGATTGACCTGGATTGATGCGACTCTGCCATTTCCTGAATTTTGCAGTGTTAAAATTGTTAGGAGGCAGATTAAGGCAATGAAAAGTATCCTCCCTTTGTAGGTTCGGTAGATAGCTAGGTATCAAGTGTTGTAACTCAGCTGGGAAGTTCCATTGACCTCTAGAATTGACCTTTGCATTGATAGGAACATCAGACCATAGTTGAAGTGCCTGAGGGCGTCTAATTAGGGATCCTTGCTCAGTCCAATTGTCAAACCATAGATGGGCCTTCTCTCCATTCCCAATCTTGCATGAGACCATAGGTTCCAGTATAGGTCTAAGTTTCAGTAGCTGAGACAAGGTCTATGAGAATGAAGGCTCAATAGGTATAGACCAAATACTTGAGCCTTTTAGAATATAGTTGTGCACCCATCGGATCCAGAGAGATTTCTTGTCTATGAGAATATTCCATAGATTCTTAGTCAATGCTGCTTTATTAAAAAAGGCAATTGAAATCAATCCTAATCCCCCTTCTTCTTTCCTTTTGCAAACTTCTGTCCATTTGACCTTAGCAAAATGGCCTTTTGAATTCAGGTTTCCCCATAGGAATCTTCAGAATAGTTTCTCCATAGATTGGATGACTCCTTTAGCTAGTGAAATATTTGAGGACCAATATACATGAAGGGAGTTCAGCACTGCTTTGATGAGCTGTATCCTCCCTCCAAAAGATAGTACTCTATTAGTCTATATTCCCAGTCTTTTCTGAACCTTATTAAACAATGGCTGACATTCTGAATATTGGATTCTTTTAGTAGTAATGGGAAGTCCCAAATAAGTCAGGGGTTAGTTTTCTGCTTATTCCAGTGATTTAGGAGATTCTGTTCTCCATTATGTTTGCCCCTGTAGCTAATACATACTGACTCTTGGTAAAATTAATCTCCAAACCTAAAAGATCCCTAAAATCAGACAGAGTTGACGTAAGTAGCTCAATAGACTTCCCATACGCCTTAGATAAAAACAGTAGATCATTTGCAAAGCATAAATTGATCAACCCTACCTTCTTGCATTTAATATGGAATTTTAAAAAATGGCTTTTCCCCACCTTCTGTTGAAATAGTTGAGTAAGAATTTCCATACAAATTATAAAAAGATAAGGGGAAATAGGTCACTTTGCCTTAAGCCTCTTACACTACTGAAAGAATATGTTGGAGCACCATTAACTAGGATGGAGTAAGTAGGAGTGGTTATGCATTCCTTAATCCAATTGACAAATACCTCAGGGAACCCCAAGAGTCTTAGAGTCCGTAGGATGAAATCCCATTCAACATGATCAAAGGCTTTCCTAAAGTCCACCTTTATGATACAATTTGGTGGGTTGTTCTTCCTTTGATATCCTTTCATCAACTCCTGTACCATAGAAAAATTATCACCAATTCTTCTGCCTTAGAGGAAGGTGCTCTGATTATCAGAGATCAGAAAATCCAGAACCAATTTCAGCTTGTTGGCTAAAATTTTGGAGATAATTTTATAAAGAAAATTGGTACATTCAATCGGCCTATAGTTATCCAATGTAGAGGAACACGAGGTTTTAGGAATTAGACAAATGTGTGTTTTGTTTATCTCTTTCAGCAGAACCCCATTAGTGAAGAATTCTCTTACTGCATTTTTCACCATAGGCCTAATATCTTACCATGTCTTTTGAAAAAAATAACCATTGAACCCATCTGAACCTAGGGACTTATTCACATGCATCTGGAAAACTACTTCTTCTATTTCTTTTTCCTCCACTGGTTTGATAAGATTTATAGCTTGTTCCTGGGAGAGCTTGCTGTGTATAAATGACTCAAGAGTGATAGACTGTGTAAGGTTTCGAGAGTTGGTAGGATCCAGGTCAAGGTTATGCTAAACCTTCTCCAGTTCCTCTTTAGCTAAGGTAACTGCTTTCTATGCTGAACAAGGTCTTCTACTCATTAGTGTTTTCCTCTCCCTTTTGATAGATTTAAGCTTTTGGACACAAACAAATTGGTGAGTGCCTAAGGATGGCAATTTTAGCCCGACCCGGGTTTGGCAAGCCATGGGCATGGTCGGCCCGTGGCCAGGCCATTTTAGATAAAACGGAATTGTTTTTTTCAAAACGACGCCATTTTGTATTTTTTAATTAAAAAAATATAGGCGGGCCGGACGGCTCGTCGGTGGGCCGACTGTGACCCGCTCATTCTGGCCCATGGGAGCCGCCGTAATTGAGGCCGGGCTCCTATTGACATCCTTATGAGTGCCTGTAACTGTAGCATCTAATATAGGTTATTAAACCTAAAAGGCCCTCTTCGATTCTAGTTTTGAGTCAAAATTCTAACTTGCATAGGCGTATGATCAAATAATAAGGGGTCTAGAAAGGAAGTTATAATATTCAGAAAGTGTGTGATCCATTCATTGTTCAACATAGTTCGATCAATTTTTTTCCTCAAGGCCCATCTTCCCATCTGCTTGTTACTCCATATATAGAAGTGCCCTTGTGCCTTTAGCGAGTTGACCCATACATTCATTAAAATCAATAGAGAAATTTCTCAGACTGTAGTTGCCATCAGCCTCTATTCTGTATAAAGTAGAGTGAAAATCTCCACTTAGTAGCCATGGCCCATTGACCCTTTGTTGAAACTGCACTAAGCTATCCCAAAGTTGTTTCCTCTGATATACATGATTGGAGCCATAGATAAAGGATGCAAATATGTCAACATTTACCTGATGCAATTTGCATTTTAGATGTATTAATTGCGTCTCTGTAGCCAAAACTTGAACATCCACCATCGTAGTATCATACCTAATAATAATTCTCCCATGCTGATGGGTATTAAGATTGGAAATGAATTTCCAATTTGATCCAAGTTTATTCAGCAATTTGAGGTTTTCATGTCTAATTTTAGTCTCCAATAGAGCAAAAATACATGGCTTTGTGCTATAGACAAAATCCCTTAAAGTTGAAAGCTTTTTAGGGCAGTTGATTCCCCTCACATTCCATATTAAGATCTTCATAAATTAAGCACAGTTGGTTTTGGAGCTCTTCCTCTTGCTTCTGCTAGTTTTCCTCTTAGCTACTGCCATAAATTCGTCAATTGTAGGTTCCTCCTCCTTATTTTCCATAGTAGTACCCAACACTTCCTTTTAATCCCCTTTAGTATTATTCTCAGGAGTGACTGATTGAGTTTCTGCCAATTGTTCCTCATTCACACCCTCTACTGTGACCTCTTGCCCTTTACTAACTTCTGTAGAAGGTTCTCCTTCCCCTTCTTCACATTCAGTCTCCAATTTCCTATCGGTTTCACATTCCCTCTCTAGTGTTCGACCTACCATTGCAGTTTTCCCATCGCTTTCTAGGTCACTTTTTCCTTGACCCTCTTCAGGTATGGTTACGGATGTGTTCTCTTCATTCTGTCTTGTCTCAGTGTTTGTGATAATATCACCCATCAGCTCCTTATAATCTCCTCTAATAAAAGTCTTCCCCGTCGGAATCCATTTTGTCCCTTGAGCTACAAGAGACGGCTTCCATTGATACTGTACTAACACGTTATCCTCATATAAGGACCCATCAATCCCCAATCTCATAATAGGGATAGCTTTTGGTAAGTCATTAGAAAGATCCATGTTAATGCATATCCTGGCATAACCTAACCTTCTTCTATTTGTTGTATTGTCATCCAAACATAGAGGTCTACCTAGAAAACTCGCAATCATACTCAAGCTTTTTGTTGTCCAATATTCAAGAGGGACATTAAAGAAATTTATCTACATCAGCACTGGTCTTTTGTCCTTACAATCCATTTGGAATCCAGGATGCCATGACTGTAAAAATAATGAGAAGTTTGCAACATGCCACGACCCTTCTTCGGTTACTTTTTAAGCTTGTGCTTTTGAAGAAAAGATAAACAGGAGATATTTATTTTCAACAATAGTCGCCTCCATAAATTCTTTGTTCTGCCAAACCGATTTTGCTCATCTTTGAATGACTGGGAAAGTTGGTTGTTTCTCCCAAAAAAACCAATGAGAGAGTTTCCCAAGATTTAACCCCCTCTTGTAATGTTTCTCGGTTTAAAATGACAATTGTCCGCCCTTTTTCTATCTTGGGAGGACAGAAATGCAGAGTCAAATCTGCAAAATCCCCTACTACTTGCTTCCAAATTCTCCTCTTTATCAAAGGTTTATGTGGTGTTGGAGAAGTTGAAGGAGAAATGGAGATGTGGCTGGGGTGCAGAGGGGGGTTGTTTCTGGAGTTAGGGCTGTAGTTATGTCAGGGTTAGTTTTTCCAACAATACCTTAGACTGAAAATGGTAAGGGGAAATTCCTCCTTTTTAGAAGTGGTCTGTTGCATTTGCATTTTGAAAAGGAGTAAAGGCAAAGTCTAAAATAGGAAAAACAAGGTAGGTGAGAAAAGGATGGGCAAGAGAAATGTCTGAAATGCCCCTTTAGCATATCTATTCTAGCGAGATGATAAGGAAGAGGATTGGACGATGGAGGATGGAAGGAAGATGGAAAAGAAGGTCAAAAAAAGCAGACGAGTGGTAAAGGTGGTGTGGCTAGCGGGAGAAGGAAGGGGAGTTGATAGTAACGAAGGAATGAAAAGCAAGGATCGTACCTAGTCAAAGGTAGAGGTAGAGGTTAGAAAGTGGATAGAGCATATCTTTCTAACCTATCGAGAGACATATCTGCATTGGCTAAGTTCTAGCTAGCTTTTGGTTGTCTAATTATGACTGACATTTGCATACAGTTCTAGCAAGTTAGCTATCATGGAATCTCACGGCGACGGCTATAAATACCCCAAACACCAGTTTCCAAACACCAACACATCCACAAGCTCAAAGAATAAAGTTATCTGCCAAGCCTCCACGGAGACGTTCACCTTCCAACATTGACCTGCCAGCAACATTGACCTCGCATGTTTTTGAAACGACCCAACAACCTCAGATTAACAACTGTGGCCATGCTGGTTTGACTCAACTTCCTTTACCTTGGGTACATTCAGCCAAAACTCTGCATCAATTAAGTTAATAATGTGATAACTTAATGACTTGTAATAGTCCGTTAATCATTTTCTTTAACTAAATCACTCGATAAATTAATGACTTAAACAGATATAGTCATTTTCTATTGTATTTGTTCAGAAGAGTTCAACAGAGGAGCAGAGCAAACATTTACTTTTATCCTATAAGATGTTGTCAGTAGAATTAATGTGCTAACTCACTTTGAAGAATCCTTGGTTAGAAAGGGAAGTACAATCTCTCAGTTTTAATGATATTCAGGCCAATGGCTTAAGAAAATAATTAGTTGGCCTGGTCTAAGATTCCAGTCTTAAGCTCTTGTTCTGGACCTATCTTCCAAACCAACTGCAGAAAACCGGTTCCTTCTGGTGAAAACTCCTGTTGAGATGTGATTCAGCGGCTGCTTGTTGAATTGGTGTTGAAAATGACGCATACGGGTGCATGAACCGAGGAAATTTCCTGACAGGACATGGTGAATAGAAGACATTGCAAAAGCTTAGAAGATTCAAAGAAGATGCACGAGCTGTGCATTATCTTCTGGAAAGTTGACATCTTTATGCATGAACAATCATCAAGTGGACGAAAGAGCAGTCGTACAACTTTTGTCCAAATTATGCAGCAGCAGTCACCTCACCTGTTTTTAGTTTCCAACTATAGACATATAACAAGTTAAAAGTAATCATTACGAAGATGACAGGAAACGTGAATTGGAGAATGGTAAGAACACAAATCGAAATCTTTGAAAGTGAGATCCACTAAACCAAGAAAGAACTGATCGAAATGTACTACAGTGTAATGAAAGATGATTTTTACAATGTGAACTTTATCTAAAAGGAATTAATTAAGAGAGATCGATGAAATCTATTTGCCGACGAACAGTGGGGTAACACCTCACGTTAATAAGCTACAGGTCATAATAATTCATTACCTGTTATTGTCAGACTGGTCCATGATTTGAAAAGTCAACAGAAACGTGGTTTAACTTACTGCCGTCCATCTTTCCTCTTTAAATGGATGTTTGGATCACCCTTTCAACATGTTACAAACTCTGGAGAAAGAAACTTCTTATGGGGAAAATGCATGTGAGATTAGCTTTGTTTTGTGCAGTGTTTTTGCTGGGAGGATCACTAGCCTGGGGTCAGCTAAGTCCAACATTTTATGATCAAACATGTCCAAATGCTACTGGTATTATTCAAGGAGTCCTTGAGCAGACATTGCAATCTGATCCCAGGATTGGTGCCAGTCTCATCAGGCTTCACTTCCATGACTGTTTTGTTAATGTAACGTAAATCACTACTCTTCATTTTGTCTCTATTCAATTTTTTGCTTCCGCTGCTAACTTCTTTTCCTTGGTCTTGGATACATAGAGTAGACTAGTTCAGGGAAAAGCAGTTGTTCTAGCTCAGAACAGGAACTGCTTGTGTCTGTAAGTCGAAACAGCAGATACTGGGTGCAATTCCTTTACCATCCCTGCTGTCTGCAGAATCTGTTTTGATCAAAGATTCTTCCTTTTTCCTTTAGGGTGATGAAAGAAAGTAGATTGAGTTTGTAAATCATCGAAAAGCAAGTGCCTTCCATCGAAAGGCGCTTGTAGCCTCATCTGTAGGGGTAATAACGACTTAAAAAGAAAAAGGCGATATGATCTTCCATGGTCCTTCTAAGTTCTTTACGGACCTTGCTGGTAATCTTTACAGATAATGTCCTAAAACTACATAAAGCCACCAGACAAGCTACGATCAAAATGTGAAAAAGGACACATCGTTCTTAGTTTTCCCTTTCAACTTTCATGTGCTAACAATATAGATGAAAGTTCTCTAAAATCTATATTGAACGTCAGGAAAGGACTCCATCCTTTCTGATTCTCAAAGTTACTGGTTTTTGTTTCAGGGTTGTGATGCATCAATTTTGCTGGACAACACTGCAACTATAGAGAGTGAGAAAGAAGCTGCTGGAAATAACAACTCAGCAAGAGGTTTCGAAGTTGTTGACGCAATGAAAATTGCGCTGGAGAGTGCTTGTCCAGGAGTAGTCTCGTGTGCTGACATACTAACAATTGCATCTGAACGATCTGTTTTTCTGGTATGTTAACAAGTCCTGTTTGGAGAGCTTATAATCATTTCTGGGTCATGCATCAATTCCTACTGTCTGGACTGTCAAGTTAGTCTATATGGCATCTGGGTAATGGGTACCGATTTAACAGAGGGTAAAGTGGTACCAAAGAACTTATTTAAACCTTTGATGTAGTCGGGAGGACCTTCATGGACAAACCTGTTAGGAAGAAGAGACAGCACAACAGCAAGCAGAGCCTTGGCAAATCTTTCACTACCAGCTCCTTTTGAAACCCTTGACGTACTTAGAAGGAAGTTCACCGATGTTGGTCTAAACAACAATACTGATCTCGTTGCACTTTCAGGTAATTATCATTTTAATTTGCAAAGAGACTGCAAAAAGAAATTGTAATTGAAAGGTTTTTCAACATGAACTTCAGAGGTTCTTAGCTCAGACTGGAATGATTAACTATTTTGCTAGACATGATATAACCCAGTTCTATGCCTCAAAAGTTTCAAATCCTCAGATGAAATGAACTAATGACACTAATCCTGCATCATTATTCTTTTTAGGTGGTCATACGTTTGGGAGAGCTCAATGTCTAACTTTCATCAACCGATTATACGATTTCAACAGTACTAATCTTCCTGATCCAACATTGAACACAACTTACCTGCAAACACTCCAACAACTCTGCCCCCAAGGTGGGAACGGGAGTGTCCTGGCAAATCTTGATCCTACAACTCCAGATGGCTTTGATAATAACTATTTCTCCAATATTCTGACTAATAACAGCCTACTTCAGAGTGATCAAGAGTTGTTCTCAACACCCGGAGCTGATGATACAATTGCCCTTGTCCGCAATTTCAGTGCCAATCAAACAGCCTTCTTTGAAAGCTTTGTGTTATCTATGATAAGGATGGGAAATCTCAGTGTCTTGACAGGAACATCTGGAGAGATTAGATTGAACTGCAGCATAGTCAATGTCAACTTGGCTGGACCAAGTGGTGGTCTTGTTAGCTCAATTTGATTGAAAGAGCTAACGGATGAAGTTATTCTAAGCTCTTACGTTGTGTGTAATAAGATGTCCTTATCTTGAGGATATTTCAAAGAATGATGGAGTTTTGAAGATGCAGTGCAGGATTCCTTCTTCTGTAACTTTAAGCCATGAATACGTTGGAATTATGCCAGTGACCCAATTATTATGTAATAGATTGAAAACTTATATTTTGTGATTGTTAACTTTGTTTAATAACATGGCAAATAATTATATTATGTTTATTGCTTTTATCTTAACATGATAAGTCTTTGATTAAATTTATACACTCGCCATCATAATAAAGATTATGATAATGAGGATCAAGTCTTTACGATTTTATCTAAAAGTGTTCTTAGTTGTATGATCATTAAATTAGGGCTTTAATGATCGAGTTAGATCAATATGTATGTAATAGTATTTATTGGATGAATATAGTAGATCTCATTTACTAAGTTACATATATAGATGATGTGTGTAGATATATGATTATTGAACTGATTAAATTGAGAATTCTCAATGGTTAATAATTACCTATGAACTGTTCAGTGGAATATTCTCGTAAGAATTTAAATGTATATTTTTCCTTTGACCTGAGATCATCATAATAATTAATAAGTCACTTATTATGTTTTGATGTCAGACACCTAGTGTATAAACATGCTAGTTGAATTGTCATTAGATATAATTAAGTACCTATCTAATTAGTGGTGAGTTAAGATGAGATCCATCAATTCTAAGTAATGAGCTTGAGCTATATGATGTCATTGATCTTAATGGTTGTTTTGAAACTTTGGCCAGGATGAAAGGAATTTCTTAAATCATTCACTAATTATTAATGATCGACATATAACATAGTTGATTATCTAATAAAATTTGACAATTAAATCATACAACATAGTTGATTATCTAATAAAATTTGACAATTAAATCATACCTTAGGATAATCCGGAGTTGTAATGATGGAAGGTAATGATATATTATCGTTAACTATGTTCCGCTTTTATAAGGTTATTACTTCACACGATCTCGTCGTTGAAGAGTGTTGTTAGACGCTAACCTTGATTAGTAATTAATTGGATTAATTATTACAGGCTTGGTGATGAATCTATGTGGTCACGCGTAATATTTCTTATTTATGATTATTTAATTTATTATGAGATAATTTATTAAATAATTTATACGACATATTATATTTTTTGCTAGCACAAAAAATATAACTAAAATTAGAAACTTTCTTTTGTGAAATAAATAAATAAAATAAAATAGTTTTATTTTATTTCCTTTTATAAATAATAATAATAATAATAATAATAATAAAAACGTTGTGAAGAGAGGTTGTGAACTCTCTCATTTTGTTTTGTAATGTTTTAAAACAACAACGAAAAAAGGAGTTTTGAGAAGAAAAAGTTCTCTAAAATTTTTCATAGCCATATCAATTGTTGAAAACGAGACATGTTTCTTAATATATAGTGCATAAAGATTTCGTATTTTTGAAATTTATTACGGATTAATTTTCATAAATTCCAAGTATTTGTTATTTACCAGTTCTAATTATAGGTATGATTACGCAATAAATGAACTTATGATTATAATTTTTTGGTTTCCCTTGCGTATGCAATCTTTCGTAATAAATACACACACAAATATAGTTAAAGCAAGCAGTGTTTCATGCGAAGCTACAAAAATATAACATAGAAAGACTTGTAGCATGTGTGATTGAAGAATGATTTCTTTTTTGCCAAAATTAGACTGCAACAAACAAATCGAGTATAAACAAGGGAATCATTGAAATAGTTTTAGCAGATAAGGTCGTTCTGTCAAACAACATCAAAGACAAAATCTTTGAAAGTGATATCCACCAAACCAATAAAGAACTGATCCAAATGGCATACTGAATAGTACTACAGTGTAATAAAAGATGATTTTTACATCAACTTTATCTGAAAATAATTAATTGTGTGAGCTCCAAGGAAATTTATTTGCTGACGAACAATGAGGAACAAGTCACTTTAAACATGCACCGGTCATTATAATTGATTACCTGTTATTGTCAGACTGGTACATGATTTGAAAAGTCAACAGAAACGTGGTTTAACTTCCTGCCGTCCATCTTTCCTCTTTAAATGGATGTTTGGATCACCCTTTCAAGTTTCAACATGTTGCAAACTCTGGTGAAAGAAACGTCTTACAGGGAAAATGCATGTGAGGTTAGCTTTGCTTTGTGCGGTGTTTTTGCTGGGAGGATCACTAGCCTGGGGTCAGCTAAGTCCAACATTCTATAATCAAACATGTCCAAATGTTACTAGTATTATTCAAGGAGTTCTTGTGCAGGCACTGCAATCTGATCCCAGGATTGGTGCCAGTCTCATCAGGCTTCACTTCCATGACTGCTTTGTTAATGTAACGTAAAACAACACTCTTCATTTTGTCTCTATTCAATTTTTTTCTTCCGTTGCTAACTTCTTTTTCCTTGGTGTTGGATCTATAGAGTAGACTAGTTCAGGGAAAAGCAGTTGTTCTAGCTCAGAACAGGAACTGCTTGTGTCTGTAAGTCGAAACAGCAGATACTGGGTGCAATTCCTTTACCATCCCAGCTATCTGCAGAATCTGTTTTGATCAAAGATTCTTCCTTTTTTCTTTAGCGTGATGAAAGAAAGTAGATTGAATTTGTAAATCATCGAAAAGCAAGTGACTTCAATTGAAAGGCGCTTGTAGCCTCATCTGTAGTAATGAAGACTTAAAAAGGAAAAGCTGATATGACCTCTCATGTGGTCCCTCTAAGTTCTTTACAGACCTTGCTGGTAATCTTTACAGATAATCTGTCATAAAACTACACAAAGCCACCAGACAATCTACGATCAAAAAGTAAAAAAGGACAGATCTTTCTTAGTTTTCCCTTTCAACTTTCATGTGCTAACAATATTAGATGAAAGTTGACTTAAATCTATATTGAAGGTCAGGAAAGGATTCCATCCTTTCTGATTCTCAAAGTTACTGGTTTTTGTTACAGGGTTGCGATGCATCAATTTTGCTGGATAACACTGCAACTATAGAGAGTGAGAAAGAAGCTGCTGCAAATAACAACTCAGCAAGAGGTTTCAATGTTGTTGACACCATGAAGAGAATGCTGGAGAGTGCTTGTCCAGGAGTCGTCTCGTGTGCTGACATACTAACCATTGCAGCTGAAAGATCTGTTTTTCTGGTATGCTAACAAGTCCTATCTGGAAGAGCTTATAATCATTTTTAGGTCATGCGTCAATTCCTAATATCTGGACCGTGGAGTCATTAAAGTGGTACAAAAAACAACTACAGGAACTTATTTAAACCTTTTGTACAGTCGGGAGGACCTTCGTGGACAAACCCGTTAGGAAGAAGGGATAGCACAACAGCAAGCAGAGCCTTGGCAAATCTTACAATTCCAGCTCCCTTTGAAACCCTTGACATACTCAGAAGCAAGTTCACTAATGTTGGTTTAAACAACAACACTGATCTGGTTGCACTTTCAGGTGATTATCATTTTAATTTGCAAAGACAGAGACTGCAAAAAGAGACAGTAATTGAGAGGTTTTTTCAACATGAACTTGAGTAATCTGTCTTAAGGAAAGCTCGTAGAAATTGAAGTCCCATGTATTAACTATTTTGCTAGACATGATATGACCCAGTTCTAGGCCTCAAAAGTTTCAAATCCTCGGACTAAATGAACTACTGGCACTAATCCTGCATCATTATTCTTTTTAGGTGCTCATACGTTTGGAAGAGCTCAATGTCGAACTTTCATCAGCCGATTATACAATTTCAACAATACTAATCTTCCTGACACAACATTGAACGCAACTTACCGGCAAACACTCCAACAACTCTGTCCCCAAGGTGGAAATGGGAGTGTCCTGGCAAATCTTGATCCTACAACTCCTGATGGCTTTGATAATAACTATTTCTCCAATATTCTGACTAATAACAGCCTACTTCAGAGTGATCAAGAGTTGTTCTCAACTCCCGGAGCTGCTGATACAATGGCCCTTGTCCGCAACTTCAGTGCCAATCAAACAGCCTTCTTTGAAAGCTTTGTGTTATCTATGATAAGGATGGGGAATCTCAGTGTCTTGACAGGAACATCTGGACAGATTAGATTGAACTGCAGCGTAGTGAATGGAAACTTGGCTGGACCAAGCGGTGGTCTTGTTAGCTCAATTTGATTGGAAGAGCTAACAGATGAAGTTACTATAAGCTCTTATATTGTGTATAATAAGTCCTTTATCTTGAGAGGATATTTCAAAGAATAATGGATTTTTGAAGATGCAGGGCAGGATTCTTTCTGCTGTGACTTTAATCCATGAATAAATACACAACTATTTTCTAAAGAAAGCAGTGTTTCATATGGAGCTACAACATAAAAAGAGATTTAGCATGTGTGATTGAAGAATGATTTCTGCTATGCCAAAATTAGACTGCAAGAAGCAAAACTTACCTGGAAATGCAAGACAATCGAGTGGAATAAATAAACAAAAAGTAAGCTAATTTGTCACTGCTATTCAACTTGGTAGCAACACTAGACAGGTCTTATTATGGGAGCACACCAAACATGATTTTCTGGTACCGACGAGGAGATGAAAACTTTACTACTTTCCCAAGTTATGATACATCTGGCCATATTGTTTCCGGTGAAAGATAATGAGGGTCTTCCCATGCTCTAAAATACATGCAATAGACAAAGTGCCAGAATTATCCCCTTTGGACGAATATGATCAAGTACTTGACATTGATCATGTTCCTCAACTGAATTATCCTGTTCCGTGTGTGTAACATGTAGGTGTCACAGACTCTGGAATCCCTCAAATTGGTGTAAGCATCTGACTATAACTATGCTTTACTTTTCTGCAGTAGATGTCTCGGCTTTTGTTGCTGCTGCTGATGTCTGAGAAGAAGTTGAGAAAATACAATCTCATTCCATGTGTCAGGAACACCAGGAAGGCACCAATGGCTGCAATCCTGGAATCTTGAGCTCTTCTCTTCCTCTGATAAATTCTGCTGCCGATG
Source organism: Erythroxylum baracoense (assembly GCA_025629805.1). NCBI lineage: Eukaryota > Viridiplantae > Streptophyta > Magnoliopsida > Malpighiales > Erythroxylaceae > Erythroxylum > Erythroxylum baracoense. Next base: position 454,683 of record JAOTAY010000003.1, on the reverse strand, counting down.
AACTGAAGGGTGAGCATCCTTCCGGAAGTTAGTCATTCTTGTAACATTCAGGTAAAATACTGGCGTCTTCATCTCCTTCAAGACTGACTCCAGAATTTGCACCATTGGTGGATCCATTTCGAATGAGTTTTCCGTATCCAGTGGTTCAGTTTCATTGTGACACTGCCCACCAGAATCCCATTCTCCACCCCTGTGTATGGATATACAATAAGGTTCTGAGGAATTTACTTAATCCTCAATCATAGGGCTTTATATCTGTAATTCTGCTGAACATACCTGAAGTGAGAAACAGAATAGCCCCTGAAGACAACAAGTCTCTTAGAAGGGTCTGCACTTTCATCCACCCATCTACCCCAAGTTCTCATGGCCTTCAGAAATGCCTCATTGACATCCATTTGGCTATGAATGTAGTTTCCTTCTTGATAGTAATCCTTCCTGTCAAAAGTTCATCTAAATTTATAATCTTATACAGTGTCCTGGTATCAGTGATATGGCGAGGGAGAGCAGACAGTAGAGGTTACCCGGTAGAAGTCTTCTCATGTGTCCACCAGTGACCTGTGTTGAAAATTAGAACATCTGCATTTTTGTATTTATTAGATGATTCATCAACCATATCAATGCGCAGTGTTTCCTTCTTTGATCCGTTTACTCCTTGCAGTTCCCATTCCCGAACAAGAAATGTCGATCGAAAAAATTCCACTGAACAGTTGTAATCCTAGTGATCCATTCAACCATCAGCAATCTACATGATTACCAAAATAAAATAAGGGAAAAGAAATTAAAAATTAAAAGATCTTAACTAGTGTCTTGACCATTTAATGACTGTAATTGTTTAACAGCTGATCTGATTATAGTTTTTGAAGTCCAGACTGAATCCATTTCATTTTCTCTTTACAACTTTGCTTAGTACTGATCAATGTTAGAATATTGATTGAAAAGGAATATTAGACAACATACTTGAAACACAAAAGAATAAGAACCCTCTGTTCTAAATTCTTCTTGGCCTGAGGCTTCAAAAACTTTGCTCTTATCTTCAACCGAGTTTCGGAGAATGCAAACAAGAGATTCCCACATGTTTCTATTAAGAGAATCTCCAACAAATACAACACGCTTCCCTCTCAATATCTCTAGCATGAGCCTTGCATTCAACCTGCAATTCAGGGTAAACTAAGAATCCAAACTTATGTATACTGTAACTCAAAAGCTTATTCAGGCATAGATAAAAAGCCAGGTTAGTCAAGCAAGTGACACTTCAAACTGAGACTTTCTCAATATCCTTCCATTCTATGAATCTAAAGCCACCCATCAAAAGTATTCCCAACACAGACAACAGACAACAGACAACAGCTTTCAGTACTTTCTTGTAAACCTCCAACCACAAGCTTCAACTGTAAAAACATGGAATTACCATAGTCCTATCGACATTAAAGCACAAAAACTACAAACAACCATAACATGCCAGCTTTATCTATATTAATACAGACATAAATTATCTCAACATAACCCTTACAGTATAAACAGCATAGTCCAATATATCACCTGGCTCAGAAATACTAACTTAGGTGAATAAAATCCTTCAAGGACCTAATATATTGGATTAGACAGTTCCTAATTAGATGGTAAAGTCCCAACAGTGAGGTTCTTTCACATATACAATCCAGTAGCTGCAGAGAAGAGGCATCTGCTTCCACTGGCTATTTCATCGCATTTCTAGCCATAGTATGATTCAGTACAAAATTTACGCAGATTACAGGCGTTCCTCAACATTTTTAAACAAGAAATTAACTACTTATTCTAGCAGAATCTACTCCAAACTCAAAAGAAATACACCAGAATAACCATATTTTTGTTGATTTTTATGAGATAATTGACAGGGGAAGAAGATCAAACGCATAATATGCACCTTGGGATTTTGCAATGTCTTGGTTGCCATCTATATTTTTGATACCCATCATCGGGCCTTCCGTTAAGAAAGCAGTTGAAAGGCTCATCAATGAAAGGGCACGAACCAGGTGCAAATAGAGGGTATGAGTGATCTCTCACCCACCTCCCGTCAAACAGATTACAGTGACGCATCTTCTCCACCCATCTCTCATCATCTATCTTCCGGTTCTTTCTCATTGATGGACTTGGCCTCTTAACTCTCTTCTTCTTTCTTACCGGTTTCTGACCTCTTTTACTCAAATTTTGGTGCTTACCATTGTAGCCTCCCATCGATTCTTTGGCTACTCCATTTGCTACATTCTCCTTTAAACCGTCACTCCTTAAAGGGTTCTTATTGGTTCTCTCCAATTCTTCCGTTTTCCCGGAAAGTTCATGTTTTTCTCGAAGCGGTAGCGTATGGTTAGGGGAAGAACGCACCCCTTTTTTAACGCTATGCTTATCATCGGATGAAGATTCGCCGGAAACATGTAAAGGGGTGTTTGGCTGGCTAGAAAGCGAGGAAGAATCCGAAAGGAAATGCGAAACGTTTGTGGTTCTTCCGAGGAAATTGGTGCGATGAGAGGAGGAATGAAATAGATACCCAGAAGAAGGGTGGTTTAGAAGCACAAAAAAAGTACAGACCACAAACGCAAATGTGAAAACAAAGGCGAAGAGCAAGCTTCTTCTTGTTGTGAAAATGGAGGATATGGGCTTGGATGTTTCAACAGCTCTTATGGGCAGATAGTCTTTAGGTGAATGAAACGATGGTGAGGATAACGGTGAATCTTCCATGGATGAAGAGCTGAGAAACCAAGAGACATGAGACGGAGAATGTTGAAGATCTTTCTTGTACGAAACTGCATGTGATGTTGTTGATGGCAATGTATTTAACTACCGTTGAAGAAGATTTAACGGTAACGCCATGAATTTAGTACGACTACGATAGCTTAGCCATGCATGCAATAATAACATCCTACCCTCTGTTTTGCAATATTGCATTCAATATCCTGTTATAAAATTGTTTATTTATAAATTTAAAATAAAAAATAAAAATCATCCTAGTCTATTGTATTCATTATTATTATTATCATCGTCGTCGTCGTCACACTCAGTCTGAAATTTCGCAATAAAATAAAGTCTAAAAAGATCTGATAATACGTAACTTTATCCCACAAAATAGAGAATCTTTCCCGGTCGTTTTTGTCAATTGTACTAGAAGTCTAAAATTTTAACATTCGAACCAGTAAGAGGATGGAGTTGAGCTACAAACGAACCAATTCAAGTCGGCCCATTGTCAGCCCAAAACATCCGAATCAAGTTCTAGTTCATCCCTGACGTTTCATTGCAGTTGATACGCAAGCCTAGGCCATTGAGAAAAAGATTTGACATGAAACCATCTAACAAAATCCAGACACTCAAAATAACTGCAAAGAAGTGATTGGATACAATTTGATGAGGAAAAAATTGTTAAATAAGGTAATCACCAATCCTGCATCTGAAGGCATTATCTAACCACATTGTAGCAGGAGCAGCAGCCTTCAGATGATTAAAAAACAGAAACAAGAACAGCTTTCCCTTTATTCAAGATTGGATATTCATTCAAGTTCCTATCAGATTTGAAAGTATCCAATCTGCAGCTAATCGGTAAGCCTTTTCGACTGACTTCATGAGAGACCGATAACCTTTCCAGTTGAGGTGTCAAGGTCGATATCATAAAAGCATGGCCTTGTTGGTAAACCGGGCATTGTACTCATTGTCCCTACTAAAGGATAAATGAAACCAGCTCCTATGCTTGCTCTCACATCTCTTATTGGTAAGACAAATCCAGTTGGGGCGCCCTTCTCGGACGGATTATGGGAAAAGGAGTACTGAGTTTTAGCCATGCAGATTGGCAGACCAGAGAATCCTTGCTTGCTATACATCTCAATTTGCTTCTCAGCCTGATTAGACATAAAAGAACAGAAGTCATTCAAAAGGGACAAGGTGTAATCAGCAGTCTTGAATAATTTTTTTCAAATTATGGCGCCAGGACCAGTTGGCATGATACAACTTAATGCATTTTTTAACCATAGCTTCACATTTAGGTATTATTTATCGCATTCTCGAAATGAACTATAACATGGCCAGAACCTAAAAGAAATGCATATATCTGCTTTCCTCTCATCTCATTTTCAATCTCGATGAGTTCAAAGAATGGATCTATCACAATGCTCAAGACATAGAGCGAGTCCGTGGATAAAGGGCATGTCAACATTGTTGAGACTAACGGAGAAGCTTTAAATTTCGAGCATCACTTTTGAGTGTAAGATACTATAAACCAGAAACAGTTCTGCTATGATAGTTCAAACCAATTTCAAAAGAATGCAACTTTAAGATAGGAAACAAAATGCAATAAAAAGCTTGAGAATAGAAAAAACTACATGACATGAAATGAGGTTAGAAATTTGAACGTGAACTAGAAAAATAAAAAAAAAAATAGTATGCTAAGGTTTACCTGTTCTGAGTACTCAACACCGCTAGCACCATATGACCTTGCTATTGCCTCAATTTTCTCTTTAATGCTAATTTCCAACTGATACAAAAACTTAAATGGTTGATTCACACTCTCACAAGCTTTCTGAACAGCAATCCCAAGGTCCACCTGAAGTTCACGAGAAAATTTGTTGAAGAAATTTGTCTAACCAGAATGAACGAGGAGCTAAATAGCATCCAACAACTAGAAACAACGAAATTTGTTCCTTGGTTCAAGGATGAAAGGTAATAAAGAATGATACTAATGAATTAACTGACAACAAAGTAAATTTAGAAACTCCTGAGGTTTGTCACACTATATATATTATAGCAAAATTGATAGACTGAATAAGCCAGTATACCGCTCCTCTCCCACCATGGGCATGGTGTGTGCATATAACAGCATCAAATGCCCCAGCAGCCAGTGCTGCAGTTCTAACAGTATTAAGTTCTGCTTCGGTGTCAGATGAGAACATGTTTATGGCAACAACAACATTTACACCATAAGCCTTAGTGTTTGATATATGCTTGGCCAGATTCACGCAACCAGCTTCAACCAAAGCCACATTCTCAGTTGTGTAGGCATGGTCGAGAGGTTTTCCAGCGACAACTTCTGGACCACCGCCATGCATTTTCAGGGCTCTAATTGTTGCAACAACAACAGCACAGTGAGGTTTTAATCCACTGTAGCGGCACTTAATATTCATGAACTTTTCTGTTCCAATATCAGCTCCAAAACCGGCTTCTGTAACCACAAATCCACCAGATCCTGCCAGCTTCAGTGCAATCTTATCAGCCACAACAGAAGAATTACCGTGAGCAATATTTGCAAAAGGACCAGCATGAACAAGAACAGGAGTTCCCTCAAGGGTCTGCATCAAAGTAGGGTTGATGGCGTCCTTCATTAGCACGGTTAAAGCACCTCCAACACCAAGATCATCAGCTGTTATAGAATCACCAGCCTTGCTATTCCCGATCACCATTTTTCCCAACCTCTCTCTCATATCAGCCAGAGATGTAGTCAGGGCCAAAACTGCCATGATCTCACTAGCTACAGATATATCAAATCCAGTTTCCCTCACCATACCTTTTTCTTCAGGACCTTGGCCGATTGCAATCTTTCTTAAAAACCTATCATTAACATCCATCACTCTCCTCCATGTAATAGAATCCGGGTTGATATCAAGTCTTGCAAATTTCTTGACTTCTTGGGGTGTAAGGTCCTCAGGTTTGGTTTTGGAGATACCAAGCTTCTTCAAACGCCTAAACATTATGTCACTGAAGCTTCGTTTTCCTTCTTTGTTGGGAGGACACAGACGATTCAAAAGAGCCTTATCCGATTGGGTAGACTCATGGAAAATTCGGGTATCAATAGCAGCTGCTAGGAGATTGTTTGCAGCGGTTATTGCATGAATGTCCCCTGTTAGGTGAAGATTGAATTCATCCATCGGAATCACTTGGCTATAACCCCCACCGGCTGCACCCCCTTTTATTCCAAAAGTAGGTCCTTGTGATGGTTGACGAAGGCATGTGACAACCTAACATCCAAAACAAAGAAAGTTCCTATCATGATTATTCCAGCACGATTATAGGAGAGTGAAAGCATTAAATGAGTCAGGGTCTTATGAACTCAAGCAATGGGTACCAAGTTATGAGAATAGTATACAACTCGACAAAAGGACCACATGTATATATACGAAAATAGAAACATAAAATACATAGATAGATACTAAAAACATAAGCAGAAAGAGGAAGTAAAGTCTGGACATGTGAGCAATCTAGAACATTAAGTGTAATGTATTAATGGAAAATAGGCAGAGACATGGGCATAAGCAAATGCTTCCTCACATGTCATTTTCAATAAGAGCAAGAAAAAATAGAAAGGGGTTTGTTGTAAAACAAAATCCAACTTTCCAATTCAGACCTAGTAATAACAGCCAACGCATAACACCCTCAACCAAAAAGAAAAGAACAAACAAACCAGAAGTTAAGGCAAACACAAAACTTTGAAACACTAACCTTCTTATCAAGAAATGCACCCAAAGCTTGACAGAGGCCAACAGTAGTGGTTGATTTGCCCTCTCCAAGTGGTGTTGGGGTAATCCCTCCAACGACTACATAGTATCCATCAGATGATCCTTCGAGCTCATCAAGCACTGACAATAAAACCTGAATAGGCAAGAACACACAACATAAGCACTCAGTATGTAATCCAACCAAAACAAAAACCCCACATGTAAAATATGACTTCTATCCCGTTCTTTCTCTATAACCCAAAAGATATGAAAAAAAAAAAAACACAAAACAGCTCAGAGTGAGAGATGATTCTTTTCCAAATACGATCTCATAACCAAATTGCGCATAAAAGAGACAAAGACTTACTACAATCAAAACACAGAAGTCTCCAACAAGAAGAAAAGAAAATTCATGGAAATTACCATCCAATGAGAAAAAGTATACAATCTGCTTCTTCTACCACCATAATTCAGTAAGCAAACATAACCAGACTGTTCTACTCATAAACTCGAAGCAGACCTATAAAGGAAATGGGGTAGGAAGCAATGACCTTGGCCTTGTATTTGCCATAAAGATCAAAATGATTTGGACTAAGATTAAGCTCCTTGGCAATCTCAGAGATGTGAAGTGGCTCAACAGAGTTTGCAATGTCTATATCAGCCGGTACTGGTGACACCACCTGCAGCTTCCTCACTGTCTTCGATGATGATAAACTCATTGTCTCACAGTCCACTTTCTGTTTCTTCCTCAGTCTTTTTGGCTCTTTTCAAATGAAGGGTCGTGAAAGTCCTCAAAAGTTTTCAACTTTGAAGCCAACCGAAGAGGAGAAACAGATAAATTTATGGAAAAGTAATATAAAAATGGAAACTTTGAAGAGAATTAATTAAGAAAAATGAGAAAGTGAAATAGACGCACATAGAAATGTGTGCTCTTGCATTTCTTATCTCAATGTGAGGTGGCAAACCCGGGGAGAAAGTGACAGCAGTTATCTCCTCACATTCACGTGGCATAATCCCATTGGTATAAACTATAATGATATGCATGAAACGGACGAAAACGAAAAAAGTCAACTTATGGAGATGCGGGGTATCGATCCCCGTACCTCTCGCATGCTAAGCGAGCGCTCTACCATCTGAGCTACATCCCCTCTGTCCTGTCGCTCATTGCTCAAACTTATAGATACACTTGCCAAAACTGGCCCAATCAAATCTTTTCAGGTTGAATAAATTGAATTCTATCCGATTCGATTCTATCAAATAATTTTGTTTTAGCATAATTTATTTTTAACTGATTAACCAAATAACGTCATTTTAGTTGAATTAGTCTAAACTGGTTCAAACAATTTAAGTTAAACTGACCTTTTTTTTTTAATTGAGGAATCCACAATTGTTATTTTTTGAATGTACACGAGTAAATCTCTAAATTGACGTAATAGTCTGCAAATTACGTTAATCAAGTACTTCGCATTATGCAAGTCCTATATAACAGGTTTGATCGAGAGAGTATAAGTAGGGGGAGTTCGAACACATGATCTTTTAGTTTTATATTCCCTCACTCAACTAACTCAATCACTCCTAAAGAGTCTAAACTGAACCGATTCTTCATAGTTCTAAATTTAGTATAAAGTCTTTATCAAATTAGCTTAACTTATCGGTCCAATTTGACCTAACTTCAATCAATGATTCCTAATTTTAGTATTACTTTAAAATAATGAGTCATGGTTGAAATTTTTTCTATAAAATGCAACATACCTAATCGGGCTAGTGGTATTTGTCATTGTAGCATCAAAAATAGTTTTATGTTGGGCCTTAGATCCCATCTTTGCTTAAAGTAGGTCGTATCGTATGTCTTTTATATTTAGGTCCAAGATTTTTAGTTCAATTTGTTCGATTCAAAGTTTATAAATTAAGATCGTAATTTGAGTTGACTAAAGTTTAAATGATTAAATCAACTTTTAATGTAAATTGTCTAAATTTTTATTAAAATAATATCTTTTTCTTATAATCTTTTAAAATAATGATAGTTTAATAAGTAAATTTTAAAATTTTAAAATTAAATTTCATCATTCAAAGAAATTAAATCAAAATAATAGTATTTTAGGACGATCTAAAATACACTCAAGTCTAACCAAAGCTTAACTCAATTTGATCCGTTGTGATTCCTACTTAGGCAGTTAGACTATGTTCAGTTGGGTGAAAAGTTTTTAATAGAATGAAATCATTTATAATGAAATGGAATATAGATGAATATAATATTAGAAAATTTTTGTTTGAAAGGAATAGAATAGTTCATAATGTAATATAGTGAAATGTTATTTATCATTTTATATTCCATACTAAACCTCTCAAATCGGAAGTAATTTATTTTTACTCTTTATGATGGAATAAGATATAATATGAAACGCTTCCCTTCTATCCTTTTTCTTCTCATTTTATTATAAACTCACACCCTAAACGATAGAAGAATGTTATATTATATTATATTTCATTAATTACCACATATTAATTACAAAACACTTATTAATTATTATGCATATTTCATATTTGAGATTTAGATAAATGTGAAATTTAATTAGATCCCTAATTGTCACTAATCTTTAAGTATATATATAAGGACGAAGGGGATGGAGGACCACGGAATTCATCTCCTACGTCCGTTTAATCTGACGGTTATTACCCCCCGGTCTATATGTCGCATATATTTATTTAGTTTAGCATTTCTCATATCTCATTTCTCTCTCTTTTCTCTCTGTCTTTATCTCACACCGAGTTTATGTCATATGTTTGCTTGAGGTTGAGGAGCTTTCTTCTTCTCAGATTCTCTGTTATCTCTTAGCATGCTGCATATCTCATTATGTCTATGTGTGCAGGTGGGTAACGGCGGCTTTGTTTATAGCATGCCT
>JAOTAY010000003.1:432758-443139 GCA_025629805.1 Erythroxylum baracoense | reverse complement strand
AAATTCAGCTAGATCCAAATCTGCTAGTTGAATATATGCCCGGGCCCTCCTATAGAGAGCTTTAACATTTTGGCTATCCAACTCTAGCACCTGCATGGTAGAATAAATGCCAAAGATCTTGGAACCCGAAAACTCCAAATAGTTCACTTTACAAACTTAAAAAGATGTTGCAAGTGAGCGAGAGTATTAGGATAATAAATCTTACATCGAAAAGAAACAATATTTAACAATAACATATAAGGTTGAAAATGAGCAATCTTTCGTAAGGGTTATGTCTTTATGATCGACCTCATTCTCAACCTAACTTAAATTTCAAGAAAAATTAGATTGGAAATCAAACTAATAAGACAAGATATTGAAAGTTTAAAATGTTTAATCGGTATTAGATTGTCATAAAATCATCTAAAAATTAAATAAAATTTAAAAATTTAAAATATGATTAAAAGAGATTGTCCTTATTTATCGAAAAATTTGAAGTACAATGATGTCTTACTTGAGGCACAACCGACTATAGTTTCATGACATATTTGACTTAAAAAACTTAAAACTCGATTTATTAAATTTTTTATAGGGTTAATTATAAAAAATAAAAAATAATCAATTTTATAATATTAGTCTGAATTTTGAAAAGTAGCTTTAAAATATCTTAATTTTTTATTTATAACAAAAATAATACGATGTTAAATTTTCTGTTAATCTAAATGATACAGCGAGCTGTATCAAATTAGTATTTTTGCTACAAGACTACTATATATTGTAATTACGTCATACATGAAATTAGTTGTGACAATTATATGGTGAAAATATTAATATGATATGACTTTCCTGATCATCCAAATTAATGAAAACATAACATGAGATTAATTTTACACAAAATGTAAAATTAAAACATTTTATGAAAAGTAACGAGCTGATATTATAAAATTAAATAAAATTTAAGATCTTTAATAATTTATTTATTTTAAATTCAAGATCTAAACTATTATAAAATTTTTAATTAGGCCAACCTATTATCATCCTTTTCCATCTTTGAGTACTTCATAATTGTAAAGAGGTTTTTTTATAGGGATTAGATCTCCTTTACCGGTTATGGTATTCCTATTCTATTCTATTAAATCTCATCTATATATTTACATGGACGCTACATAAATATATGGCTGAGATTTAATAGAACATGATTGAAACAGAGTAAGTGAAACATATAATTTGATAGTATGGATCTATCCTAAACAACTTTTTATTAATAAAATATAATTGTAACAGAGTAAATGAAATAGATAATTTGATAGTATGGATCTATCCTAAATAACTTTTTGTTAATTAAGGATTAACTGCTTAGTTCCAAATCTACTCAAATCCCAACTTCTACTGATTTGTTCCTGTCCTAATCATATTGGCCAACGCATAAGTCATACCTAATGCCTTTCATGTATATGTGATTCACATGCATGGTCTCTACTCTTGTCAAAGTGGCTAAATCGTTTTCCAAATCAAAACCATCCATGTGGAAGCGTAGGGACAGTGAAAGTACACGTATCCACAGCTCTTCAGTTGCGTCCGAACTGCTCTAAGTTCTGTCGTTGTTGAACTGTGCCAATCTGATCACCACTCATAACACAAGAAAAGCCATGATACTATTATGATCGTGACACGTACAATTAGCATGTTCTAAATAAATCATAATGGTCTGAAGAAGGAACACGGTTTTGTATTAAAGTAAACTAGTTTTGTCTGCTTCTTCCTTGAGTCGGAGCCCATTGTAGGAACTACCATTCAAAGCTAAGACCAACCGTATTGTTTCTTGTACTTTAGTTGCTTTCTTTTTCTGGAATTTACCGCTTCATGTAAATTCCTGGAGTTTCTAAGTCAAAGTTCAGAACTTTAAATCTAGAAAGTTTATTCTGAGAACAAAAATACACTGCATATTAAATGGAAGAATCTTACTGAAGATCTATGGTGGGTATGACTATAAGGTTAAAAACTAGCAGACATTGCATAGTAGTTGGAACATACATGATTCGCTTCTTTGTAGCTTCCAGGAGCTGTCAATTCTAGACTTAAGTAGATAAGTTTTTGTTTAATCTTAAGAAGAGTACCTGTTTGGAGTTTCTGGTTTCTGAAATTATTAAAGAGAGGAGTGCATTTTGGAATACTGTCCCTACCAAAGGAGTCCACGCTTATCAGATTTTAAGTGATTTGCTTACTCTTGTCAGTTTGTATAAAAGAGAAATTGCATGGAGATAAGGGGGGCGTTTTTTCTTGGTCTGGTTCACTTTCTTGCCTTGTTCTTCTCCACAATAGATGATAAGAACTTTAATTCCTGTGGCAGACATTGAAAGAGAGATTAGTTACCTGTAAAGGGTTTTGCTTCTTGTAATGTCTAGTTTGGTATGCTCCATGTTTCCTGAGAATTCAGATTGCTGTAATTCTCAGAATCCAAATAAGCTTCTTTTACCAATAACCTCAGCCAATATGTTCTCTCAATCCTGTATTGACATTAACTACGAAGAAGAAGAAGAAGAAGACGAAGATTCAGAGAATCTTTTCCACAGGAAATTATCCTACAGAACTTGGTCTGCTGAAGAACAACATGGAGAAAAACGAATTCCTTATACACCTAAAAAGACTCTAACTTGCAAGAAGACACCTGTCGAAGAAACCTCATCTGCCAGGATTAGCATGGTAAAGATAGATCTCTAAAATTGAACAGTTTCTAGCCTCGTTTTCACAGATCTCTTAGTGTTAACAAAATTCCAACAGTTTGAAAATGTTTGCAGTGCTCTTTCATGGCTTATCAGATGGTCACTAAAGTTGCTGACATTAGCCTGTTTATTGCAGCATTCATCTGGAAGAAAGATGATAAATGAATATGTAAAGGAAAGGAAGATCAGTAGAGGAAGTTATGGCAAAGTGGTAAGCAGCATTTCAAGTACTCTTTACAGCTCTTGTATCATAACATGATGATGCAGCTAGTCTGAGTAACAATTTCTGTGCAGGCATTGTATCGGAACATCAGCAGTGGAACCCCTTATGCAATTAAGGTAAACGGTTATTGAGCTTACTCATTGATACAACCCATATTCCATAACTTTGTCCTGAGCTGCAGTGCTTGGATGGATTGATCTTAGTGATTATCAAGATCATTTGGTATCCATCTTGCATCTTCTAAGGTTCGATACGGCTAATCCGAGCGATGTTCCCTTTAACTTGAACATGCCCTGGTAGAAAATGCAGATGGAGTTTGTAGTAATGCTGCCCCTCTTTCTGACATAAAAAGCATTCTTTTGTCACTGCAGGCTGTCTGTAAGTCTCGTTTATCCAAGTTGCGCTTATCAAGCACTGAATCTGCTATGACTAATGTTCTCAGAGAGGTACAAGCTATCTGAATTTGATGCATTAAGAACACAACAAACAAGCTTTCTGAATTTGAATCTTAGCTTGGAAACTTTGAACCTGACAGGTTTCAATACTGAAAACACTGGAGCACCAGAATGTTGTTAACCTTATTGAGGTGATTGATGATCAAAGATCAGACTATCTCTACATGGGTATGAGGCAGCTTTCCATTTGAATCATTACATTTATACTTTTGTTCGATTCTTTCTTTCTGACATTTTGTTATACAGTTCTTGAGTATGTGGGAGGCAGTCCTATAAGCAGCATCTTTGAAACTAAACCAAGGATTGATGACACAACTGCAAGAAGATACTTCAGAGATGTAGTTGCTGGTCTTGTTTATCTGCACAGTCATGTAAGTTCACAGATTTCCTACTCGATCACTTCCCAGATTCCCTAAGCGAGAAAAATCTTAACAGAAAATGAAAATCTGAGCTTTTCTATGGTATAGGCCAATTTTCCTTTGCAATTCAAAGAGTACTCAAACCTGGAACAAACGCAACATGTTTTCTTTGAACTAAAAATCATTATCAGAAGTTGACTGAGTCAATCACTTGCAGACAACTTTTTTTAATCTTAATGTTAAAGCGATTCCAATTTCTTAACAATGGTCGATGCCTTTTTCTCTGTAGCAGAACATTGTGCATGGAGATATCAAGCCAGAAAATCTTCTGCTCACTACTAGTGGAAGGGTGAAGATTGGTGATTTCAGTGTCAGCCATGCGTTTGAGGTAATGCCTGACTGAACAGTGGCTCAAAATCACTGGAAAAGAACTTCATGATTGAGATTATCAAACAATTGATTCTCCATTTCTGATGGAGTGATTGAAAATAAATCGAAAGTCACCAAATCTTCTCCAATAATGCTTCAACTTTGATCTGTAGAATGGCAAGGATGAGCTCTGGAAATGCCCTGGAACCCCAGCTTTTACTGCACCTGAGTGTTGTTCAGGTACAGAAATTTAAAGCTTACATGAAAAATTTCTTAGTCATCGTGTCCTGAATAACCATTTAGAATCAAAACTGGAAAACCAAAATTGACATATCTAGTTCAACTAACATTAACACTACAATCATCTATTATTTTGATAGATGCGGACACTCATAACGAGTAACAGATTATTAACTGCTTAATTATAAAAATCATAAATGTCTTTTCAGTAATGCAAGTATGTTGATCCTATAATCCCATAACGAAATTCCGTCGTATTGCATCAGGTACAGCTTACAGCGGAAAAGCTGCTGATACGTGGGCTGCAGGTGTTACATTGTACTTCATGTTAGTAGGCTCCTGCCCTTTCCTTGGAGACAGTTTACCTGAAACTTATGATAAGGTGAAGTTGATTCAGCTTTTAAGTTTGCTCTCAAACCCTCTTCTTCTATGTTCTTACCTCTTTATGCTTAAAAATCTGTCAAAACTTTTTCTGTTACAGATTGTTCACAGTCCTTTAGAACTCCCGGAAGATTTAGACCCAGAACTAAAAGACCTGATCCAAAGCCTTCTCTGTAAAGGTGCTGCATTCATACACATACCATTCTACATAGATATTATATATTATCGAAAGCGAATTATAAGATCATTCAATAGTTTTTTATGTGCTTTAGATAATTGATATATGAATAGTAAAATGGTATTAAGAATATCTGAATTAGAAGACATTATTGTTGTTCTTTGAATTCTTGCAATCCAAACTTATTTAGAACACCACCAGAAATATAAATTCACTGAAACAACGCATGTTACTGCTAAATCTGTTGCTGTTTTCTGTTTATTGCTTCAAGTTTTCCAGATATGGAAAGCATCATAATATGGAAAACATCATCTGATCACATTCTCTTTTCAAGCTAATCATTAGCTTCTTGATGGTTGTTAACTCTGTGAAGCTTACAACTCCATTTTTCATGCAGATCCATTGCAAAGAATAAGCTTAAATAGTGTAGCTGAGCATCCATGGATGGTCAAGGACGATGGTCCTGTCCCTGTAAGAAACTTATGTAGCTGCAGTTGAAAAACATTATAGCTAAAAGAGTCTCCAAGGAAGATTAAGTGTAGTCAATTTCTGAAATCGATTACGGTAGGGATATGATTACAATTCATCATGTACAAACGATTTGGAAAAAAAGATTAAATATATTTTGAGTTCAGTTCAGAAACGGAAATAGAAAAGAAAGAAGAAAAATTTGTGATTCACAGGATAGAAAAAACGCTAAGGAGACCGATCCTTCAGGACTTCTCTAATCATCAAATACAGGACAATCCTGGATAGATGATGACCTTGAAGTTGAACCCCTTATCGACGGTGACGGTGAAGGCTCGCAGGGAGGAATGTCCGAAAGGGCAGCCAGAATCCGGCTAATGCTGATGGAACGAGCTTGTTTAAAGATCTCATCTTGGTCTTGGAGAAGGTGTTTGATGAGTTGGAAAGAATGAGATAAACCAAAGCTTGAACCAACACAAACATGGCCACCTTGACCAGAACATCAGCTAATGAATTCTCTACAGCCATTTGAGGTTGTCTTATGGAGATGTTGGAAGTTGGAGAAGAAGAAGCCGATGAGTAGATATATATATGCGCGCGCGCGCGTATGTGTGACTGCTTTCAAAGCCGCCACTTTAACATGTAGATGTTGCTAATTGACCACAAGCCAAAGGAACAAAACATATTCACTGCAATTGAGCGTATATTAACTGCAAAGAAACAAAACATAGAACTTGCTGAACTGCTACAGTAAACTTGCTCTGAATGCTACAGTCGAATTGCTTCAGCAAGTTGCTCCGATAGTACTATTCTTCGCACCATACTGCTTCCGTTTGTTATTTTCTCCAGCAATCTTCCTGCTCCCATATCCCCAACATCCAAAGTTCACGTGCCATTCGACAGAATGCACAGCCCTTCAGCTAGCGATACGCCAGCTCCGGACGGGCACCTCCAAAGAAAAGCCGTATTAGAAGCCGCGAGGAAGACTCTCCCACTATCATCCCTCTAACCTACAGTGCGGCAGTGACTAAGGAACACCCAGAAGCGTCGGCTAGGGCGCCGTTACCATGGCCACCAGAAGAGCCTATTGCAATAGAGGATGGTGACGTCCGCATCAACACAGAAGGACAAGCACCGGGCCTTACTCTTTCCCCGACCCTGAGACATAAACTCGATCAACAATGGACCCAAGCTGTAGTGGTCAAACTGCTAGGCCGGCGTATTGGTTTCCGGCTACTCAGCCAACGCTTATACGCTCTCTGGCAACCGCAACATCCAATTAAAATCGTCGATCTCAACTATGATTTTTACCTGATTAATTTCAAAGCCGAAGTCGACTTCTTGAAAGCCCTCACCGAAGGCCCCCGGATCATATATGGCCACGCCTTATCGGTTCAGCGTTGGACCCCTACCTTCCGGCCAGCCCAAGGCAGTACTCCCCGTGCGGTGGTCTGGGTGCGGTTTCCGGATCTCCCCATCACACGCTACCACCCCCGTATTCTTGAGGCCATGGGAAACTTGATCGGACACACGATTAAAATCGATAAGGCAACATTGACTTCCCAGCGGGGCAAATTTGCCCGCCTCGCCATAGATGTCGACCTGAGCGTACCTCTTCGGCCAATCGTGGACCTTGATCGAGAGACGGTCCGGATCGCTTACGAAGGGCTCTCCCAGATCTGCTACCAGTGCGGGCTGGTCGGCCACGACACCGGAACATGCTCTCGTATCCCTCAACCTACCACCCGCGACGGTGCAGCAACTACGACTAGCGACGCCTTGGACCCACAGGGTGAGAGACAGCGAGTGGCCACCGGCGCGGCAAGCGACATCCAAGCGAGCGACCCACCATCGACGTCGGACTTCGGTCCGTGGATCCAGGTCCAACGGCCTAATCGAAGTCAGAACCCCCAACGGACACCTGCGAGCGCGTCCCATCCTGGCGGCAAGGCACGCGGCTCCAGGTTTGAAGTGTTGGCGGAAGCAGACGCTGCGCCCGCCCAGTCTCGTTCTCGCTCGCGTATTAACGCCTCCTCTGCTCGCACGACGCCGTCTGCTTCGAGGGCCAAGCCCAGTCCTGCTCGGACTGGTGGCCGAAGCACCCAGGCCCAAGGCCTTCCTTCCCAGCAGATTTCAGCTGGGAAAGGAAAGGGAGTGGCCTACATGGCCCAAGGGCATCCCAGCCCAGCCCAGCCCATTTTTAAATTTTCCACCCCAACAATTCCTACCCACCTACAACCTACTCCTCAGGCTCAACACAAAGTCGTAATTATCAGTTCCCACAAGGACATCCTCAGTGCTCAGCCTGCTGTAAAACCCACCGTGTTAGCGGAGGCCCAAGGGCAGCCCATGGACGGAATTGAACGGTCCACGGATTCCCCTACCCACGTCGACCTCGCTACCATCCATCCTCTGGCCGAACCCCCGGATCGTGCGGAACATGATTCCCGCATGATGGATGTCTCACTCGCGCAACAATCGGACACTGTTATTGTGTCCCCGACCCCCCCTGACCAACCTAGCTTGGAGCCGGCTTTACCCTCGGCACCCTCCCCGCCTGTGGGGCTATGAATCCCTTTCTTTTATGTCGATATTCTTTTGGAACTGTCAAGGAGCCGGGGGTGCCCGGTTCCTCACAATCCTGCGCAGTTACATTCGGCAGTATAGGTTGGGGTTACTCATTTTAGTGGAACCTCGCATTAGTGGTCGTTGAGCTCAAGCAGTAATCAACCGCTTGGATTTTGATTTTACGTTCCGGGTCGAGGCCAACGGGTTCTCTGGCGGGATCTGGATCCTCTGGAAAAAGGAGTTTATTGTCTCAATTGAACTTGCCCATAACCAACTCATACATGCTCTAATTGAGTACGAATCTTTCTCTTTCGAATTATCGGCTATTTATGCCAGCCCCCAACCCGCATCTCAACACTACCTCTGGCCCCTGTTGAGGGCGCTAGGACAGTCGGTTACTCGTCCCTGGATAGTCGGTGGGGATTTCAACGCGAAATTATCAATTGGAGATAAACGAGGGGGGTCCCCGACCACAGGAGTGGTTAGCCCGGTTTTTTACGACTGGGTCCATGAGAGTGGGATGCATGATCTGGGTTACGTCGGATCCCATTTCACCTGGCGACAGGGCACCGTCCAAGCACGGCTCGATCGGGTCTTTGGAACGACGGATTGACTAGACCTCTTCCCGCATACGGTTAATCACCACCTTCCCTTCTTAGGCTCTGACTATAGGCCCTTGCTAGTTCATTTCCTTCTGCCAGCTCGGAGAGTTGCCACCCCCACTCCTTTCCGTTTGCAAGCCGCTTGGCTTACCCATGCCGATTTTCCTCAACTGGTTGAGGACCATTGGCTGCCCCATGAAGAGTCCTTTGCCAAATCGTTATCCACGTTTTCTTGCCGGCTTGAGCACTGGAACCACACCGTTTTTGGGAACATCTTCCACTGAAAACGCCGATTGCAAGCACGCTTAGTTGGCATACAGCGCGCACTTCAACAGTCGGAGTCAGATTCTCTTCTCGCTTTGGAAGCTAAGCTAGGGGAGGATCTCAACCATGTGTTGTGTGAGGAAGAAATATTTTGGCATCAACAAGCCCGATGTGATTGGATTGCGCAGGGCGATCGCAATACTAGGTATTATCATATGGTTACTAAGACCAAAAGGAAGAAGCTTTCGGTGGAGCGCCTGTTTGACGAACAGGATGTAGAAATCACTGATAACATCGCGTTACAGCACCTGGTCCAGAATTATTTCGCGCAGCTTTACACCGTTGAGCCAAGGCCCCCACAAAATTTTGCCACTCTCGGGGCACTCCCTCGGCTCACAGGGGAGCATTGCACCAAATTAGAGCATCCAGTCCACGATTTTGAAATTCGGGCAGCGATTTTTGGGCTGAACCCAAACAAAGCCCCAGGTTTTGATGGGTTCACGGCGTTATTTTTTCAGTCTCAGTGGGGTACGGTGGGCCATGAGGTCGTGTCCTTATTGCAGACAATATTCCGGGGAGACACCTGGGAACAGGGTTTGAATCATACCATCCTAGTCCTCCTTCCAAAAGTTTCGTCCCCGAAATATATCACCCAATTTCGACCTATTAGCCTTTGTTCAGTGCTGTACAAGACCATTTCCAAGATTATTGTTAACCGACTCAAGCCTTATCTTCCTTATCTCGTTGCGTCTACCCAATGTAGTTTCATCCCGGGGCGACATATTGTCGAGAATATCATTATTGCCCAGGAAATCATTCATTCCATGCATAAGAAGAAGGGTAAGACGGGGTACTTTGCTTTAAAGGTAGATTTGGAAAAGGCTTATGATCGTATGCACTGGTCTTTTATTCACGAGACCTTACAGGCCATCGGGATTCCTTCCACGTTGCTCAATCTAATTCTGAAGTGTATTACTACGGTTTCCATGCAAGTGGCGTGGATTGGCCAGTTATCGGACCGCTTCATACCTTCCAGAGGTCTTCGCCAAGGCGATCCCCTATCTCCTTACATCTTTGTGCTTTGCATGGAAAGGTTGGGACATCTTATATCGCACGCGGTGGGCTGTGGGCAGTGGAAACCTTTCAGATGGAACAGACAAGGGACTGCCATCTCTCACCTTTTCTTTGCGAACGATCTTATCCTTTTTAGAGAAGCTTCAGCGGCACAGGTAACCGTGGTATCGGCTCTTCTGGCGAATTTTTGTGGCATGTCAGGCCAGAAGGTGAATCGGGCTAAGACCCGCATTTACTTCTCCCCGAACGTACCGTCCGATCTCGCACGCAGCCTTAGCCATTCATTACAAATCCAATCGACTACTAACCTGGGGACGTATCTCGGGGTTCCATTGCTTCATGGCCGCACTTCGCGGAATACCTATCAGCACATCCTCGATAAGGTGCAGCACCGTCTAACGGGATGGCGAGCCAAGGAACTTTCCCTGGCTGGGCGAGTCACCCTCGCACAGTCTGTGGTTTCCGTCATTCCCGCCTACACTATGCAAACTGTGCGGT
>JAOTAY010000003.1:410259-432658 GCA_025629805.1 Erythroxylum baracoense | reverse complement strand
CATGCGCCGATCGTCTGGCAGCTGAAGCTATGCATAGTCTCCCAGGGTTGCACGTTCTTTTGGATCTGCCGACCTCCATACTGTCTCGATTAGCTTCTGACTGGAGCAGCACTTTGTATCGCCGGGGCTGCCCGCCGGCTGACCTAGTCTAGTCGCGTTTTTATGTTCATTTTCCCTGTATTAAAAAAAAAAAAGGAACTTAGAAACAATCTGAATGAGTCACAACAAAGGACGAATCTTGGGCAAAACGGCGCCATTTAACTTCAAAGCCAACTTTAAATCTCTTAATACAACGTAAAACCCTACATCTCTAAACCCTAATTTACCACCTGCAAGAAGAAGAATACTTGTCAAGATCATACAAGGTAAGGTGAAGGCTAGAGATGATCAACGCCAAAACCCTTTGCTCTTCAAGATCAACAAAGCTCAAGACCCTCCTTTCTCTCTTTACCCATCGCTCCTTAACGAAGAACCAATCTTTGTCTTCTTCAGTCCGAGCTATCTGTACTCGTTACCATTTTCAAATCCCAGCAAAAAATCCGTCACTCTTTTTCTTCATTAGCTATTTCTCTGCAAAACCTAACCTGCCACCCGTCAAAAAGCAGCCACCTTTGGTTTCTTCTCCGTGTTTTACTCTGACCCGTGATGGCAATTACACCAATGGAACTCTGGCCACCGCGGTCTGTCCTGGTTGCGGGGTCCACATGCAAGACTCCAATCCTAAGTTTCCTGGGTTCTTCACCAAACCTTCTGTTAAGGACCCAAATTACAAGGCAAGTTCGCATCTTGTACCTGTTTCTTTTGAGTCTGAATTCTCTGATTCTGTAAAAAAGGGGCTAACGGTCGAAGCTGAAAATCCTAATTCTGACTCTGGTTCCACTCATCGTCCAGAAAAGCCTGTAGTGTGCGTACGATGTCACTCTTTGAGGCATTATGGAAGAGTGAAAGATCCAAACTTGGAGAATTTGTTGCCTGAGTTTGATTTTTATCACACAGTGGGCAGGCGTTTGGTATCGACTGGTGGAGCCCGGTCGGTGGTTCTTTTGGTGGTTGATGCAGTGGATTTTGATGGGTCACTTCCTAAAGGAGTGGTGAAATTAGTGACAGAAGCAATTGAGGAGAATTACAAAGCTTGGAAACAGGGGAAGTCAGGGAATGTGCCTAGAATAGTTCTTGTAGTGACTAAGATTGACTTGTTGCCAACATCTCTGTCCCCAACTCGATACGAACATTGGATCAGACAAAGAGCAAGGGAAGGTGGTGCTACTAGTATTAAGAAGGTGCATTTTGTGAGTGCAGTGAGAGACTGGGGATTGAAGGATTTGGTTGAAGATGTGGTTGAATTGGCGGGGCCTAGAGGGAATGTCTGGGCTGTGGGGACTCAGAATGCAGGGAAGAGTACACTGATAAATGCACTGGGGAAGTGTGTTTGTGGAATTGAAGGAAAGATTAGCCATCTAACAGAAGCCCCCGTGCCTGGGACTACGTTGGGTATTGTCAGAGTGGAGGGTGTTCTTCCGGGGAATGCAAAGTTGTTTGACACCCCAGGGCTGTTGAATCCACATCAGATAACTACTAGGCTTACGAGGGATGAACAGAAGCTTGTTCATATTAGTAAGGAGGTGAAACCCAGAACGTATAGAATCAAGGTTGGTTTCAACTTCACTTAACTGGATTAGTATCATAACTCAAGAGACTTTGAAATTCTCAAATAGCTTGTGAGATGATAGAAACTTGAAGTAATATATGCATACTTTATCCTGAAGAACATCACACTGATAATGGCTTTATATGCATTTAATATGCTCTTGACAGGCAGGTCATTCAGTTCATATTGGTGGATTGATGAGGCTAGATGTTGAAGAACTATCGGTGGATTCTGTTTATATCACAGTATGGGCCTCTGCACTTGTTCCATTGCATATGGGGAAAACAGAAAGGGCAAGCACTATGGTGGACGAGCATTTTGGTCGTCAATTACAGGTATAAGTTGTCTTGGTAAGTAAATTATACATAAGGATTGCTCCCTGGCATTACTCGAGGAATCTCTATACGTGTCCATTATGACTTTAGCATCATATTATATTCTTTGCTCTTGCAAAATAGTTGAAGCATTTTATATTCAATCTGGGCATGTTGATAATCTGTGCCTATACGGCGAGCGATCCCAAAATTAAAGGCGCATTCCAGTTCTAGTGCTTATAGGCCTTCTCGAACTAAACCTGAGACATGATCTAATGGTTCTTGTAGTTATATTTTCTGTTGAAGATACAAGCCTTAAGAGTAAATTGTGACTTTTTTTCTTCTCTTGATCTTTGCTTCAGCCACCTGTTGGAGTGAAACGAGTTCAAGAGCTTGGAAAATGGGTGAGACAGGAGTTCCGTGTCTCCGGCGACACTTGGGATTCAAGTTCCAGAGATCTTGCTGCTGGTGGTCTTGGTTGGTTTGCTGTTGGCCTCAAAGGGGAAGCAGTCTTGGGTGTTTGGACATATGAAGGAGTAGATGTTGTTTGTCGTAATTCTCTGATTCCTTACAGGTCGCAGAATTTTGAAGTTGCAGGATTTACGGTCTCAAAAATTGTCTCCCAGGCGGATCAAGTTTTAAATAAATCACAGGGACAGAGCGGAAAGGAAAAGAAGAGCAGTCGGAAAAGAGAAGCTGCACCTGCTTAACCATTATTATCAGACTGATGCAGGACCAAATTGCTGCCGAAGTTGTGAATTAGTGGAAGAAGAAAAATACAAACAATGGAGACTAACATGACTACATGAGGATTCACTAATTACTGAGACTGAAAAGTATACCAGTGTGATTTTGAAGAGCAAAGGAACTCTATGCAAAGGCTCCAAGCTACCGATTAGAAATCTATACTGCATCAAATCATGAAGTGAATGATGCACGCTGTTCTCACCAGGACTCGCTCCCTGGTGCAGATAGCTAACCTACTGCTGTTTCAAAGGAAAGGTAATGATGTTCATAATGGATTAGTGAAAGCAAATATCACTTAATGAGGATAAGGATAAAAGATTTCCATTCTTGGTCCCATTAATATCAATTTTCAGCAGATAAGATTCCATTTCCTTGGTTCTGTTCTGTCAGGCTCAATCCTATAATGTACTGGTCCTCACAAATGATAAGAAATGCCTTCCATTAAAATACAAGGAGATGATGAAAGGCTGAGGCTTTTTTACGTAACCCCTCATACTCAGATAATAGAATCAGCATATCGAGTGTTACCATGTTCTTAAGCACATAACATTTCGAATTATAACATTTTCTATTTTAAAACCTCATTATTCTAGCAATTATTATTTCTTCTTCTTCTTCTTCTTCATCATCTAGTCTGAAATCTCATATTAAAGCGGAGTCTGGAGAGGTATGATAGTATGCAACGTTACTCTTACAGAGTAGAGAGACTATTTCCGGTAGATCCACATACAAATGTGAAAATAAAAAACAAAAACTAGAAATGATTAAAGCATATTAAAAAGAGTAAATAAATAAAATAAAAATAAATAAATAATTCATTTATTTTATTCAAATAAACCTAAAAGAAGTCTAGCAATTATTATTTACTTTATAAAAAATTTGATAGAGTTTTCTTTATATTTACTTAAAACTTTCTACGAGAAATTTCAATACACTTCTCATGCACGTTATTCAACTACTCATCTTTATGTAAAACTTCTTGACAAAATAATTTACCCATCCTCTAATACATTTTAACACATCTAAATCATATTTCATACATAACTTTCATGTATTCATATATAATTCACTATAAAAATCCTATAAGATCCTTCACTTTTTTATGTGTATATGTCATAAAAAACAAAATAAAAATTTGTAATACATCTACCTCCAAATACTTCGAGATCCTCTGTGTGATTCTTGTCTTGTAGTAAATTTATTACAGCTTTCTTCTAATTCTCTTCAAAACTTACGTGCTTAAAGAAAATCTACACACTAAGTTATAGGCTTAGTGGTGTTCAAGGAATTCCATTTTTCATTCAATTCATTTTATTCAACCATAACATGCATAATATATAATATTTTTTTAAAATATAAATATCTTCATTTATTTCTAAGTATAAATAGACATTTAAAATCAAGTTATGAAATACTAGCATGTATTTATTTTAATAATTCATATCTAATTACAATCAATTACTATTTTCATTTGAAGTTCCTTAATATATATATATATATATATATATATAACCTTAAAGTAAAATCCATCAAAATTGCATCACCGAGTTTGATAAGCGGGATTTAAAAATACAAGACCGAGTTTTAGGAATCATACGATCCATTTTTTTATATATATTCATATTAGAACTGAGCTCTCGGAGCCACATAGTTCATAACACAAATTAAATGTCTTACACTAGAACTAAGATCTTGGAGTCATATAGTCCAATAACACATATCGTGAAGCAGTACTGCTAACTTTTTAATTGGCATGCCAACCTTGTCACATTCCTCTAATTTCTATCTATTTTACTAGAGGCAATTCTAATTAAATTCTATTGAAATCTAATAAGAAACACTCGTAATAGCCAATTCAAGCTATTTCATATTCAACCAAGGCAAATGTCACTTCGTAATGTAATTTTTTTTCCGTTATTGGTTTTAATTTAATTCATACAACATTCAAGACATATTCATCTCACTAATTAGTCAAAAATAACATATATGTCAAGTTTCTCAATTCAAACATAATGTATGCCAATTGGGGAAAGTACAAATTATATTATCAAAATTTCAATTAATCACATATACTACTTCATTTAGCATCCAATTAAATATTTTTAACAATAATTTCATAAACGCCCAATTTTATCTCAAGAATCTTAAATTACATAATACACTATTTTTTAGGAAAAAATAGAATTACATGAACACATACTAAATTGATGTCCAATTCTTCAAATCAAGCTTCCATCAACTTGCGTTTTACCAACAATTCTTTATTCCTTCTTTTTCTCTTTCTCTCTCTCCTTCAATTCCTGTTCTTTATCTTCATAATATTGCATAAACATTTAATTTCATGCATTTTATTTATCAATGCATGCAATTACACCAAAATCATGTACTAAAAAATAATCAAAACTCCATTAACTTACTTTATAAATTTTCGGGTACTATTTACCAAGAACACTCATATACCTTTTCTTCATCTTTTTCCAAACTTTTTGTTGATACGGTGAGTTTAAGATCCTAGGTTGATGATTTAGTATTTTATAAGTGATTTGAGGGTTAAAAGTAAAGAAAGTTGGCTTAGAAATGAAAGAAAAATGGAAAAAAAAAGGAGGAAGGCTTGTTCCGGCTATCTTTGGCCAAGAAGAGATTGTTGGGTAGCAATTAACGTTATGTGATCCATTAATAAATTTTTTTCCTCTTTTTTAGATTCAAAATTAATTTTAACTGTCAATATATTCTTTTCTTCTTCTCAATAAAAATACCCATAAGAAAAGAACTTAATTAATATTATTTATTTTTATTAATATTTTTAGATTTAATTTTTACATTTTCTTGTGTCAAACTTTGATCACCGATCAACTCTTGGTTAAAGCTCTAATTTAAGCATCAGGTTATCCTTAAACAATATTATTCGATGTCAAATAAAATAAAATACAGTTTGAGTCCTTGATATCACTAAAAATACTATTCATAAAATCGAGATTTTTTGGGGGTCACATTTAGCTCCTGACGCTCTATTCTAGTGTTCACTGAACATGTATCAACATGGAACAGACGTCTCTCCATCAGCTGGGATAACCATCTAGTTACAGTAACAGGACAAACAACATTCTGGTCCTGACATTTTATACAATAATGTACTGCAAGAAATGAATAGCTATGTTCCCATAACTAGACTGCTGCACCCATAATTTGCTGGCCCCTACAATTCATGGGAATAACCAAGTAAACATTCAAATCATTCACATGTTCCGTTCCATGAAAAGCAACGAGACAAAAACATTTATTAGAGAGAATGGAGCCCTTAGCTAAAGATTCCGGCTTCACATGCATGAATCCTTAAAAATTTACCGTTGGTTTGGTTTTTTTTGTATCATTAACTGAATTCTGATATGTTAAAAGCATGGATGTTCAGTTTCTTTGACCTTTTAAGCACTTAGAGATTATTGAAATGAAAGTGAATACGTAAGCTTCTTTGTCGTTAGTCTGAAGCATACTCATTACACATGATTAACAGTAAATGCTATCAAGACAGATTTGCCTTTTCATTTGATGATGTACTTACCTAATACAATTATCTTTCATTGCAGGCAGGATGACAGAAGTAATAGTTTTAATCATCCGGATGCCTGACATTTGAAAGTTCACAGAAATAGCATAAATGTGGTTTGATTCATGTTTTGAGTAAACAAATCCATACTTGGGATACAAACATGACATGTTCATTTCTTTATTTCAATAGTCAATCATTTGCATATAAGATTAGGTACACATTGTTTACCATATCATGTTAGGCGGTCTCTTGATGAATAAAATATACGGAAACAGATATTCTGAAAATGCAGGTTACAGCTATCTCCAACTATATTATAATACCTTAGATCTTAGACCTCAGATATTTAGATCTAAGTTGAAAATGGTAGTATCTAGGGAAAGCTTTCCTGCCAGTTTTGGTCAAAAGTGTCAGGATGATTAGATCAAATGTTGCTATCCAAAGCAATGAAACATAGTGTGCTTGCTGCGGTTTGTGGTTTTCTTTGTGTCCCTGAGCAGAGAAAGTAATAGATAAGACTTTCCATTCTTTTCCACTGTAGCTTTCACTGACCGGTGACAATGTTGCTATCCAAAACAATGAATCAAAGTGCTTGCTGCGGTCTGAGGCTTTCTTTATGTTCCTGAGCAGAGAGAGTCATAGATAATACTTTCCATCCTTTTCCACTGTAGCTTTCACTGACTGGTGATTTATACTTAACTTTAGCAATCTTAAATCTCCACCATAACCCTCTTATCTTCTTTAAGTCTCCGCTTTAACGGTCAAGTGTGCTAACCTACCATTCAACATGTACGGTGAGAGTAGAGGAGAGAGAACTTGTGAAGATACAAGGAAAGGGGTACTAGAAAAGATTGAAATAATGGAAGTAATACCATAGTTAGCAAGTTAATGTAGTCTACAAATGAAGGCTGATTGATTAGCTTTCCATAACAAAACAGAAGAAAAGTCAAGCATGACAAAATATGGAAAACTTAAATCACCTGAAGCCAGATCTTTGTCACTTTGCTTTTTTCCTCACATTTTGTAACAATTATTAGGAAAACCAAGAAAGGAAATTACCATTTAACATGCATGCATGATTGTTAATAATCAAATTCACATAAAAATTCATTCTTTGCCCAAATATATGAAATGATCATTTAGCATGCATGAATGATTGTTGATACTCAAATTCACTTAAAGATTCAAAATTTACTATAAAAACTGGTTCTTTGCCTCAAATAAATATACCCTCTAATTGTATTACGTAACACGAGTCTCAATTATACATACAGGAACGTGAAAGGGACGCAACGAAGGAACACGAAAAATATTTAATTTCGCTTATATAAATTCAACCGAGCTTTTCAAAGTCAAAATGACATGTTTTTATGACGATCTTTATGAAAATTGATCATCAAAATGTCATTAACGTCTTTTTGTAACTTTCTTAACACGTGAACATCTTGATGGGTCAAAGAATCCGAACATTCACAATTTGTTTTGAGCAGGAGACCTTAACCTCATATATATATATAGTTTTCATATCGAATTTTTCCATCGTAAGCTCAATATAAGTCTGACTCACACTCATTAGAGTTTATTTCTTACGTCAGATTTTAGCCTATTAATCCAGATCTTTTATTGAGCTACGTTATTACCGGAATGAATTCGATTTGTTTAACCATGAATTTATTAAAATAGTTATATGTTGAATGCGTAACTAACCTTTGCCCTTTAAATGTAATAAGAAAATCAATGAACTACCAGTAAAATAAAAAAACATAACTCGATTTAGGAGAGGACAATAGTTTTCGTAGTTTTTAATTATGGAGGATGGTCCAGTGTCTTTACGTCTGTCTACTTTCTCCTATTTACGTGTATATAATTGCATACAACAGAGACACACAGAAAGAGATAGAGAGAGAGGAGGTGTTAGTTGTTGAAAAGTTGGGAATTGTGTGATTGGAGATGGAGAGTGAGACGGTGGCCAGCACAAAAACGCCGTTGCTTGGCAATGAACGACGACGGAGCGCGAAAGTGAACAAAGACTACTCTGTGAACAGCTTGAGGAGCGAGTTCTTGGCGAGGTTGCCTGATAAGGTTCGCTCAACCATTGACATGGAGTCTTCTTCTTTTCATGTTGATTTATCTAGAACCAAAGAACTCAGTTCAGGTTTGTCCCTTTTTCATCTCTTTCTGGTGGGATGTTGTTGGTTGGTTAATGGAATGTGAGGAGTGCATTCTATTGTTCTTGTTGTTGTTTGAGACAGAGACAAGGATCCATTTTTCTGGTTTGGGATGTTTTGTCTTATGAAGAAGACTTTGATTCTTTAATGTTTTCTCAGGAGTCGAAGGGGGGACAGATATAATAGTATCTTTGTTTCATTAGGGACAGAGACAATCTAAAAATGGTTTCTTTTTCGTAATTCTGAAGTTAATTGCCTTTGTAAACGAATGTTTTCATGGTATTTAATCTTCATTTGCTTAGACATGAGTTTTTCTAACACGTCTCTTGCATTGTTCAGTTCTGACACTTTCTTGTTTATGACATTTTTGGTAGATGAAAGGAAATATTACGAAAGGCAATTTGATACATTGAAATCCTTTGAGGAAGTTGATGCTTTGGTGGAAACTGACTCTATTATTGATGAACATGACGAAGAACAAATACAAGCTGAAAGAGCAATGAAGATCTCTAATTATGCCAATGTTCTGCTCCTGGCTCTTAAGGTAACATATGGTTGCCTGTTTTAAATCAAGGTTCTTCGATGGAACTGAATTCCTATGGTTCTAGATGCGTCGAGTAACTTTTTGCCGAGAAATCTACTTCAGGTGTATTTCATCATGTGATTGCAGTAATGATGTCTCAGAACAAGATAACATTTGTTTTCTCTGCAACTCAATTGTCAAGAGGGTAGATCAGCCTCAAAAGTACTTGAAAATCCTATGAAATTCCTCTTTTTTTATTGGATCTTTCGTTGGTTAATATTGAAGAAAACAGAAACCTAGAGTGCATTTGCCATACTTCTTGATAAAGGATTTAAGAAGTGACAACCATTTGGTAAACAGAAGAATATGGGTGAAGAAATCTGCATTAATCACGCTCGCTAGTACGTATCAGTTCTTGGTGAGTAAACATTACTGCAATGATGCTCACATGTCGAGAATTTCCGTATGTGCAGATCTATGCTACGATAAGGAGTGGATCCATAGCAATTGCTGCATCAACCTTGGATTCTTTACTTGATCTCATGGCTGGTGGTATACTCTGGTTCACTCACTTATCAATGAAAAACATCAATATCTACAAATATCCTATTGGAAAATTGAGGGTGCAGCCAGTAGGGATAATCATTTTTGCTGCAGTGATGGCTACCCTTGGTACGATGTTGCTTATTAGCCTGCTATATCTTCCATTTCCAAGAATTGTGACCTTTTAAGCATGGATTTTAAATACCACTATAATCTTATTCTGCAGGTTTCCAGATATTGATTCAGGCAGTTGAGGAATTAATAAAAGATGAACCTACTGCAAAGATGTCTGCCAATCAATTGCTGTGGTTGTATGCCATCATGATTACTGCTACTGTTGTAAAACTTGGACTGTGGATTTACTGTAAAAGCTCGGGAAACAAAATAGTCCGTGCTTATGCGAAGGTTTCCAACGCTAATCTCTTAACAAGTTGCACCTGCTTTTAGCTTATCATAATCATCATCAGTTTTATAAGATAATGCTCATGTCCAGGATCACTATTTTGACGTCGTAACGAACATAGTTGGATTAGTTGCTGCTGTTCTTGGTGATAAATTTTACTGGTGGATTGATCCTGCTGGAGCTATCATCCTTGCGGTTTATACAATCACAAACTGGTCTGGGACAGTCATGGAAAATGCTGGTACTTCTTCTGTTACCAGATTGTTATTAAGAGGAACTAATCGAAATGATTAAGGTTCTAAGTTGTTCCTGAATCCTGATATTTGATGTGTAATCCCTTTAAAGTGTGCTTTCTGATACAGTTTCGCTTATTGGGCAATCAGCACCTCCTGAAGTATTGCAGAAACTAACATATCTTGTCATAAGACACCCTAAAGTCAAACGTGTGGACACTGTCCGTGCTTACACCTTTGGTGTTCTTTATTTTGTAGAGGTTGGTTATGGTTCAATTCCTCCGTTGCTTTGAGTATTAAGAACTAGCATACGCCTATGTAGTTTCTTTTAATTTCAGTCTGATGCTTGTTTCTGCATAAAGCTTCACCAATGCATTTTCATGGCTATTTTACTTTTTCAGATAGTATCATTCGAAGGGAAGTAAACTACTAGTCTAACTACACAACAATATTAGCTTGACCTTGCATCCTTCAAAACTCATACAACTATGGATCTTTGTACAACTCAAACAGATATGCATTAGTTAGCTGCAAGTTATTGACTAAGCTGACGAGTCGCGTAATTTCTCATTCTCTGTTCTTTCTTTTGCAGGTTGACATTGAACTACCAGAAGAGTTGCCACTAAAGGAAGCACACACCATTGGGGAGACCTTGCAGATCAAGATTGAGAAACTCCTTGAAGTTGAAAGGGCATTTGTTCATCTCGACTTTGAATGTGAACACAAACCAGAGCACTCTGTTCTCAGCAGGCTTCCAAACAGTCAACCTTGATTCCTGGAGATTTTTATGTAGTTCTACTGAATGTTATTCTTGTCTACCACAATCATCTGGGCTTATAAGAAGCACTGGATTTTCTCTTCCGGGTTTTGGCAGATGGTAGAATTTGTTTCTTCCTATGTGATTTTAGTTCATCTGAGGCACCATTTGGTGTATGAAGTTCCTTCTTTGTAACTTCAACCAGGCATGAGGTCTGTAGGGTGTTTATGCTATACGAGCAAACAGAGCAACAGTTGCTCTGTCTTGGCTCTTCCAATTTGAAGAGAAAACACTTCATCCTATTATCTCACAGATTATATTCGAATGTCAGCAACTGTGTAGAGCTTCGTTTTCTTTTCATACTTGAAATATCATGCAAGATTAGCTCACGCTTCACCTTCAAACAATCAGTAAAGTGCAATGGCATTACGTAACAAGCAAATTAAAATTCAGGTCTATGACATAAAATTACATCTTCGAATATGAAGAGTTGTTGGAACAATAATATCTCTCCAGTACTCCAGAGTAGAGCTCCTATAACAATTTTACAAATTACAGAAAACTACATAGACATGCAGGAATAGGCAGCATAGAAACATCAAAATCACTCCATTGTTTTTTTCTTTCTACTAGCAGAAATTTCCCTGCTACTACAGAATGCATTTCAAGAAACAGTCCGCCCGTAGCACAGACAAGCAAGATAGAGGTTCTTCGCCCATTTATCCTGCATATAGAGGTAAATCCAGATCTTAGAGTGCTTCCTGGATTGGTACAACGACCAATTCTTATATAAAAAATTAAGTTTTTTGTACTAATCCAAACAAAAGGAATGCTGTGTCTAGAATTACAGAGTGAGATGAGAGGAATAAGCATGAATGAAGCTACATAACACACAGAAACGCCAATCATATATTTGAGAAATTAGACCCAAAAACATATTTTCCCCAAGATTTGTCAGCGCGGTATCCACACAAGGCCACCAAAACCAGAGGAATTATAGTATTTGGTTTTATATTGTGTCCAAGGTCTTTCTCTTAACTAGTGGGGATTACTGTAGCACATATATTATATCAATTCTTGCACTTCATATGTACCTTAACATGTGTGCTGGGAAATTGAGAAGTCCGCAAAGTTTCCTGAGTTTCATCTCCTGGCTTGCGTCTGGGGACACTCAAGATAAGGGCAGCTTGATCAAATGTGGCAGCGGTGGATGTAATTCTGTAGCCATTGTCCCACCTCCTGTGAATTCCCTCACTTGGATATAGAAAATCAAGTTCCACCACCTATTAAATCAATGACAAAAGTAGGTAAAGAGTAAGTGATTAGGCAAGAGACAGAGAGAAATAAGCATTGAACGAGAATTAAATACAAATGGCACCATCCTTGTCATATCTTCCGTGAGGAAGGCCTCAATAACTGTGAATTTTGATCAAGAAAAGGCCGGCAAGAACCAATAATGTAATTCTGTACACTAGAAATCAACAGTTTATGAAATTCAAGGTAAAAAGTATGACCTGGTCACTAAAGCCAGCATTTCGAGACATGACAATACCCCATCGAGTTGCAGCAGTGGCCATTGACGTCACATGAAATCCTTCCTTCCACTTCTTATTTATCCACTTAAAGGGAAAGGAGTCACTGACCTTGTATGACTGTTGAGTGTACTGAGTACCTGCACAAATTAACACATGAATTATGTATTAACACTAATTTTCTCCAGAGGTTAAGCTGGACAAAAATCAGCACTTGTTAATGCAAAAACGACTTCTTCAAGGTAAACAACATACTAGACAATTGGCATATGAAATGTAGTCACTATAACAAACTCTCAATTCTCTTGTGCATGACAAATATATACATTATGGACATTTGATTTTGTAATGTTAGCAGACCTTTGGACATCACTACAAGGGAGCTGCCATTGTTTGCACCAGCAATAGAACTGATATAGAAGTTCTTCTCCCACTGCTCCATAATCCATTCCTATAACATTGGACAATAATTTCATCTTGTTAATAAGATGTAATTAGTGTGATTAGACTGAAAATCTATACATATCATGTGCAGCAGAGATTCACCTTGTGTAAGAAAAAAGGAGATAATTCAAAAACTTGTTGTGTAAAACCAGTTCCAGCATCCATAATTAATGCCCAAAGATTTGAACAAGAAGCCACACAACTTATAAGCAACCCATCTTTAACTCCCCTATCCACATGTTGCGCCAACCTTCCATCAGCAACATTATAATGGTACCTGAAAAACACAAAAGTGCACCATAAAAATTAAAATATAAAAACAGATGATTCATTCCTTACACTCTGCAGAACACACAAATGCAGCAACACTTTTACCTAAGAACAGGTAAGAAGAAATGAGAAGTAAAAGGTGCTGAACTATATACTAGAATTGAAAAATTAGGAAGGCAAAAAATCTCAGAAAAGAAGACAAGAACAGTTCAATCATGATCCAAGCTGCTTTTGAGTCACCTTTTCCACAAATTATCAAGTTGACACTAAACTGAAACCCATTTCACCATGACTAAGACTAAAACATGAAAGATGGAATGCATGGATCCCATACAAACCTAACAAATTACCTTCCTTTCCTATTACAGAAAAGAATAATCCAGCAGAGCAAATTGTAACTCCCGGAAGATAATGGATAGTTTTTTGATAAGTAACTCTTAGTGCAGTGCTCATTACAAATTAAGTATATGTGATTTGTTTTCTAGGGCAAGTGTGAGATTATGCATCCAAACATAACTATACCTCTGTTTCATTGGCAGCCTAGCATTGTAAATGGAAATCCATTGAGTAGCAGGAACTCCAAGACGAACCTTCTTCTTCGATTGACTATCATCATCTTCTTCAATATTCAACCTAGCACGTTTTTGACCAACTTGACAGATAATCTGCCAGTTGAGCAAATAGTTATTGAAGCCCATAAGGAATGGTACAGAGCAATATTGCGCAGATCACTGATGAAATTACCTTCTGAGCACCCTCAGTGTTTATTGGTCTTATAGCCGGATTTGGGGGAATCAAGCTTTCAAATAAAGAAATTAGCTTGGAATAGTTTGGCTCCTCATCAAACTTCATATTCACCACAACTTCAAGAAACTGTTTAAGAGGCGGCGGACAAAAGCAGCATAACATTTCTGGAGATGTCGCCATCTTCTTTTTGCAAACTAGGAAGGATTTGTTATCTCCCTGAGGTCATCAAGAAAGAAAAAGGAAAGAGACAAAGACATTAACACATTATTCTATTGAAAAGGAAATCCATGAGGATGCTCTACAAAATTGGTAAATGTCAGCATGTTACATAAAGTTTTAAACATATAAAAAAAATTGGCACCTGATAACCTTGCCATGGCAATCTGCCTCGATTCAGAAAGATAAGTGTATATGCCAGAGATTCTAGGTCATCTCTCCTACTTGCAGTCCTTCCTAAATGAGCATGAACACTGGCATATCGAACAGTTCCCCTACAGATATTGAATAGGAAATATATGATGAATATTCTTCAAGGAGTTAAATTGGACAATTGCCCACAAGGGCATTGACTACCATTCTCACCTGAACATATCAGGACGTTGATCATATTCAACATGCTGTCCATTGCCACTGTCTTTCCACTTTGTTGCTGCAATGATAAGCATCCATGAGGCAAAAAAGTGTAACTCAGGGCACAGGAAATGCACCAGGAATTAATTTGAATGCAGTCACCTAATCCGAGATCAACAAGAAATAACTTCTTTTCCTGTGGTGTAGCCGGTTGGCCAAGTAAAAAGTTCTCTGGCTTTACATCCCCATGCACATATCTAAAATCACGAAAAAAATGAAGAATAATCAGTAGCAAAAATGAAAAGAATCATCATTGAAGCTAGAATTGAATGTTTCAATTTCTAAAGTTCCCCAAGACTAAACTATAATAGAGAAAAAGCATTCTGATTGCATACCCTCTTGCATGCATCTTCTCTAGGATTGACAATGACTCCACTGCAATACAAGCCACCATTTCTGTAGACATTCTGTATTCCAAAAGGAGATAAACATGAACGACACACAAGAAATCATATCGAGAGATTGAAAATTATAGAAAAGAAACAGAGATACAAAACAACTTGACAATCTCAGAATAAAATTGGAACATATTTTCCATGGCAAGTTAATTTAACAGCAAATATACGGAAACATAAAAGTATATCACTTTAGCATCATTCAGGGGTGTACAAACAGATATTAGTGCACATTTACTCACGCCTGGCCAGAGGTATTCCATACATCCCAAAGACTTGGCCCAAGCATGTCCATAACCTGAAAAGCATAAACATTAGGAAAATGAACAAGTTATAAGCAAAATGTAGAAGAACCAAGTTCATAACTCATACCATGACATAGTAATCTCCTTGCCTTCCTTTATAGTGTACCCTAGGCACCCCATGGCTACCACCAAGAGCACTGAGAAATAAAAGTGTAAGGTTAATTAATTAAATTGTGATCCCAAATTAAAAAAAAAAAGGAAATTGCCATACAAGATACAAGTAAAACAAAAGCACTTACTTGTACACCTGCCATTCATAGGGAGGGCCATAATTGCAGCCTTTGCTGTTTCTATGCTCAAATTTCAGAGCTACCTAAAGAAGCACAAGTATGTGAAAGCGTGATAAAATATAACATGACAAAGATTAAATATCTAGGAATGCAGTCCAACTAACTTTACCTCCAAAGCTCCAGAACTCATAGGCCGGTCATTTCCAGCAGAAACGCGACGTCCGACAAAGACCTGACCAAACCCACCTTTACCCAACTTCCTTTCTATCTTATACAGAGGCGATCCTCCCACTTGAACCTTGGAAAAACCAAAAACAAATTTTATATAAATTTATAGAAAAAAAACATAAGTAATATTAGAGGCACAACATGCCTTAAGATCAACCAACATACTTGAAATGCAGCAAATTTTTATACAAGATAAACATTTACAAGTCTGCACAAATCAATACATTCACAAGAACAACCCACAAGAAAACATAATAGAAAAGGATGATTATTTTTGACATTCTGAACACCCGCTAACATATTTGCCCAGATTCATGTTATATCCAATAAATAGATCGTCTCCTCAAAATCAATGAAAAAGCTTCCAGCAAACCGCAAAAGGGGGAGGTTAACTGCCGCAACAAATGATTACCAATGGGATCCTGCCACGTCTGCTGTTCATGAAACTAACACCAAAACCTTAAATGTGATACCATTTTCAGCATAAATGGAACCCTTGAAGGTTATCTCACCACATCAACGAGTGATTTCCACTAAGTTTGGAATGATTTGGCTAACCTAAGGCCGTGTGTCATCACCTAATTGATGCATTGGGACAGCTCCATGCAATGACAATTCCACAATGACTATCACACAACTGAAACTCTACTGGCAGGAAACAATATTTAGCAGGCAAATAAGTTTCATAAATTCTGACTGAAAAACATTCACTTCCTCAGTCCCCCAAAAAGTGCCATCTTCTGGTAACTGAACCCCAATATAGATCACAATTCCCCTATACCCAAAATAAATTTGTGGAGGGAACTATAAAGCAAAACAAATGAGGGAATAAAAACTAAACGCAAGCCAGTATCCATAAGTTCCAACAAAGCCATGGTGAATCCCGCAGAGCCACTCCTAAAACTTGCTTCAATGCTGTGAAAATCTCATATATGCACCAGAAAAAAAATGAAATGAAGACAATGTTTATGCACAAAACAAAAGGGAATTCTAATGACATGAAAACGAATTTCACAGAACAAAAGAATTATTAGGAAAAAAAAAGAAGAGAGAGAACATCATCAAATAACACAGGTATATACCGTCTCGGGGAAAGGCGCAGTACTACCCTCTTCTTCTTGGCCAGGAGCTTTGTTAGCACTTACACCACCGCTATGATCACCCATGTCAGCAACCTTCTTATCCTCTTCTTCCTTTTTACCACCAATATCCAAATAAAAAGTTTTTCTTTTTCCTACTTTACCTTCCAAACCCAAAGTGCCACTACTCTCTTCTCCTTCTTCTCGCTCTGAAATCAAAACCACCTTTTTATCGTTCTTATCACAACCACCAACTTCTTCTCTCTCCTTCAATCTTCTTGTTTCTAATCTCGTCCTCGGCCTCCGCCTCTCCGGCGACAGTCCAGCGACGGCAGCACGTGTCTTCACGTAACTCCCCAGCTGCCGGTTCTGCGGCGCTAATTTCTTCGACGTGCGCCCTCTCCGTGCACCTCTGCGAAGCTCAGGCATCGCTCAAGCCCATGAACCTGGTTCCTTGAAAGCAAAAAGAAGCCTATGAGGGAACCGGTGCTTATCATTATAAAGAAACTTAGCAGGTCGGTTGCCTCCAAGAAGACAAATTTCCAAGAAAAAAATAAAACATAAATGAGTGCGATTCCGGGGTTGACTGGCTTCAAGAAGAAGAATTGTGAAACGATTTAGTTGAAATTGAGTAATTTAGGGTTAGGGTTCAGGAAGTAAAACGAAGAAAGAAAGCGAACGGAATCGAAGATCGTTCGATACTTCTCTGTAATGGAAAGAACAAAAACAGGTCATGAGAGAGAGAGAGAAATTAATAAGAGAAAGAGAGAGAAGAGCTTAGTAACGGAGGTCAAGAACGAAGAGAGGATGCCGATAGTAGCAGTCTAGATACCTTCTTGGGTGCCTACGTGGCTGCAAGTTGGGACCACTAGACAAAAATAGTGTAAGAAATGATATTTTGTAGATATTGCCACATCAGCATGCCGAACCATAATCAAATCTTAGAAATGAGAAAAGCTAAAGATTACGAATGTATAATAGATAATTAAATTGAGCCACGTGGAAATTGGTAATTCTTTTTTAAAATTAGCAATTTTTTAATTTTATAATTATAATCCAAAAATTAAAAAGTGATAACAAAATATTCAAAATTATAATTTTTTTAATTATAATCTCACTTTTGTTTCTTCTGTTAAGCGTGTTAATATAGCTTATCACCTGTTCAAAAACCCTAATTATTAATATACGTTGGTTAAAATTGGCACAACAAATATAAATTAACGAAACGATGTCGTTTAATCGCATAATTAAAATAATACTGTTGTTTTAAAAATATCCTAAATTAGTTCATTTTTTGACTCTCGCCTCCTTCGTTCAGCTTTAAATTAAGTTAACTCTTATTTTAATTATTTCCAACATGATTATAATTTGATTAATTTAAAATTTTATCAATATCATTTTAATTAGCTATAATAAAACTACTTAAAACTAATTTCATATTGTATAAATAAAGTTAAATGAATTCTTTTTAATTTAAACATAATTAATTTTGGATATGATTAAGTTCTTTTTATGTTTTTAATCTTAATTTATTTATTAAATTAAATAAGTTATTGAAAAAATAATTAATTTTCTATCATATGTGTAACGAAGTGAAGATTAGTGTGTATGCTAAATTCAAATCAAGTGATATTATTTATTAGAGGTTTTTTTGTAGTTATTATTTATTATCATTTTATTCATTAATATTTATTTATTTTAAATAAAATTTTTATATGTTATTATTACTAATTAATAAAAATTATTGATTAATAAGATTTATGTAAGAACAATAGGAAATATTCACTTTATCATTATAAAAATAGTTATTTTAATTTTTTTTGTGTCTAGTATTATGAAAAAAATATTTATGATATTATAAAATATAAACTTAATTTAATATTAAACAAATAATTTATTTAAATAATAATCAAATTTATTACAGATTCTCTTAATTATTAATTTAAGTCAGGCTTAAAATTAAAGTTGGAATATCATATTAATAATATTTGATTTAGTCATATTTGATGTTTATATTACATGTTTTTTTGTTTTTTAATTGAAATTTTAGAAAAATGATTTACTAAAAAATAAAAATTGAGGGTTTTTTTTTAATTCCTTAAATTATAAGAAAATTTTATGAATTTTACGCTTTTTAAGAATTTGTTCCTATATCTTGTAACAAAGCCCAATATCATGAATAGCCCAAAACTAAGCCCAATTGATTAAACGAAACAGTAACTGTCCCTC
Source organism: Erythroxylum baracoense (assembly GCA_025629805.1). NCBI lineage: Eukaryota > Viridiplantae > Streptophyta > Magnoliopsida > Malpighiales > Erythroxylaceae > Erythroxylum > Erythroxylum baracoense. The sequence goes on along the minus strand of JAOTAY010000003.1, from coordinate 413,686 downwards.
AAATTCCAACGTTCGCGGGTTGGCGGCTCACGCTCAAAATTCTGAAAATTTAGCTTTTCCCGCCCAAACACACACCCAACTAAGAGACAATAAAAATCCTCCACATAAACTCTTCATTTTCCCTCTTGTCTTCTCCCGATTCCTCAGCTGCTCACCTCAGCTAATGCACATGGCCGGCAAGAGGAATAACAAGACCAAGCCATCTACTGGTTCTCCTACTTCGTCTTCTTCTTCTAAGAAGTTGAAGAGAGAAGTTGTTGAGCCGGATCCTAGATTCGTCGGCAATCCGGTGCCGGAGGATGAGGCTAGACGTCGCTGGCCTAATCGGTACCAATCTAAGGTGCTTACTTGCCGATTTCATGTTAATTAAGCTCAAGATTGCTTCCGGTTATTTTTAGCTGTATTTTCAATTTAGGTTTTTACCTTACGAGTGAGATTGCCTGTGTTTTTCGTTAGGGGAAGAAGCAACAAGCCTCCTCTAAAAGCTCAGATCGGTAGGCTCGATGTTCTTGCTTTAGATATTTTACTACTACTGTTTCATTTTCCTATTCTTTTGCATTTCGGTAAATATGTTTTGTTGATTTGGATACAGTAAAGATGATTCGGATGAGATCATTCCAGCAAAGTGTCACTACTTGCAGGCTGAGGTTGATGGACACATTATTTACAATCTGTATGATGACGCTCATGTCAAGGCTAGTTCTATTTTTATTCTATCTAATTTACGTCAAATCATCCATAGATGCAAAACAGTTGGTCAATGTCTTGATATGACATAGTCTTTTGTTTCGTCTTTTTAGGCCGAGGATGGAGAGGATAGTTATATTTGTAGAATTGTAGAATTGTTTGAAGGGGTTGATGCGACACTCTATTTTACTGCTCAATGGTATTATAGGGCTAAAGATACTGTAAGTTTTTAAAGGAATGCTTTTTTTTTTAAAATTTTATTGTACCCTCTTTTTGTTTTATTTTTTTCTCATGGTTTATCTCTCTCTCTCTCTCTCTCTCTCTCTCTCTCTTTCCCCCAATTCACCAGGTTATTAAGGATGCTTATCCTTTGGAAAAGAAACGAGTGTTCTTTTCAGAGATCCAGAATGACAATCCATTAGATTGCCTTTTAGAGAAATTGAAAATTGTGAGACTGTCATTGAATGTATGCCCTATTATCCTTCTCTATACATGTCTCCCTCTCTTCCACAGCCTAAAGAGACAAAAGAACCCATGCAGTTGATGATATCTATATGCAATAATTAATATTGTAAGTTTGCATTGATAGGAGGATTTGGAGAACAAGAAGAAGGCGATTCATTCATGCAACTACTATTGTGACATGCAATATTTGCTTCCTTACTCCACTTTTGTTAATTTACCTCCAGGTTCGCATTCTTTTCAATCCATTTTGTCGAGCTAAGTTGTGTTTACCATGCAATCTGCATCATTTACCCAACTGGGCTTTGTTTAAAATTACAGATAACAGAAAAGCTAGCAGTGGGAGCTTGTCTACGATTTCAAGTGATAGTGATGTCAACATGGTTTGCTCTGATGATGCTGAAGTATGCCAAAATAGTAAGAACAAGTCAGAGGCATCATTGTTAGATTTATATTCTGGTTGTGGTGCCATGTCAACGGGCCTCTGCTTGGGCGCCAACATGTCGGGTCTCAATCTCGTCACTGTATGTGTTTGTCTTTTCTGAAACCTGGAATTTGGGCAATTAATTTGGGTTCGTAGTTCACTGGTTATTTTATAACTTGTAGAGATGGGCCGTTGACTTGAACAAATTTGCCTGTGAAAGCCTTAGTTTCAATCACCCTGAGAGTGAGGTAGCCTTTTCATCTATAAAATTTAATTCTAATTTCAACTTCTTATATGCTAATATTTAGAATAAATACCAATAAACATCAGGTGAGGAATGAATCTGCAGAAGATTTTTTATCACTGTTGAAAGAGTGGGAAAAACTCTGCATGAGGTTTTGCCTTGTTAGCAGTGGAGATACGAAGCTGGAGACATATCCTTTTGACACTGAAGATAGCGATGAAAATGAACAAGATCAAAGCGATGAAGATGAGGATGATGGCGAGATTTTTGAAGTTGAAAAGATAATTCAAATTTGCTATGGTGATCCAAAGGAGAAAGATGAACCAGGACTGTACTTCAAGGTATAAAAGTTTATAGTTAAAAACAGTCAATTTAGCAATACGAAGGCTTTGGTTGTTGAAGTTAGCAAAAACCTATATTTATATTATGTTTGGCGTTCATGGCCTTGTTTCTGCCATCTACTGTCTCCAAGTTGTACTCACCAACAGTGAAATGATCCTTATGTACTAGCTGTGATTCAATTGTTCCTTTCTTTTTCCCTATTTCCCTAAATGTTCAAGTGCCTTAGTTTTGCTCTTTAATTGTTCTGTATAGGTAAAATGGAAGAACTATGGGCCAGATTATGATTCCTGGGAACCGATTCAGGGCTTGGGGTAAGGCAACCAAACAGCATTATAAGTTGATTCTTTCTTCTTGGTGTTTTATCTTTGGTTTTTGAAATTCGTGTTTTACGAACAATACCTTTGGACCAGTAATTGTCGTGAGGCCATGGAGCAGTTTGTCAAAAACGGATACAGGTCAAGGATTCTGCCATTGCCAGTAAGTTTAGCTTGGATTTCCTCAACATGTGTCTACTTACATGTGTTGTTAATTGTCTTCTCTTTATGTATTTTGTAGGGTGATGTTGATGTGATTTGTGGTGGACCGCCATGTCAAGGCATTAGTGGGTTCAATCGTTTTAGGAACAAAAACAATCCTCTTGAAGACGAGAAGAATAAGCAGCTGATAGTGTTTATGGACATTGTGAATTACCTTCAACCCAAGTTTGTGTTGATGGAGAATGTTGTAGATATCTTGAAATTTGCTGGTGGGTTTTTGGGGCGATATGCGTTGGGTCGACTAATTGAAATGAATTATCAAACTCGGCTTGGAATGATGGCAGCTGGGGCTTACGGCCTTCCTCAGTTTAGAATGCGTGCTTTTTTATGGGGTGCACAAGCCACAGAGGTAACTTGGCTTCTCTTGCTGGGCTCTTTCCGTTTCATTTGGTTCTTTTACTGATCTTACTATTCTTGCAGAAATTGCCTCAATACCCACTTCCAACACATGATGTCATTGTCAGAGGTGTTGTACCGGTGGAATTTGAGGTATGATGAAGACAAATAAAAAATGCCACAAGTTAATATGTGTTTAATGATTTCACAGCTGATAATTAGATGAGAATGTCAAAGGTTTCCTGCTCTCTTTAGTATATTGATTTTGTACCTATCTCTTTTGATCTTTTAGGGTCACACTGTTGCGTTTGACGAGGGGTCAAATGTTGAATTGGAGAGAAAGCTTCTGTTAGAGGATGCAATATCTGATCTCCCAAGTGTATGTTGATTTAGATT
>JAOTAY010000003.1:389561-399595 GCA_025629805.1 Erythroxylum baracoense | reverse complement strand
TGTATAATTATTATTAGTAATAAAATATTTATTTTATTTTAAAAATAAAAAATAATAAAATAATAAAAGTTAAAAAAACAACAAATTAAAAAAATTTGAAAAAAGAGGCGGGAGAGAGACGAAGGGGGGTTGTTTAAAATTTTTTATTTTTTTAATTTAAAATTTAAAAATTTTACAAATTAGTCCTTATATTTTTTAAAATTTCCAGTACCACTCTGTATTTGACCGGTATTTACAATATCGGCCAGTACCAATCGGTATTGGCCGGTACCGACCAGTATTTGAATCCGATACCCAAATTCAAATTCATGTACCGTTTTCTGACCGGTACGGTACGGAATCCAAATAATTGGTAATCACACTCAACTTGCAAGCGGAATATAATTGCATTAGGCTCACGCGTGAACAGATAATATACAACTCATTGTTTTCCTTTCTAAGCTAACATATTATATACACCAAGCTTTTTCACTTCAATAATAATAACACCAACAGTGATCTTCAAATGGTTTCCTTCTTTTTTTTTTCCGCTTTATCTTCACTTCTTATTCATTATATATACTCATATATAAGCATATCAATGAACCGGGAGATCCGTGGCTCGGGTTATAACTCGCCTACTAATTTTTTAAAATAAAAAATATAAAATAAAGTTATTTTTAAAAAAATGAGCAGCCAATTCGGGCCAAGCCGAAAAGCTGAGCTATAATTACCATGCCTACTGATATTCTTTGGACATTTGGTCTTGGGGATTGCTTTCAGAAGACGACGGCCCAAGCCCTGGATTGGAAGTGGAATCATTACCTCAGTCAGTGCGGTTGGTACGAGATTAGGCCAACTAAGACCACTTAAATAGCACAATTGGTTTGTATCAATTAATTTATTAAAATTATATAATTTATAATTTACATACACACTCCAAAATAGTGCGTGACCACCATTTTACTATTATAGAAAAAGTTCTAATTTGCCCCCGGCATAGTTCAACTGACAAAGGTTTAGGTAGTGTAGTGCCTGCTATACTAGTGACCTGCAAGGTGGGAGTTCGAATCTTAGGAGCAACCTTTAAAATTTGGGTCTCTTATATGGTGAGATCAGTGGGTAAGCCAAAGTTCCTGGTCAGTTGAAGCACATCCCGTAATTTACATCCTCCACCAATCCTAAAAGTACGAAAAGTGGGGGCTGCTAATGCTGGAGTTCTAAATTTTTTCTTTTTTAAAAGGACCACTTTGAATTCTACTCATGAGCACTAAGAACCCTCTTTAATGTCTATATTATGTTGTTGCAACGGTTTGACTTGTTGACTTTTTTATTGTGAAAGTTGGAGGGTTTGGTTGGAGTAGAAAATAATGAAGAGGTTAGTTGAGGTTGGCTATTGATTCTTCATCGCCTTGATAAAGCTGTGTGTAGTTACAGAAATGGAAGCCATGGCTAGAAAATTATTGCTTCAAGTTATGGCTTCCCACTTCATCATTCTAGCCCTCCTCTCTTCATCTGCCATAACTCAACTCTCCGCATCAAGTAGCCATGAATACGTTGAGACCTTAGACCCCAAGCTCATGGGGCTAAAAGAAGAGAAGCTCACACATTTCAAGTTCTACCTCCATGACATCTACAGTGGGAAACAGCCATCTGCTATTCCCGTAGTGGCCTCACCCTTGAATACTACTAGTGGGTTTGGGTTCCTGAGCATGATCGACGACCCTTTAACGGTAGGACATCAGACGAGCTCGAAACTGGCAGGGAGAGCACAAGGGTTTTACGGGCAGGCCTCGCAGGAAGGAGCTGGTTTGATAATGGTGATGAACTTCGTGTTCACTGAAGGTAAGTACAACGGAAGCACCATAGCCATACTTGGGAAGAACGCGGTCATGTCAAAGGTCAGAGAGATGCCGGTGGTGGGTGGCAGCGGGGTTTTCCGGTTTGCTCGAGGGTATGTTCAGGCTAGTACTTACAGTTTCAATCAAACTAGTGGAGATGCTATTGTTGGGTATGATGTTTATGTCTTGCACTATTGATGCTTTTATATTCCATTAGTTTCTCTATTATTGTTGAATAATTCAATGGAATTTGAGATATTTAACTGTCTGATCATGATATTTTAAAAGAAAACTTGATCATGGGACTATCTCCATAGTTCATAAAACGAAACTTCTACTTAATACATTAGAAAAAAAAGGGCATAAAAAGAAGGAATCCACTATCGTATAAGAGACATAAAAAGGGCTATAAGAAAAGGAAAAAACGGACACAAGCATATGAATATGAATATTACACATAAAATATCAGGAAAGTTAATGGCTTTTGTTGCTCTTGTCTCGAGCAAAGCAATGACTCGTGCACAAGCTTCGGTAGAGGAGCTCTCAATCAGCGTTACATGGAAAGAATAAAAGCAACACCTTCGCAGTGAAGGAAAGTACCAATGCACGTCCTATTTAGGAAACTCTTCTTTGACCTTTTAACCATTTTAATGGCTGCTGCTTTACTTTACATCTTGAAAGAATTGCTTTTTCTTTCTTCTTTTCGTATGGACTTTTATCCAAAGTGAGTAAAAAAATGGTTTGGAAAGACTCGTGCAAAGAAAGAATGATTGTTCTGCGCCATATAAGTTGAGTGAAGGCACAACACTTACTGAATAATTTGTTCGTAGTTTATTCTTAAACACCCTGTAAAGTCAAGACTCATCATGAGAAGTTAGGTTAATGAAATTTGGTAAAAAGAAAAAACAAGAAGACCGATATATATTTTGCCTTAATCTAGAGTTCAGAACAGAGCCACCATAGAGTAAAAGAAAGTTACGCTCAAGTGGAAGAAAAGGAGAAGCATATTGAATCATTTTGTTATTTGATCACTTGGAAGGCTCATCCTCAAGAATCACTATCCCCAATGAACAAAAAAGGGCTTTGGACCATGGAATTTATGAGTCATATTAATGTGCCCATGGTCCCTTCAAGGAATATTATGAAGGGTATAGAAGATATAAATTTTTCATTCATTTTTTAAAAATATTTTTGGCATTAAAATATTAATAAATATTTGCATATTTAATCAAATTCATTATTAAAATTGAATAAGGGTTGTAATTAAAACTCTAACATGTATTTCATTGATAATTACATAATGAAATTCAGTAAAAGATATTTTGATATTTTTAATGACACAAGATGTTTTAAAATGATTTAAAATAATAAAAATATTTTTAAAATAAATAAAATTTAACGTTTCAAAAACTAGACCGAAAGTTAAATCGGTAAGATAAGAGGTTTAATGTTTAAAATGTTTAGCTAATATTAGACCGTCATAAAACTGATTAGAAGTTAAATAAAATTAAAGAATTTAAAATATGATTGAAAAAGTTTGTCCTTGTCTATAATATTTAAAGTTGAATTAAAAAAAGAGATTATTAAATGAAAATTAATTGATTTATTTTAGTTTTCAAAAATTATTGATTTACAAAAATTTATCAATTAATTAATAAATTGATTACTTTTTAACAAAAAGAGTTATTAAAGTAAATCGAACAGAAAAGTTAAAAACTAAACTAAAAAGTTAAATAATTTTGACGAATCGGATAGATTTTTTAATTGTTGAAAAAAAAATCTACCCGATTAAAGTTATAAGAAACAGTTAGAGAAGCGGATCGTTTTTAGAATATCTATTTGTTTCTTATAAGATTGAGAGATATTTAACTATTTGATCATATTCGACAGCTAATAATTTATTTGATAATCAGCTGATTAAGTTGGCAGTTTAAACTCAATCATAATTACAATCCATTTTACAAGTGGAGCTACATTAGCTCTAGTAGGACAAATTAAGAAAAAATAAATTAAAATTAATTATAAACTAATAAAGATTCAATTAACGTTAGTATAAATATTCAAAATTAGTTCTAAAATTTCGCCTTACATTTGAGAACTTTATGCGGTAGCATGAATGTTTTAAAAATCGGATCAAACATCTAAATGGTCAAAGAAAAGGTTTAAGGTTTAAAGGTTCAACTAATATTAAATCGTTATAAAACCAATATATAATAAATAAGAAGTAAAAATTATAAAAATAAATAAAAATATAGTATAAAATAATATATTTTATTGAAATAAAACGAACCAATAATGCCTATTAATATATAATAAACTAATAATAAATCTATTAATTTAAACTATGATAGAATCTAAAATAAAATTTAAAATAAAAATAAAAATTGCATTTCTATATTATCATTTATTTAAAGATTTATCAAAGTAAAAATATGTTTAAAGAAAGTCAATAGAAAGGACTCCAACTTTATTCTAACTTATTTTTTAATGTCTTTTAAACATACTTCTTTATAGTTTAAATATTATTTTAAACATATTTTAAAATTACTTATATATACTAATTAATAATTCAATTTATTAAACAAATTCGTGACAAAGTTTAACTAAAAAGAGAAGGATATTTGACACCTTACTTAAAGATAAGGTATCATCAATCGAAGTTTCGTAGTGCAATTTTAAGAGGAATTCAAAAAGTTTTTAATCGAGCTCATTCATCGTTGAAAAGTTGTATTGAGAGAGTTTTTAGTGTTCTTAAGGCTTGTGATAGAAGATATTGAAGAAAATGCCTAAGTATTCACTGATGAATCAAAATAGAATAATTTGTATAACTTTTGTGTTGTATAACTATATTAGAAGAAACACAATTGACAACTCAACTTTCAACATCATCAATCAAGATCCTAAATTTATACCTCTAGATGTATTTGAAGATGCTGAAGTTAACTCTACACAAAAAGGCGATGAAGAACCGAGAACTCGAGAAATAAAAACTATTCATGATAATATTGCTTTTAGTTTAATAGCAATTAGATGTCGTTCTTAGATTATTTTAATTTTTTGCTTTAAATGATGATGTTGACTTCTTTAACTCTATCTAAATTCTTATAAGAATATTCAAAAAAAATTAAAATATTATACTCATGTTTTTGTAAATCTTTTTTTTAAGTCATGCCTCATAAGTCATTTTACACATAAATAATTAATTTTAATAAATATTTTTAAATAAACAGTTGATGATATTTGCTGTACAAATCAGCTATATTAATTCGTTGTTAGCTAACCGCTGATTGAATCAGCTAACAACTAATGCAATCCGTTAATTACCAAACATGGCCTTAAAAATTAAACCGGTTTGACCGGAATAAATAGGAACCGACAAGATTTTTGATTCAGTTTTTGTTTATAGCCTCCTATGAGGAAAAACATGCAAGTTAAGTATTAAACCGGTCGGTTTTCTTGAACAACGAAGAAACAAAAATTTGAAAAGAAATTACACATAAAAGGAGAAAATAAATGTTTTATTTATTGGTTTTTCTCAAGAATCCACTTATGTATTAATTAAGTATTTTACAAGCTTTCTCTTTCTTAAGACAATGTATACTTCTTACTTTAATTCTTTATTACCTTTAAAAGTCTTTTCATATATTTTTTTACTTTCAAAGAATTCATTGTTTTTTTCATTTCAATTCTCTCACACATTCTAACAAATACATTATATTTTTGAAAATTTATATTACTTATTTATCTTTTTATATTTTAATTAAAATTTTTGTTTTAAATTATCATTGTTTAAAATGAATTACTAATTTTTTCCTTAAAAAATATTAAATTTGTTTAATCTTAATAATAAATTATATTTGTCAAAATTTATGTTCCTTATTTATCTCATTATACTTTAATTGAAAATTTTTAAATTATTATTGTTAAAAACTAATTATAATACTTCAACTTTTAGAAGTGTTTAAATAACTGATAATATAGAAATAAAATTATTATTATTATTATATAAATTTTATGTTAGATTCAACTTAACTTAAATCATTAGATTTGTTATTAGTTTATTATATATTAATAGGCATTATTATTAAATCTAACATAAAATTTAGTAGACATTTTATGCTTCTTAATTATTAATATATGAATAATAAAATAAAATTAGAAGTACCTATATTAGAAGATATACTCAAAAAGTTATATAATATCATTAAGGTATCCTAATAAATTTATTAAAAAGATCAATAAAAACTAATTATTTATAAAATTATATAAGAACGATCGTGTCATAAATCAAAAATTAGAAATAATTAATTTTAAACGTGCACGAGAGAATTTCAAGATTCTATCTTGATTTAATGCCAGGATCGTGTTAGATTCGCTTGCAAGAAACATATATGCTTAATTAAATTAGAAATACATCCTCTCCAATCTGTATAAATACATATGTTTGCAAGTGAGTCCCAGACATATCAAGCGTTACAATGGCTAAATTGCAATCTCTCATGGCATTTCAATGGCAACTCGTAGTTTTCAATTACATTTCTTTCTTTTTCATCACTCAATTCTCTTATGCACTGAGTTACGATTATGTCAAAACCCTGGATCCTAAGTTCTTGGAGCTACCTGAGCAAAAGCTTACTCATTTTCACTTTTATTTCCATGACACCTATAGTGGAAGCAACCCTACGGTGGTCCAAATTGTGCCACCACCTTCCAATACATCGACCACCTTGTTTGGCCTGGTAAGTGTGATGGATGACCCTTTAACTGAGGGACCAAACTTGAGCTCCAGGATGATCGGAAAGGCACAAGGTTTCTACGGATCATCATCACAAGAAGAAGTTAGCTTTATACTTGCAATGAATTGTGTGTTCACTGAAGAGAGGTATAATGGCAGCACCATAACCATACTTGGCAGGGATCCGGTGTTGTCCGAGGTCCGGGAGATGCCGGTGATTGGTGGCACCGGGCTTTTTCGGTTTGCTGGTGGGTTTGCTCAGGCAAGCACTTATTCTGTAAATCTAACAACAGGAGACGCCATTGTTGAGTACAATGTCTATGTTTTGCATTACTAATGCTTCTTGGCATGAACTCTGGGTCAACCTTATTACATACAGACCACAATTGTTATTAGAAATGCTACATTATGTTCGTTATGTCTTTGAATTTTTTATAAGATCCAAAACAATTTTTGAAAGAAAAAAAAGTACCTGCCAATTAAGAGGGTCAAAGGTATGCAATATCTATTTACTAAAACAATTATTATTTTGCTTTAGTTTATTGATTTCGTTATAGCTAGACAGTTTTCATTGAAAATATATAATATCTACGGACCGTATATTTTCACTTTTGTTTTTCTGTTATAATTTTTAATTTTAATTTTTGGTTTATGTTTTCTATTGAAAAAATAAAAATATGTTTGGTTAAGATTTGTAACATAAAAATGAAAACAAAAATCTGTTTGGTTTGGATTTGTAATAAAAACTAAAAATAAAAACATAATTGCAATGTATAGTATTGATAAACGATAAATAGGAAAACTAGTAACGTAGAAATGCAAAGATAAAAAACTAGAAACGAAGAAACCAAAAGCACAAAAAGTAGAAAAATAAAAGCAAAAATGAAAATTAATTTATTTATTTTAGTTTTTAAGAATTTATCAATCTACGAAAAATCGATAGATTAATTAATAAAATGATCGATTTTTAACAATAAGAGTTATTAAAATAAATTGAACTAAAAAGTTTGCGAGTTCAAATTTTTTACGATTAAACCAATTGAGTTTTTTAGTTATTGAATATATCGCATACTAAAAATTAAAACTTTATTCAATTTTAAACCTACACGAGTAGCTTTATAGGGCTGGCAAAAAATCGGTTTTAAACCAAATCAGTTTCAGACAATTCGGACAAAGGTAAAAATTCCATGACTCTAAACTAGTTTGAAACCAAAATGTTTTTTACCAAGCTGACCTAGAACCGAACCCGATTGAAAAACACCCAACTCGGTTCGAAACTAGTTTGTCCGATTTTAACTAATAACAAAGGGTCATTAAATTGCACCTTCTTCTTCCTATCTCCTTTTCTCTATAAACCAATCAAAAAACTATAGCAAAGAAAGATAAATTATGATTGTCTAGTTGAAGTTCAAACCAAACAAATAGTAAGTTTACAACCAAATTCAAAAAAACAAAAATACAACCACCAACTTTAAAGTCTCCAACCAAATTATAGCAAGAAAGCACAAAAAGTACACCAAATCTAAAACCAATAAACCACATTGTTCATACTACGTACAAATTCAAACCAAATAAAATATGTAAGAAATAACGAATCCTTTTTCATCAAACTCTTCATATCCCACTTTTCATATCCCAAAGACTCAAAAAAAGATGACACAAGTTAGGTAACATGTATATAACAATCAAAACTTAATACAATAAATTAGAGTAAAGTAATGATTTTTTTGAAACAATAATTTTTTTGCCTTCTTTAAATTCGGATCGGATAATTTTAATCAGTTTTAAATGTTCAATGCTAATCAATTTTAAAAATTAGAACATTTTGTACGATTAGGTCAACCCGGATCCAGATTTGATTTTAATTCGGACAAAAATCGGTCAATTTGGTTTAAATTCGGTCAAAAAAATTCTAACTCATATCTGATTTTTTCTAGATTGGACAGGGTCGAGTTATCGATTCAAACGAAATTTTGCCAGGCCTATAGCATTATGATTCAATCCTGATTTAATGTTAGATTTGCTTGAAAGAAGCATATTATTTCAAACTAAACTGGAATCTACTTAGTTATTTTCCAATTTACTTAACCCCCAATTAAAGTTGCTCATATTCAGAGTCTTTCCGAAGATTTTCTGTTAGGTTAAGATGTAATGGAGAACCCACTAATGCTTATTTTATTGTTGGAAGTACGATAAAATAGATTAATATTAAGTTCAGTTTCTCACTTTCTTATGCTTCATCTAATGCGAGGAAAGTGATACATCAACTAATTAATACTAGAATAACAATTATTTGAGTTAAGTTTGGATCATTTAAAATAATATTACTTTGATGAAGACATTTGAGCTGTTCGTGTTAGGCTTAAACCGGCTCTCTCAATTCGCAATTCGGTCAACTCGAATCTAATATATTGATTTCTAACCTAACATACACCAACCGGAACTTGAACGAACTTGTAAACATAATTCATTATCCTCTATATATATATATGCTTAGATGATGAGAGTAAGATTATAGTGAGTTCATGGCTAGAATTCTTCTCAACTTGGCTACCCAGTTGATCACTATCTCTTTTCTTTCTTCATTTTCCCTGATTTTGGTCACAAGTGAAGATCACAGTTATGTTAGGATCGTTGACAAGAAGGAACTAGGTCTCAAGAAACAAAAACTTAGCCATTTTCGTGTGTATTGGCATGACATTCTAAGTGGAAGCAACCCAACGGCAGTCAGGATTGTGCCACCACCCTCCAACTCATCGGCGACGAGTTTTGGTTTCTTGGCCATGATCGATGATCCATTAACGGAAGGGCCTGACTTGACTTCCAAAATGGTTGGAAGAGCACAAGGGTTTTATGGATCAGCAGCACAAGAAGAAATTCGCCTGATACTGGCAATGAACTTCGTGTTCACAGAAGGGAAGTTCAATGGCAGCAGTATAACAATTCTTGGAAGTAACAAGGTTTCCTTGAATATCAGAGAGATGCCGGTGATCGGAGGGACTGGGATTTTCCGGCTGACGAGGGGATATGTTCAGGCCAGTACTTATTATTTTAACCGGAGTTCTGGAGATACCACGGTGGAGTACAATATCTATGTTTTGCATTATTGAAACTAAGGATGTCAAAGTCCGGTTGACCCGATTTAAATGCTTATTGTAATAAAAATATAGTCGGGACTACTAAGTTAAAGATACTTGTCATCCTTAATTAATTATGTAAATTGTGTAGCATATTCCTATTGTCTTCGAGGAATTTCTAGTTTAAGTTACAAATTGTGAATACTAACTTTTAGGATTATTCCCTCAAGTTTGCGTCTGATCTGAAATTCGGTTGAACCAAAACTAAACTAACCTGTTGACTTCAGGTTAGAAATGAACCGGATTACTGTACCAAACCAAATTGGAGAATGAAGAGAGAGAGGCTCTAACATCTCTCTAAAGCCCTTCCTTTCATTTCTTTTAAGCTCCTTGCCTTCTAGG
>JAOTAY010000003.1:367009-381945 GCA_025629805.1 Erythroxylum baracoense | reverse complement strand
AGAGGTCAGGCTATGGGTACAATGAAAAAATGGGCAGAGGACACGGTTGGTATGGTTGCTATTTTGGATACCCTCCTTGTGAAGTTTATGGTGGAGGCTTTCTTGGAGCTGCTACGGCTTTTTATGGTGACTATGGTGTCTGTGGTTACCGATTATGTTTTGAAGGACTGGTAATGTATGCTGTAGTAGATATGGAGGCATTGGTTTTTGTCTACCTGGTTTGAACGGTGCTGTTGGCGGATATCTGGGTGGTAGAGGACATGGAAGGCGAACTGATAGAGGGAATGTTCGCAGTGCCAATAAAATCAGGAATAGGCTAACTGTTAACGCTGTCCATGGCAATGAAAAGGAATATGAAGTTACTTTTAATATGGGCAATGAAAGGCATCATCAACAGAGTTTTAGCTTGGTTTAGGTGAGCAGTGGCAGTTGATAACCTGCTGAAATTAAACTGCTGAAATGAATAAATACTTATGTGTTTAGGATTGCTACTTTGGTAATTGTTAAAACGTGAAAATATGTGTTTAGCAAGTGCAGTTGCGGCTGCTGAAAAGAAATAAAATGACTAAAAAACCCATTGATTTAATAAATTATTAATTGTTGTATAAATAATTAAAAAAATATTATTGGTCATATAAATTTTAAATTATAAATAATAAAATATTAAATTAAAAATAAGAAAATATAAATAAAATAAATTTAGTAAATAAAATATTTTATAAAAATATATTATTAATTATATAAATTTAAATTTTTAAATAATAAAATATTAACTTAAAATAAGAAAAATATAAATAAAATAAATTTAATAAATAAAATATTTCATAAAAATATATTATTAGTCATATAAATTTAAATTATAAATAAGAAAATATTAGTTGATAGAAAAATAATAATTATCAGAAGCTTAGTAATGGAAAGTAAAATTTTTACCACAGAAGTACTTTCCTACTACAACTCTCTTTCTACTTATCGATTTTTGCAGTGGCACCGCACTTTCCTCCAACCTCCACTTGTTTACCCGCAGATCCAAACATTTAATCGTGTTTGAAAACTACGGTAGGTAAGTACTTATCCCCACCGTACCGTAGATCCAAACGCGGCATAAGAGTGGTTTAACAACTCAGGAATATTTTAAACTTTGCTTTTCACTTTAGATTAACTAATTTTAAGATTAATTTTTTAACCATATATTTAATCTTTTTTAATTTTAACTATTATCATTAATATGATTGATTTTTTAATTATTGCATTTGCAGTAATTACAATGTTTGATTAATTTTTAAAAATTTAATTATTAAAAATAAAATATTTAAACTTAATGTAAAACTAAAAACTTAAACATTAATATTATAAATTTTGCACCGTCAATTTTTTTAAAATAATTTTTTAAATTTTAAAATATAAAATAACGTCTTTTTTAAAATCGGACCTCGGGTTGATCTAGGCTTTGACATCTCATAGGGCGGCCCAATTGAAAACATTTAAGTTTGAACTCATGAATCAGTCCATTGTCATCCCTATATAGATTGAAAAGTGCAACAAAATTAATTTGTTTGACTTATCGTACATTATAAAATTTTAATAATACTAAAAATGTTGAATTAAATTTGTAAATAAAAATTGAAGAATTAAATTTTAAAATGATATTTTTACAACTGTTATTATGTTCAAAAATTAAATATTTAATATTATTTTTAATAAATAAAATTATTGAGTAAAAATTAAAATATTTTTACTTTTAATTATATTTAAAAAGAAGTTTTAATTAAAATTTAACATTTAACAATTATTTTATAATTTTACAAAATAATCTAAAACAGTGAACACTAGTGATATATTCCTGGGTCAATTCCAGATGTTTACCGTTAATGGATCAGTCCTACCTGATATGGACCCTGCAATCAAATTGGAGCTCAGGCTAGCTACTGCGGATGGTTAAACGTCACAATGCTGCAGCCACACCAACTACTGATTCATTGGGAGGTAAATTCAAGATGTGGGTATTGTTACAAAGTGAATCAAATGTTTGATTGTTCTTTGTTTCATCAATAATCCGTTGAGTTTGATGTTTCTTTGCCAAGCTTACTGAATGCGAATTGGTTTGAAGGCATCTGCTGCAGCAGACAGATTGTTTCTATTGAGCGATAATGGATGAAAATTGAACGAGTTTCTTCTTCCACACCCCTTTTCTCTTTCTTTCTTTCTGCTTCTTCTGTCTTCTGAAAGCATCTGAACCTGTAAATTTGGACAACAGATACACAGGTATGTGAGATTGGATCATAAATATGTGGCCTCCTGACCTAGATGTTGACGTCCTACATGCAAAAGGACGGATTGTGATTGAATTACTGGCTTTGTGACTGCAATTTCCAGGTCAAGTTGTATGTGCTTGGAAATATCGACGTATATGTATTTAATGGAAAAATTGGGAAGTGGGGACCTAGACTGAAATTTCCAGGTCACGTTGCAGTAAAGGATGAGGATTTTATTAACTTCTTGTTTTCACACAACTTTTCACAATCACAAGTCACCGACAAGTTATGCAAGTTGGTGCCACGTTTTTCAAGGGAGGATATTTCCTGCACATGAGAGGAAGGAAACTTTGGGTAGACTTACTTGGAAGCTACTTGGAAGGCAACTTAAGGATGTATTATATATCAATCATACAACAATACCACCTTACTAAACACAATCATTCGACTCGTCAACTTGCTTTCATTGTTGTTGTTTTAGATCAAAAATTTCGTTCCAAGTAGCAAAGAATTATGGCTGCAGCGCTCATAGGAGGAGCATTTCTCTCTGCTTCCCTTCAGGTGTTGTTTGATAGGCTTGCTTCTCAGAAGGTTATAGACTTCTTCAAGGGAAGCAAGCTTAACAGTAAGCTGCTGGAGAAGTTGAAGATAATGATGATATCTGTTGAAGGAGTGCTTGATGATGCAGAGGAGAAGCAGATTACTCGGCGTGCTGTGAGGAAGTGGCTTGATGAGCTCAAAGATGCTTTCTACGAAGCCAACGACTTGCTGGATGAGATTGCTTATGCAGCTCTGAGATCGGAGATGGAAGCTAGACCACAAACCAGTATAGATAGAGTTTGGAGATTTTTCTCTTCCCAGGGTCCACTTGAGAAGGAGATAGAATCAAAGTTGGTGAAGATACTTGAAAAGCTTGAATATGTAGTTAATCAGAAGACCGCACTCGGTCTAAAAGAAGGTATTGGAGAACATCCATCATTCCAGAAGGTACCAACCACTTCTGTGATGGATGAATCTGGAGTTTATGGCAGGGATGAAGATAAAGAAGTCATAGTTCAGCTGCTGCTATCAGATGATGCTAATTGTAATAACCTGGGTCTTATTCCCATAGTGGGCATGGGTGGGATTGGTAAGACCACTCTTGCTCAACTTGTATACAATGATACCAGAGTAAAGGAGCAGTTTGATTTCAAAGCATGGATCTCTGTTTCAGAAGAATTTGATATTTTGAAGGTGACCAGGGACATTTTCAATGGGGTCATTTCAACAATGCATGACATCAATACTTTGGATCATTTTCAAGTTGCATTGAAGAATGAATTGAAGGACAAAATGTTTTTGCTAGTGCTTGATGATGTTTGGAATGACAATTATGAGCACTGGGACATTTTGCTAAAGCCTTTAAAGGTTGGGGCAAAAGGAAGTAAGATCATAATCACAACCCGCCTTCAAAGTGTGGCATCAGTCATGGAAGTCGTTCAAACTCATCATCTAAAGGAGTTATTGGATGAAGAATGTTGGCTCTTGTTTTCCAAACATGCATTTGATGGGAGGAGCTCTAGTGCATATCCAAACTTAGAAGAGATTGGCAGAGAAATAGCGAAAAAGTGCAACGGCTTACCTTTGGCTGCAAAATCGTTAGGGGGTCTCCTGCGCTTCAAACGAAAACCTGAAGAATGGGAGAGAGTTTTGAAGAACGATATTTGGAATTTACCAAAAGACAACATTCTTCCAGCCTTAAGATTGAGCTATCATTTTCTTCCATCTCCTTTGAAGCAATGCTTTGCATATTGTGCCATATTTCAGAAGGGGTATGTGTTTAAAAAGGAGGAGTTAGTACACTTATGGATGGGAGAGGGGTTTCTAGGACAACAAGGATTCAGCACGGAGAGGGAAGTCATTGGCGAGGAGTACTTTGATGATCTTGTGTCAAGGTCTTTTTTTAATCCAAACGGAGATGTATATCGGCAAGGCTTCATTATGCATGATCTCATCAATGACTTGGCTAGATCTATGGCTGGAGAATTTTGTTTCATATTCGACGATGACGATGATGATGATTTGTGCAATGTCACACCAAGAACGCGTCATCTGTCTTATATTCTAAGAAACAGCTTGCTGTCCAGCAACTTTGAAGGCATTACCAGTGCTCCACTACTGAGCACCTTCTTACCATCGGCATACCATAAAATTGATGAAACGGTAATTTATGATATACTTCCAAAACTTAAGCACTTACGAGTACTGTCCTTATTTCGGTATCGTAGCATATCAAAGTTACATAATTCAATCGGCAACTTAAAGCGTCTTCGATACTTGAATCTTTCTGGAACATCAATCCAAAATTTACCTGAATCTTTGTGTAGTTTGTATCTTTTAGAAATTTTATTTTTGGAGAGATGCTGGGAACTCGTTGAGTTACCACTAAACTTGGGAAATTTGGTAAACTTATGTCTACTTGATATTAGATCGACGAGCTTGCGAAAGATGCCACCACAAATGGGTAAATTAAGGAAGCTCCAAAAATTGAGCGATTTTGTGATTGGGAAGGAAAGTGGGTCTGGCATTCAAGAGTTGGAGAATCTTCAGCAACTGAGGGGAGGTCTTGTGATTAGAAATCTTCAAAATGTTATGGATGTAGCAGAAGTTTTAAGGGCCAACATCAAGGGTAAAATGCGCCTTAAGGAGTTGGAATTGGTTTGGAAGGGTGAAGTTGATGATTCACTGCATGCTAGACATCTGCTAGAGCAATTGGAACCTCCTGAAAATGTGGAAACTCTTACAATTAGTGGGTATGGGGGCACAAGATTTCCGGATTGGATTGATGGACGATCTCTTTTGTTAGGAGTAGTAACCTTGAAGCTCGATGGTTGTAGACATTGTTGCCAACTACCACCACTTGGGCAATTAGTGTACCTGAAAAACCTTTCAATTGTAGATTTTCCAGGAATTGTAACAATCGGTCCTGAGTTCTATGGCAGATGCACATCCATGAAAAAGCCATTTCAATGCCTCCAAATTTTGAGGTTTGAAAATATGCCCCAATGGCAGGAATGGATTTTGTGTGGAAATGAAGAGGAAGCTTTTCATCTCCTTATAGAGCTCTACATAATCAACTGTCCTGAGTTAAAACACACTCTACCTAAACACCTTCCTTTATTGACTACACTCCACATTCGGGGATGTGAGAAACTTGAGGCTTCACTCCCGAGGGTTCCAAGTATCCTTGAAATGAACTTACGGGATGATTTGCATGGTCTGGGTTTAGAGAATGGAAATTGCCTTTTAATTTATAGATTTCATAGTCCTCTGGTACAGAGAATAAAACAGTTGAGTTGTGGTCTGTTCAATACTTTACAAGATGTCTCAATTGGATATTGTGATTCCTTGAAGTGTTTTCCCTTAGAGTCCTTCTCTAACTTGATGCATCTAGACATTGAGGATTGTCCAAACTTTGAGACAACTTGCGGAAACAATATATCTCTCATATCATTGCGAATTACTCGGTGTCTGAATTTAAAGTCACTTCCCAATTTAGGACTAAGAACTCCTCATCTGCAAAGACTCCGGTTAGTGTATTGCTCAAATTTGGAATCATTGGCAGAGCCTTTGCACTCTCTTCAGTCCTTCCCTGAAGGAGGCTTCCCCTCAAAATTACAGTCACTTGAAATTGTTGGTTGCAGTAAACTCATTAATGGACGCAACCAGTGGAATATAAGTTGTCTCCCCTCTCTTTTGCACTTCGAGATAGGTGGCTATAGACATGTGGAATGCTTCCCTGAGGAGTCACTACTCCCACCCACTCTTACCTCTCTTGAAATCTGGGATTTTCAATATCTGAAGTCTCTCGAGTACAAGGGGTTTCAGCACCTCACTTGTCTTCAAAGTTTGTCCATTGGCAGATGTCCAGAGCTGCAATTGTTGCCAGAAGAGGGGCTCCCAACCTCCCTCACCTCGCTTCGCATAATGGACTTGCGAAACTTAGAATCTATTATTAACAGCAGGACTCAACAACTCACTAATCTCAAGGAGTTATGGATCGGCAATTGTCCTAAGCTGAAATCTGTGCCAGAAGAGGGGCTACCTTCCACTATTACCTCTCTTGAAATCGACGATTTTGCTGATTTAGAATCTCTCAACTCGGAAGGACTTCAAGATATCACTTCTCTTAAATATCTGAAGATCGTTAACTGCCACAAGCTCCAGTCCTTGCCAGAAGAGGGGCTACCCTCTTCCCTTTCTTATCTGTCTATCTGGGATAGTCCTTTACTGCAGAAAAGGTGCCTGAAGGACGGTGAAGATTGGCCTAAGATTTCTCATATCTCCAATATATATGTAGATCTTCTGGGGTATGACTGAGGTAATTCTACAAGTTCTGCTTTAAATTGGGGTTTTGTATATTTCAATCTTTTGATTCTGTCTTTCCCAACAAGATTTCTTAATCATTTGTGTTGCATAAACTTGATAAAATTTGATTAATTTAGAATCTAATTTAAACTTTTTCTAATAAATTGCCCCTTTTGCCTTTCTTTGATTTAAAAAGAAACCATAAAAGGTTTGCTTTTCCCCAGAAAGACTAGATCTTTCTCGGCCAGAACTGCAACTAATGTTTCCGTTCATGCTTCTTTGCTTGAAGCTCCAGTAAACTTAAAGAGGAAGTGCAGTGTTCCTTTGAATCTCACAAGCAGCGTCTTCTGAAAGCAATTCTTCTTTACTATCTAGCGAAGATCATTTCGCAGGCAGATTCCATCTCCCACGAGGTAATCATACCTTAAAGGATTCTCTAGCAGTTTGATTTAATGGAGTTTTTGTACTACCAATATGATGTTTTGGAACAACTAAGAGACGGGAATGTAAATTCATCAGAAGAAAAAAATTGAGGTTGGCGGATAAGATAATGCAATGACAACAAGTGGAATGATACTGTAAAGTGAAACAATGTCTTTCCAACTCTGCACAAGAACTCTTGCATGTTTTTTGAATCTTGTCTCGTAGAGACCACTAACACAGAGTTTAGGTTCTCTAGTCATTTTCACTCATGTGAAAGCTTTCGCATGAAGACGAAGCTACTTAGCCTAGCAAGTTATCATGCATAATGTCATCATAAGAAGAGTAAAACTTATATGTTATCTGCACTCAAATGTTATGCTAAAAATTTAACTAGGAACTTTATGTAGGAGAATGAAGTTATTAATTTATTGAACGAATCAGTTTAAGTCTCCAAACAACGGTTGCACCAACCATTTTTTCATGCTAGATTCGACTGGACTTCAGAATTGACATTGCCAAAAAACTAAGCCATCTTCACCAAACTTCCACACCTGCTTCATGAATCTTACCATGAAGTCGAAGATGCAATTTTTTCTTCTTCTTTCTCCTCTGTTTCTTGTCCAACTCGCTTGCTTCTTTTAGTCAGTTCTTTCCCTACAGTTGCTGCTTTCTGAGGAGAAACTAGCGTATCTGCAGATGAGAAAGTAGTGACTTGACGACTTCAAAGAAGCATGCTTTTTGCGAAGCTAAAGACTCAACTGGATGAGACTGCCTATGAAGTCCTGCACTAGTCTTTGAAGCTGAAACTCATACCGGTATGACCATGGTTCGGAGCTGGAAGCTTTCCTATTTTCATAGTCTTCAATATGAGAAGGACATGGAATCAAGGGTTGGAGGCGATCAATGAAAAGCTTGAATATCTGCACTTAATCAAAAAGAGGTCGTTACTTTGAACAAATTGATGGAAAAGTACAGGAGTTGTTGATAGCTAAACTAAACAGCCAAACCAAGACCAAGAAGTTGAAGGTATTTCCATGATTGGCACACACATTCATCAAATGTATCCTTGCCATCTTGCAGAAAGAGACAACCTAACCTTATCAGTCTTTTTTGGAAATGGCAAGCTACCAAGAAGAACTGAGGTATGCCCCGATTATGAACTTCCATCTCCTGCCAACCTGTGACTGATCAAGCATGATGAAATTGCTGTAGCTGCCATGAATCCCAAGTGCAAAGTACTGGCCAGAATAAAAGTAAGAGAGTTGGCGTTGCTTCTCTAGTGAAACTAAATTCTTCATGACGTGCAGAATGATCATCTCCTACCATGATTGTCACCTTACTATGCCCAAGGTCCTGATTCTCTGTAAACAACCAAGCAAATACGTTATTAAAAAAAAGATTCTAGTTACTTTGGAGTGCCGGTTTGGGCCTGAACAGAACAGGCTCGGATTTAATTAAAAAAAGATTTTATTTTTTACTTTTTATTTTAATTTTTTTTAAAAATTTTGACCTAGCTAAATTCGTGGTTCGTAAGCAGTTTCAATTTAAACCACATGATAATTCAAAAGAAAATTCTACAAAGTAAACGATTAGCAAAAGTTAAAATTATATTAAAGAAAAAGACTAAATATATCCATATTTAATTCACAATGTGAGATTTCACATTAGTTAGAAAGGAGAACGAAGTACGTCTTATAAGAGTACGGATACCTTTTTTTTATAGGTGTATTTTTTCAGGTATAGAAAGAGTAAAACCGTGAGAGCCTTGACCAGATGGGTAACCCAAAGCAGATAATATTTGTGAGCGAGTGATTTGGGCTATTACAAATAGTGTTAGAGCTGGTTCTCAACCTGTTATACCAATGAGAATACTGGGCCTCAAGAATGGTGGATTGTGAGATCTCACATCGATTAGAGAAGAGAACAAAGTACATCTTATAAGGATACAAATACCTCTTCCTCATAGACGCATTTTCCTGGATGCGAGGAGCAAAATTGTGGGCTTTGGCTCGATGGGCAATCCTAAATGGACAATATCTGTGAACGGATAGTCTGAGCTGTTATACATTGATAGTTATATATTTGAAATATGATTACTTATATGATATTCAAACATTATGTAAGGAATAAGATGTCATGTACTTATTCTAAATATCAAATTTTTATATTGCTTCATTAAACATAGTAATAAAATGTTAATAGGGATCTATTTTAAATGTGGGTTATCTAATTTTTAAAAATTTAAATACTTAATTAAAAATTTTAAAGTTGGAAAATGAAATAAAATTGTTTAAAAGATCATAATTTTGTGATTTATTATCCCTTATAAAATCTATTTTAGCTCATATTTAAATTTTATATTTCTATGTATGTATATATATATATTTGGAAGCAATTGCCAAGTTGAATGGTGTTGGTGGAGAATTTAATTTATAGAGAAACAAAGAAGTGAGTATTGAATAGAATCTCATCTAACACACTAATGCTTGATGGCACCACCAATTCCTTCACATGCATTATTCAAAGTACCGTTTTTGCCATTATTATTTATTCACATGCATTATTCCATTCCTTTTTTCCCCCTCATTATTAAGTTATTTAACATAATAAAAATTAATTAAAAGATTAAATACAGTATTAAATTATTTAACATAATACTTTTTTTAAATTATTATCAATCAAACATGTTCAGAATAAGCAATTAGGTTAAGCATACATAGAAGGTCGAACATGGCTCTTGCTTGCTTCCTTTGGTCCAAGTCATGTACAATAACTCATTAAGAAGCATTTACTGTTGATGTGGCGGTGACCCATTCTTGCCAGCTTCAGTGGATGGAGGAATTTAATGGTTGACATGAAAGAGGAATGGAGGTGCCTAATTCAATAGAAGATTAAGTTCTTAACTATAATGTGGTTAGTTGACAATGACTCCCAACTTCTCTACTACTACTACAAACAATGGAGGAACTAACTCAATGGCCTGTCACAGGTACTTTCTTCTTCTATTGTCATTTTCCAATCTTCAATTACACTTAGACATCACATACTCATAATTGCAAGATCGGATACAACCTCAAAGAAGATTATTGATGTGTTTTAAGACAACTCTTGACAAATTCAGTGCAGACAATGAGAAGATTCTAGACCAAGAAACAAATAATTTTATCTCCCAATATATAAAAAACTGTCACAGGGATTGAGCCTACATGTTGTCCCCACTCGCAAATGTTAGGCTAACTGAAAATCAAGAAATAGGGGACATCGATCAAACAGAGGACAATGATATTCCATTAGCAATAGACCATGTCCTAAATATCCTTGGTGCCTTTTGCATGCAATCCAAATCTGCAAAAAAGAAATCTATTAAGAAAAAAAAGAAAAATTCCAAATACCAGTAATGTTAAATGTACTTATAATTGTATCTTATTGTTAATGTCTGGTAAGCAGATAGTCATACTATCTTTCTTAGGTCGTTTGATTTTTTAGTCATTTTGCCATATAATGGTAGGATTAACACATTGAACTCGTTGTAACAGTGTTTTAGTTTTACTATAATTTAAATTCTTTTTAATTTTTCAAAAAAAAAGTTTGCCTTTCAGTTTCATTGAAGTGTTATCTTGAAATTATTTTTTGAGTGAAGAAGTTGAGAAAATAACGAAGAAATGTTTAAATTATAGGAAAACAATAGCAAATGCATCAATATGCACAAATGGGGGTGCTGGTCATTGCAACAATCTCATCCCTAATGATTCAAGTTGAGAACATCACCAAACTAATTTAGAACCACAGGCTCTCAACCACTTGAATTTAATTAAAACTTACCCAACTGTACTTTGATACTTTTGCCTGGAACTATTCAATAAACACCAAACTATTGAATAACAGGAAAATTATATATACTGATCTTCATATTAGGAAGTGTGTACCAAAAGATGGAAGCTTTTTCTGAATCTTAACAACTTCACTGCAGCAAGTTTCAGGACTATTTTAGGTCCTCATATCCTAGCTAAGTAACAAAGCTTTTTGGTCTTATGGAAAGACGTAAGGAGATTGATAGAAAAGAGTTAAATATCATTATCTGTCAACTTAATTATCATAAGAAGTGACAAAGTTACCAGCTTTGATTGATTAGTTGGTGATCACGGGATTTGGTTCGTATCAGATGAAGAAACAAAAGGTTCATTTTTTCACGGGTCTTTAAGCAAAATAGAATTTGTCAAATTAGTCTGTCAAAAGTCTGATCAGAAAAAGTCAGATTCTTGCATTACTAGTAGGTAAAAAGTATTGATCATTCATGTACAGGACAGAAGTTTGTTTATCAGCAGCAGAAAGCACATAACTTTTCTGTTAATTTGAGACTAGATTGGATATAAAAGTTGCTCTTCAGGTTCAGAAGCATTCTAAGAACAGAATTACTGAAAATTCGTTGTCTTGAAGTGGATTGTGACAAGTTCATTAACATTTTTCTGTAATGTACTCTTCGTATATGTATGGAATAAACTGTCAGATGCAAGTAATAATCTGGGAGGGCTTTCTTTCTATAGGAGTTACTGTTCTGAAGAAAAAAATTACCCAATTTAGTTGAGTTGCTTGCCTATGACCATCACATCAAACCTAATCAATCCTAAGCAGCACTTAAAAGCAAATTTGTACTGTTTCTGCTGCTGTGCCTCCATCTATCTAAAACTGAAGCGTTTGTCCACTAAAAGACAAATAAATTCCTCAGCATGTGAATACTCCACTGAAACTTTGTAGGATCTGACACTATTATTTCTTCTTGCCCACAAATTGCCACACCCTTGTTTCCTTTTTTTTTGTTTTGTTTTCTCTCTGTGTCTCAGGAACATACCCTTTAAATTAGAAAGAAGCCAAGCCTATCTTTATTCCATATTCCTACTTCTTTTCTCTCTCTCAGAACCTGAAAATGGGCTCACAGGCTCTGAACCTGGCAACTCGATGCTTCTTGGTGCTGGTGTTAGTTGGTATGGCAAGTTCAGATATACAGCAGGATAGAGCAGAATGTGCAGCGCAACTGGTTAGCCTTTCCACATGTCTTCCATTTGTTGGTGGTGAAGCTAAAGCTCCAACCTTGGACTGTTGCAGTGGACTTAAACAAGTTCTTGGGAAGAGCAAAAAATGTCTGTGCATCCTGATTAGAGATCGTGATGATCCTAGTCTTGGTCTGAAGATCAATGGAACCCTCGCAGCCGGCCTCCCCAACACCTGTCATGCACCTGCTAATGTCTCTGAGTGCGTTGGTAAGCTCTCCTGGAACACAAACCAACAAGCAAACAGAATCAGGAACCAGAAACAGCTTCAATTTTGTATTTTTTGAGCTATATGGTTGATCAATCTTATCTGGTTTACAGATATTCTGCACATATCACCTAGCTCCCAGGAAGCTAAGATATTTGAAATATTTGGCAATTTCAGTAAAGGGTCTACGAATCCATCAGCTACTACAGGTAAAATTTTTGCTCCAGATCTTACAATTTCCAAGAATAGTCTCAGGTTTGTGTTACTGTTACTATATCTTCCTGACACGTTTTGTTCTTTGTTTCAAAGGGAACATCACTAGCAGCTCATCAAGTTCTGAAGTGAAGAGTTCTGGTGAGAAAGCAAGAGGGAAGCTTGGTGTAGAAATGATCTGTGGACTTCTACTATGGACTTTCCGATTTATTCTCTATTAAAATTTTAAGCTTCCTTATGAGTTGAAATGCATCTAAAATTCCACAAAAACTATGTATTCCTATCAGAATTTTTGTGATCTATATAATCTGATCACTATCAGAATGACTGTAATTTCTCCATTTTCTACTGGTTTTTATGTTGTGTTACTTGATCATGTCATTATATTTTTCAACTGTACCGAGTGCTTGATGGTCCCTTCATGAATGATACAACTGTCAGGAGTAGATTTCCATCAGGCAAACTCCTTAAATTTCCATTTATGATCTTGCCAATGGAGATTCCACTTTTGTTTTTTCCTTTCTGCATCTAGATCCACTGTTCTCATACCTCAGTAAGGGTAAAAAACAATTGGAAACATTAATGACATCCTTTCTTGAGCATCACAAGTTTTCATATCTCCAAAATTTTCATGATCAGAGATGATCCGCAATGACTTTTCAGTGAGCGCTATGCAGACAGAATTACTGGAAAAGCAGCTGGAATTACGACAAATTGCAGTAACATTGTAAAATAAGGAGTTTCACACTGAGTTTACTGCCGTTTTCTCATAATCACTAGAACATCTTTTATTTACCAGATTGCAGGTAGGTGTGTGTCTCGACTTTTAGGTTTTGGAATGTAGGGCAATGGACCATGTTTCGTGGGGCAGCTACTGTGTGCAAAGTTAATGAGTAGGTTAAGTCTCAAAAACACTGCCAATTCAAGCCATGCCCCAAGTTCTGAGTTGGCTCTTCCAGGAAGAGTTATAGCATATGGGCATGTATGTTCCTCCTCTGTCATTCTCAACTGATAGTAGGTCACATTATAAATGGTATCAGAGCAAAATACCCTCTAATACTATGTTGGTCCAGGACGACGAGCAATGAGCAACTCCTGTCAAACTTCTCATCTGGTCCAAATCCACCAGTTGATTCCGTGCTCCAATTTCACAAGGAATCATGGATTAGCATGTCCTTGCAGCTTTAAGAAAAGGGTCTTTGAGAATAGGTGTTAGGACCTCGAAATTTGCAGATAACTTCCATTGCCAATCAAGGAATGGACCTTTTAAATAATATCATTTTATTTAGTTATTAGATATAAAAATTTTAAATTATTAAAAGTGTTTAATAAAATTTGATGATAAGATTTTAATACCTTTAACTCTTTTAATTATAATAAATAAACTATTAAATATGTATAATAAATGAATACAACAATGAATGTTGAAGTGACTACAATTCATTTTAGACTTGCATGTAGTTGAGATTTCAACATAATTGGGATTTGGCCCATAGAAGATTCTGCAAGGCAACTTCTCCATTTTTGCCATATATAAGAAATCAACTCGAATTATTTGTTCCGGTTAGTCTGTTCTAATCATATTATATTAAATTTTATCTGTATATTTATATAGAGTCTACGTAAATGTGTGGATGAGATTTAATAAAACATGATAGGAATACTATAATAGAAACAGGAGATCTGATCTCATAAAAAATAGGTTGAAGATTAGAATTCACTCAAAATTTTTGAAGAATATGATTGACAGGAAAAAATTGTCAACAAATTAATTTTAAATTAAAAAATAAAAATTGTTCAATCCATGATTTAAACCCATAAAAGCTCTTAAAAAATCTTTTACTATCAACTAAATTTAATTAAGATTAGTTTGTTATTTCAAAATCTTAAAGAAAATTCTAAAGAGTTTGGTAGAGTGCTATCTCCATAGAATCATTTTAGACTACAATTCATTTTAGATTAGTTTGTTGAAGTGACTACAATTCATTTTAGACTTGAATGTAGTGGAGATTTCAACATAATTGGGATTTGGCCGATAGAAGATTGCAACTTCTCCA
The DNA here is from genome assembly GCA_025629805.1 of Erythroxylum baracoense. Classification (NCBI taxonomy): domain Eukaryota; kingdom Viridiplantae; phylum Streptophyta; class Magnoliopsida; order Malpighiales; family Erythroxylaceae; genus Erythroxylum; species Erythroxylum baracoense. Next base: position 367,394 of record JAOTAY010000003.1, on the reverse strand, counting down.
TTTTGCCATATATAAGAAATCACCTTAAATTCTTCGTTCCAGTTACTTTGTTCCAACCCTGTTTTATTAAATCTTATCAATATATTTATGTGAGGTCCACGTAAATGTTTGAATAAGATTTAATAGAACATGATACGAACACCATAATCAGAATACAAAATCTGATCCCATAAGAAATAGGTTGAAGATTGGAATTCACTCAAAATTTTTGAAGAATATGATTGATTGGAAAAAATTGTTAACAAATTAATTTTAAATTAAAAAAATATTGTTCAATCCATGATTTAAAGTTTTAAACCCATAAAAGTCCTTAAAAAATCTTTTACTATCAACTAAATTTAATTAAGATTAGTTTGTTATTTCAAAATCGAAAAAAAAAACTAAA